>QNUK01000480.1:102515-110015 GCA_013621035.1 Clarias magur | reverse complement strand
ACTGCCTCACGGACTTCATCGCTGCACTGCCTTCGTCAGGACTTTATCGCTGGACCGTCACAGTGACTTCATCGCGGTAACTGCCTCGACGTGACTTCATCGCGGTAACTGCCTCATCGTTTTGTTCATCGCGGTAACTGCCTCGACGTTTTGTTCATCGCGGTAACTGCCTCGTCGTTTCTTCATCGCGGTAACTGCCTCGACGTTTCTTCATCGCGGTAACTGCCTCGACGTGACTTCATCGCGGTAACTGTTGTCATCATACTTCCCTCATCGTGACTCTGCCATTGTTACCGTCACCACTGCCTCATCGTGCCCGTCTCCATATTAATGCATCATTGTTACTCCATCATCCTGACTGGCTCAGTGTACCTGCCTCATTTTAACTACCTGATCATAACTGCATCATCGTTACTTTCATATTGACTCTCTCAGCGTAACTGCCTCATGACTGCCTCACCATTACAGTCTTCGTTACTGCGTCATTGTTACTTCACCAAAATAACTGCCTCAGTGTAACTGCCTCAGGGTAATTTCCATGACATTAGATTTAAACACGGAGCAGTGTGTGAGATCTCATCATAGTTATTCATTGTGTTCATAGAGACTCTAGTTTAAGTCTGGAAATGCGAACGCAGGACACATGTGAAAGCGCGCACACCATGATCTCTCTCTGTCTCTGTGTAGATTATCTGGTCCCGCTGCTGTGCGCGCTGTTCTCCGTGTTGTGGATCTCCTGCACGGTGGTGTGCGTCTGCTGGTTCCTCAAGCGCAGGAATGAAAGAGAACGCATCAGCGCGCCAGTGGAGGAGAGCATCAATAACCAGCGGGGGGCGCTTCTGAGGATTCGCCCGTCTTACGGCGAGGACAGGAAGAGCGCGATGTATCCGCTGGACAGGATCGGAGACGGGGCGGAGAAACAGGACGAGGAGGACGAGGAGGAGGAGGACGAGGACGACAGGGAGGAAGAAGGTGGCCCGGGTCTGGTGGTGGACAAGTGTCCTTCCTTAAAGTACACTAAAGGGGAGGGGGTGTACACCATTTGCAGCGCGGCCCAGACACATCCTTTAAGGACGCAATACAGCGACAAAGACAACCGGTGTAAAGACCTGAACCGGAGCGAGCGAGTCGCCGATCGCTACCTATGAGCAAAACTGTCTGATTTTCTCACACTCTCCTCTTTCTGTTTACACTCGCGCCATTATAAATCTGATTATTTTGTAAAGTGAAACAGGACCTGTCCGTACGGGAACGTGGTTGAAGCGGAATCCAGAAACGGCAGCTCGGAAACGTGCAGAATACAGTACGTGCCACTGGTGTATCTTCCAGACTATACGATGCGTTTATTGCTCTGGTTTAAGTCTGGACTCACACGCTGAGATTACAGCAAAGTCGTGTTCGTGTAATCGATTTCACGTTAACATGTCGTTACCATCTTGTTTTAAACATAAAACGAACCACACGGGCCGGGCGATACGGCTGGAACGTCGCACCGTCGTACTTTTAGATCATTCGTGAGACGCGGTGTCTCAGCCACGAGACGTAACCTTTTATTCGTGATCATTTATCTGTTATTTTATCACAACCCGGATGTAAAACTGTCATTTTAATGTTATTTCTATTTGGATACATCACGATAAATATAAACCAATTGGTTGTTCTCCGAGCTCCACTGAAAAAAAAGTGAAATTATCTTGACTCTAGTCAAATAATAATTGTGTATTACACAAGTTCTTAGTGTAAGATTAAAGTGAACCAAATCTAAGATTATTAAACCTATTTTTAGACAAATTTTACTTATTTTTAAAGTGTAAATTTACTCTATTAGCAGAAAGTTTTGCTTGTTGTTTTATGCTTGTAAGCTTAGTAAAATATGTCTAGAAATAGGCTTACAGTATATAATCTTATATTTGCTTTGTTTTCATCTTCAATAAATAAACATTTCACTAGATTTCTTCACTATTTCATTGTGCCATGTGGTAGCAGCAATTTGTGTCTTTTTTCGTTTAAAGAAACAAAACAGTGTCATAAGTGCGAAAACCAAATCTTAGCAGTCAGCAGTGACTCATTTTAGTTCAATTCCAGTAATTACGTCCAAAATAAAAATGAGTTTTATTAAGGTTAGTGGTTTATTTTCCCTATTAAAGTGAGAAGGAAAAATTTCCCAGAAATATAAAGTGACACCAGTTTCTAAATTAAGTATTAAAGTGATCATAAAACAAGAAACAGAAACAAGTGAAATACAGAACTATAATAAAGAAACGCATGAAACATTGCTGTAGCTTTATTATGATTTTTTTTTCAGTGTAACGGGAGGTTTGACGTGTCGTAGCTACGATATCGTCTGAAAACGTATCGTGATGTTGCAGGATTGATATCGTATCGTCTGACACTTAACGAGAACTAAAGGAATAAAGGAATTATGACACATGTGGAAAATGTAAAAATCATTACACTGAAGCTAAATCAGTCAAATAAAACGTTTATGTTATTTTATGTTTATATGAGCAAGGTCGGTTTTTTCCATTTTTTTAAGTTGTATTTTTTTGTACTAAACATTACAGACATTAATGTGTCTTGTCCAGTAAGACATCGTGATGCTGAATGTCTCTGATCAGACAGGACGTACAAGGGAAATGGCTTTTACGTTTCACATTCTGAAGCATCTATAGTCCGGAAAATCCTTCAGTCGTCACATCGTTCGTCTCATCATCCGAGTGTAATAAACGCTGAGGGTGTCTAACATTTCATTTCTAAGGTCTATGACATTGCATTTCTCTCTTTTTTTAATATCCAGTATATACATGTTCACCACCAGTTTGGACAGGAAGCAGAAAACATTTTGCTTTTTAGAGATTGACAAAGACAGAAAATCTGTTAAAAAATAAAAATAAGTAACTGAATGTGTATATGTGTAAATAGGAAAGAGTTATAGCTGTGTATATTTGACTTTAGTAACTTAAGAGACTTTTTTATTTTGACTATTGTGGTTATTATTACTATTATTATTATTAATAATAATAATATTTCTTTCAAATGTTTTTGCTTCATATTTCTTTCTTTTTTTTATATTGTCATTCCTATTATTTATGTTGGCTCAATGTTTTTTTTTTTTTTGTTGTTCTTGTTGTTTTTTTTAAAGATTATATAAAGAATATATAAACCGCAGGACTTCCGATCACTGTGTTTGCGTTCCTGGTTTTGCTCTGAAGCGAGTAATCAGGAATCTGTCGGAATTTGTGGAAAGAATTTGTTCAGGCGAAAACATCGAACTTCACAAATCAGGCTGTTTCCTGTTTTCAAACTAAGGATGTCTCCCTTCAAGTGTTTGATGGCTTCTTTTTCCTTCCAGGCACTAGCAGGTGATTTATTTTTTTTTATTATTATTTCTTTTATTTTTCCCCAGAAATTATTGAGGGTTTTTTTTTTATTTTTATTTTTTCATTTTCATTATTATGTTGTAAGACATTATGTAACCAAAAGTGGATCAGCGTTTTGTTAAAAAGAACTTGTGCTACTAAAGACAGAGAGAATTTAATTTCTGAGTGACACACACACACACACACACACACACCACCTGTGTTTGTTCAAGGTGATGGGTAAAACAACTCCAAGTCCTTTTAAAAAATGAAAATAAAAATGTTTTTTTTTTTTTTTAATTGCGATTATGTTTTGTGTTTCGATTTGACCAAATCCACCGATCAGCCGTAACTGATCACGAGCGGTTCTTCTTCCCTGGAGAACTTTACAGTAGGTGTGTCCTGACCACCGCACTCCAGGGTCCAAATAAAAAAACCCTATGTTCTGTATATAAAAGAAAACCCGGTAGAAATATTTCAGACTTTTTTTTTTCCCGCAGCGTGTTGATGTTCCTGCTCCAGCGCGGCTCATTACTTGCTCACAGTAGGAGCACTAGAGCGGTTTGCTTATGAAAACTGTTGTAGCCAGAGATCATTTTAACTGGAAAATCAATTCTACAAGATCCACTCCGTTAATGCCCCGTGATATCAGGGATGAAAAAAACAACTCCACAGATGTGATGACCTGCTCGTTCAGTAACGCTGCTGAGCCTCGACCTGGAATTTAAAAAAAAAAAAACTAAAGCACCAAACTCGGACAGGACGAGATCAAACACAGGTTGCACTGATTTGGCAAAAACGTCCAAAAAAAGGAATTTTTTTTTTTTTTTTTTAAGACTCCCGAGATGGTAAACACAGGAGATTTATTAGCTGTAACTATCTGCACGTCCACTAATGTTGTACTTGATGTAATCAGCTGAAGCAGGGGTTTATGGTCCGCCGATGCTCGGGACTTTCTCAGTATGAGGATTTTTGCGACTGTCGGTTTTATCCACCTTAACGCTAAGTGCATGTGGGATGTTTAAAAGCGTAATCCTCTTCTCTCCCCGGGAGTTATGGACAGGATTATTCCCCCCTGGAGTCTGGGATTCTTCAGAAAGCTCGGCCCGTTCCAGCACCCAGTCCGGCCTCGGGACTCATGTGATTCGCCACTTAAGCTCTGCTTTGAAGCTACGTGAAGTGTTTCGGACTCGTGTGGTGCTGAGATCCGGGCCTCATGATAAAGAGGTTCAAGCAGCATGTACGTGTCGATGAGAAGATTTCTGTAAAGAGACGTTTCTTTAATATTTATGTCAGCGGTTTCACCTCCGCCACAGGAAGGTCTTCAGGACAGAAGCTTGAGCTCTGTGTGGTTTCTCACTGAGCAGAGCTTCACGTTATTGAGTGTTTAATGTGCTTTAATGGAAGGCGTAACTTATTTCATTATTCTTAATTTTAAGTCAGTAGTTACTTCACTCACCTTCCATATACTTTATATATTATACAAATTACTGTATGATTCATTTTCTTGAGCAACAGCTCTGTCAATAACACACACACACACACACACACACACTCTGAATTAAAATATTTACCCAACACAATCCCTCATATAAGTTTATTCCTTTTTTTTTTTTTTTACCAGACAGCAATCTGGCAGCTTAAAGTCAGACGTGGGCGGAGTCTGGAGTTAGCTTCACTGCTAATCAGGCTAGCAGTGTGAAAACTTCTCACTCATTATTCATCGTCTGTACCGCTTTCTCCTGTCCTGTGCCAGGAGACTTAGCTCATGAGGCGGGTACACACACATATACAGGTACACACACACACACACACACACACACAGCCCTTCAGCCATAACATTATGACCACCTGCTTAATATTGAGTCGATCCTCCTTTTGCCAGCGAAACGATGCTGCACTGTGTGTTCTGACGCCTTCCAGTCGCAACCCCGCATGTGGATCAGTGAGTCCTGGACCCCCACTGACCCTGTTGTCACCATTTCACCGGTTTTCCTTCCTTGGATCACCTTTGGGACGTTCCCGGCCTGCGGTCTCTCTATAGAAAGCAGTCAGGACACACACTGTTATGGTGGAAAAAAAGGGGGACCTAGTCGATATTGAGTGGATCGTCATAATGTTATGTCTGTGTGCGCAACATCAAAAACAAGCTGTTTTAAGCTGCATTCTGTCTATTTAGAGTCTTTTCAGGGGAAAGTACGAAATTTGCTCAGAAAGCTGAAAAGAAAAAGTCACCGAGTGACGTCACGCTCGTATATCTGCATACGCATTCATCTGGTCATCCTGAAAGCGGGTTACTCCAGTAGAAGGAAGGTAAAGGACGAGGACGAGCTCGCAGGACGCATGTCAGTGGGTTAACGGTGAGAACGAAGCGTCCTTTATCGCAGGAGTTACACCGGGATTGGACGTGCAGAGACTGAAGAATGCGCAGAGGCTGGCGGTTTTAGTGCCAGGAAGAGAATTCATCTGTCTATCTGCCAGTTCATCTTATCACACCTAAATCCAGATGTGTGTGTGTGTGTGTGTGAGAATCTTTACTTCACAGAGATACAAGCAAAAAAGAGAGAGAGAGAGAGCGCACACACACACACACACACACACACTTCTATCCTAACATTAAATCTTCCTGCGCCTGTAGAGCCGATGTGCTGGGGGAAAGAAAAGGTGTGTGTGTGTGTGTGTGTGCATGATGTGTTTGTAGTTTTTCGAAGCTGTAGGTTCAAACCTGTAATGACAGACGCGTGACTTAAGCGACCTGCTCTGCCTGGATCTGGCTGGATTTCCTGTTATCTCGGCGCTACACAGATGAATCAGCCCTTTTTCCCAACAACACTGAAGCCTCTCTGTCTGATAATCGTGGACGGAAACAGCTGCCGAACGCAGCATCTGTAGGATTAAGAACCCGGGCTTGTGCGGACATTTGCTCCCGTGCCGGATAAACAGCGGCCGGCGGCGTGTAACCGCCGGGCAGCTGCTCAGTCAAAGGATTCAGTGTCGTGATGCATTTCATACGACTTTATACCGCGGTGGTGTTTCCCAGCGCACAGCGCTAACGAGACTGCTCGAACTCTGACAGTTATATAACGTTAAAGGAAGGAGTCTCCAGTGTCAGGGCTGGTCAGAGTCAGACGTGAAGCTCCAAGTTGTTTTTCAGGACGTAGAGTACGAGACGGTGAGGACGTGCCACAGCAACACGCAGCAACGTTCACGCAACGTCTCACAGCATGACATGAAATGAGTCACTGAAAAGCTTTTGTAGAACGTGACCAGTTTTTTTTTTTTTGGGGGGGGATTTTCTCCCTAATTTAGTCGTGTCCAATTCCTCCCCGTCACTAGGGGGCTCCCACATTAAGGCTACTACTACCACTCAGCCGGGAGGGCCGAAGACTATCACGTGTTTCCTCCGAACCACGTGACGCCAGCCGACCGCATCTTTTCGAACTGCTCGCTCGCGCACCGTTGGGGGCGGAGTCACACACTCGGAGGACGGCGCTATCCGCTCCCTCCGCTGCGCGAGCTCACAGACGCCCCTGACTGGCTGTAGAGCCGTGATTAATGTCGGAGCACTATGTACCTCTCGTCCCTCCCCTCTGAGAGAGCTCGGCCAATCAGCTCTCTCTAGACCTCCGGCTGCGAGAGGTTACAGCACCACCCGGGATTCGAACTAGGATGATAGGGCGAGCGCTTTACCACTGCGCCACTCGGAGGGCCAACGTGACCAGTTTCAAAAATCTATTAGCTCTTAAATATTCTGATATGCGGTTTTTCAGACGTTTCCCAAAGTCACGTGACCCAAAGTAAAGAGAATGCAAAAATAATTATATCTTAGCAGGTGAAGAAATTCAGTCAAAGTCAGCTTATATTTTTAAAAATAGGACAAGAACAGACTTAATATGAGATTATTAAGCTGATTATTAAGATTGTTCAATAGAACAAGACATTTTTCGCTCGCAATTTCGCAATAACTATTTCTAGGTAAGCGTTACCAAAATTGCGAGCGAAAAATGTCTTGTCCTATTGACATAATTTTGCTTCTTTCAAAGAAAGTTGTTCCTAAAAACTAGCAAAAACAATTAACCCGACAACAGAACAAGATATTTTAGTAACATTAAGTAGAAATAAGGTTAATAATCGTATATTT
>QNUK01000480.1:80015-97515 GCA_013621035.1 Clarias magur | reverse complement strand
CCAATTAACTGTTTTCCTACATTTAAAAATGATTTAGATAATCTTTCAAACATTAAATACACTAAAACTGACGAATTCCTAGAAATAGAGGCAGGTAGGTATGGACACTTCTTCTCGCTTAATAAATGGAATCATCATTTCAAACTGTACAAAACTTTATTTTGTCTTTACTCGAGTTATCTTTGTGTAATATTAAAATTTGTTAAATCGATTTTTCCACAGGACTATATCTAATACGCATTTAAATGCTGTGTAACATCAGATCATGTTCAAGGCAATAATTATTAATAACCATTAATTTATTTTATTTTGCTCCACACTCCAGTCCAGTAGATGGCAGCAGTGCACGAACTGCAAATAAATTCAAAAGAAGAAGAAGCAATATTCTTGCAAAATGCTAAAAATTTGAGGAAAATGCGAGTGCTTTCTGTTTTCTTCAACAGCCGGGTGTGCTTAAGCACCTCGTTAATATTAGTGCGTTTACCTGAATAATGTCTAAAGTGAGAATTGATTCTGAAGTGAAAGTGAGCCAACGAGTCATTTTAATTGAATTGTCAAAATTGTGTGTTCACCTCAAACACTGCTGACTGTTTATTTCCAAATGTACAAGTTATGATTTGTCTAAATGCGTTTATCTGCGTGTGCGTCTCTTTCTGTCCTTTACAGGCTTCAGTAAGTCTGTATGTGAAGATTCTCAGTCGTCCAGGTGAGGTTATCTGGAAGTCGAGTCGAGTTCTAGTGAAAGTCCAGTTCACATGACTCAACTTCCAGATAAACCGACGGTCCGAGCCTGGATGATCGTGTTGCAGTTTGTCGCTCGTTGTTCTCGGCTGCTGTCGGCTCGTCCTGCAGGTGGTTCCTGATGACGCTCCTCTTTGACCTTCACTATCAGCGGTCTGTTGCGGTTCGTCGTGATTCCAGTGAACTTCCCACCTGTGAGTTATCAGGCCAGACGTTCACGGCTCAGTAAACAGCATTCATGATGTTAGATATCGCCTGGTTTCATCTCCTGCACCTTCTGAAGGTTCTCAGTGGGTGTGTCGGCGTGTTCCTGTGAACCACATCATCGAGCCTCGAGTTTCGCTTCTCTCTCCACATCGCACACCTCGAGTCCGCGCCCGCAGAGTACAAACGGATTCGCCCCAGAGACTCGGAGAGGTCATGTCTGGACTTGTGCACTAACCCATTAAAGCACACACACACACACACACACACACACACATGCACACCTCTGAATCTTTTAAAGAGTTGAGGTAGCAAATCCTCATAGACTCTCCCTCGATCACAAGCTCACGGTATTCGTGTGTGTGTGTGCGTGTGTGTGGATATACATGAGTGGTTGGTTTTTGTGTGTGTGAGTGAGAAAGAAAACCTTAGTCATTAATCAATGTCTTAGACAGACTGTCATAAACATGAATTATTTGGCTGAAGACTGTACTTACAGTACACCAAGTCCAGTGTGTGTGTGTGTGTGTGTGTGTGTGTGTGTGTGTGTTCCCCACCCGATGATAAACTTTACACAGGCCCTCAGCTTTTCTCCTGCGCTGATGAACAGGGACAGCTGAGTGTTTCATCTCTCTCTCATGATGAGACTGTGATTGTCCCAGACAGCAGCGCCCCCCAGTGGAATAAGTAAAAAGCAACATACAAAGCAGTAGATACAGATACAGACCATCTGATTTTAAATATACAGTATAACTTCTGATGTTCTGTGATTAAAGCAGGATTTTACATCATCAGAGAGAGAGAGAGAGGTCTATAATAGAATAGAATAGTCTTTATTGTCATTGTAACACATATAACGAAATTAAACGTGCCATCCCCAAATCCAAAAAAAAAGTTTTTTTCTCTACAGTACATTGGTCAGTTGGCTCACTTTTTCAATATCTTTACGTTTCATATATTGGAAGACCTGTTGTCCTCCAATGTGTGAAACACAAAATATATTCCATCTGTCTGTTTGTCTGTCACACACACTAAAACACACACACAAACACACACACACACACACACACTAATGGAATCAGTGGATTCTGACACACAGATAGAAAGAGGATCTTGCTTTTGCTTTACATGCGCACACGCGTGTTATAATAAACAGTACACGAAATAATAAAAGACTCGCTCGTTTAATGCAGGAAAATGTATTTAAAAATCGTTGCTTGTCTTGCGGAACGCACACAAACCGGGTTACTCGCAATCCAAGGTTCCACGGAACGTGGTTTATTCCAACATCTTACTCATCGTCTATATCTCTTTATTCTGTGTACTATACATCTGGAGGCCTAAACCAGGAGACCCTCGGGCACGAGGCGGAGTACAACCTGGACGGGGTTTAAATACATTACATGGCGCGCGCACACACACACACACAGTTTATCAGAATGGAGGCCTGTTAATTAACTTCGAACACGCTGGTCATTTCTGAGTTATGGTACTGTATGTTATCTGTTAGCTGCTCTGTAGCTTTAGGACAAAATCACAAACACAAACACTCTGACGGCGGACATGTCCCTGCTGATCGGAGCGGCTCAGGGTGACGGATGTGTTGTGTAAGTTTTATAAAAACTTCCTTTCAGGTCTAAAGCTCAGGCTGATCCGAGGCTGATTTACTGCGGCAGGGCGGAGCTCCGAGTCAGTGTACAGGAGCACGAGGCAGCGCGAGCCAGAGTCAGAGAGCCAGAGGCGTCATCACACCCTTATTCATCATCTCAGGTGTGTGTGTGTGTGTGTGTATTTCTGGTTAAATGATTATGAAGGTTGAGCGCTGCAGTAAATCAATGTCTACTGTAACGTCTGAGCGTTGCTTTCCACCGTAACCATAACAGACTTTACTGCGGCTTCCACATGAGCTGAGCTCAGTCCTCAGGCATCAGGGAGGATCGCGCCCACACACACACACACACACACTCACTGCTGAACACACACGCACACCATAGGTGTGTAGTACTGAGTTACAGTTACTCCGTTACATTTACTTGAGCAAGTTTTTGAATGAGTAGTTTTACTGCACTATACGTTTTACTTTTACTTGAGTAGATTTGAGGAGACGAAACGCAGCTCTCACTCCGCTACACTCGACTCCACTCGTTACTGTTCTAACCGTTTACTCGGCACTTTAGATTATTCTTCGCGTTTTCCAGAGAAATGCAGCCGGTGGCTCTACCACGTGACTGTGTTTCACCAATCAGATGTAGCAACAATAATCACATGACTCCGTTTCACCAATCAGCCGCAGTAACAATGGAGGTGGAACGTGACGGATGACATTTACTCGCGTTACTGTAATTGAGTAGGTTTTGTGTGTGTGTGTGTGTGTGTGTGTGTGTGTGTGTGTGTGTACTTCTATTTTTTAAAGTAAATCTGTAATTTTACTCTTACTTCAGGATGTTTTGTTTGAAGTATTGTAATTCGCTACATTTTAAATCATATTCGCTACTGAGTAAAACAAATGAATGAAAATGAAAAATATATTTTTTTAAAAATATTCCGCGTTGTATAAATGCTTGGTTGCGCTCGCGCGCGCGTGTGTCTCGTGTCCTGGTCGCGCGCCGCTCCAGACTCCACTCCAGGTTTTCTGACTGTTTCCCCACATCGGCGTCCACCTGACCTTCCACACGGCCGCTTCCGCCCTGAGAATGACGTCATCAACCAGCGCCGCGGGAGAGAGGAAAGAGATTGTGATGCTGGCGCTTTGATATTTGGTCGCGTTTTCTGGTTTTGACTTTTTGCTTTGGTTGCTCTTGGTATATATTTGTAGATAATTTCACTGTATGTTTGTGCCCTCAGCAGTAGTAGGGGCGTGGCTGGCATTTATTTTGGGAAGAGGGAATTTATAGACTGGTTTTGGTTTAGGGAGTCCTGTGTGAAGGGACCTGTGTTTTTGTTTTTGTTTTTGTTTGTGCATATGTAGTCACATGACCACACAGAAACGCTGCATATGGCGGGAAAAAATACCATTCCGCCGTGGTAGACAGCGAAGGAAACATGTCGCGGTTAGTTTAGTAGTTTTATTTAATGTTGCAGTGTTAAAATATATAATTAGCAACTAAGCTAAAGGCTAAAAAAAAGATAAGTTTCTTACATTATTGTACACGTGTTCTAATGTTATATTATATCTGCTGAGTCATTTGCAGGGCGACTGAATATACAGTAAATCTCACACAGGAAAGAGTCGACACTGTTCAAACACACACACACACACACACACGTTACCTACAGTGTGAAAAAAGTGAGATTAGGAAATTTGTGTTTCTTATTCCTTAATTTATTTTGTAAAGATATAAATTTATTTTATTACACGTAGTTCATCATTTTGTCTGTGTGCTTATATAATTTCTAAAACATTATAATAAATCAGACATTATGATGAACAGTTACTCAGTACTTTAGGATCTTTTCACCGAATACTTTTCCACTCTTACTTGAGTGATATTCTGGATGACTGTTTTTACTTCTACTTGAGTTATATTATTTTGAAGTACAGCTACTCTTACTTGAGTACAATTTTTGGCTACTCTACACACTTCTGACATGCACACACACATACACACACACACCACTGAACACACCTTCCTTATTAATTAGTTTACAGGCAGTGTGTGTGTGTGTGTGTGTTTACTCACTCATTGTCTATACCCCTTTTTCCTGTATACATTTCCTCTGTGATGTCACTAACACCCTCCGGACCGGGCGGTTGGACACAGATTCCAATGATGCCAAATTTACCATTTCCCTAAAACTTTTTTTTTTTTCTTTTAAGTTAAAGCCAAGGAAGATAATAACTGGTGATTACCCTTGTGTTGATCGTTCCTCTAATTTTGACAGACAAAAGAGCAGAATCCTCACGTTCCTAATAATTCTTTCTTTGTTTTATAAGCACGAGTTGATTTAAAATAACGAGTTTCTCTTTTTCTGACGTCTTCAGGGCTTAATGTGTGTTTGCTTTCAAGTTATTAAATCTGCCAGAGGGGGAAAAAAACAAGGTTGTGAGTTACTGTAATGAGAATGAAACCATTTCATTTAACAGGTTTCAGTCTCGATATGATGAGACGACATCAAACCTGAAAGTTTATCATTAAAACTTTGTGGAATTTTCATAATCGCGCGTTTCTGAGTGACATTTGAACTGATTAGTAGTGTTATTATATGATATGATATTATATTTATTCTGAGACACTGATGATTGGTGTTTATCTGGTTTGTTGACAGACTCTTGAAGCCGCAGTTATAACCCGCTCGGTTCTGCTCAGTGTTTGTCCGCGTACTGTTGATTATTTCCCTGTAACGTCGTGGCCTGTCGTTTCTTCCTCTGGTGTGGTGTCATGTGACTCGAGTGATTCGACCCATCTGTTAACAGTGTACGCTTTCATTTCCTGCGGAAACTTTGACCTTTTCAGCTTCTCAAAATAATGAAAGGATGTTTTGCTGCAACTTTCAGCTAGCATGAATCCTTTGGACTGACTTTGTGTATAAATCGACACACCTTTACATTTACCACAACATCCTAAACAACTGGATTTTTAAGTTCTAAGTTCTTGTGCATGACATACTGTACATTTAACACATGACTGGATTCTCAAGCATTATCAAAACTTGATGTTTCAACCAGATTTTGCGTCTACTCCATCTCCTGTCTGAGAGAAAAGGGGCGGGGCCATACGCTGTGGGACGCACTACACTTGTTCTTTACTCGGTTGCGTCACTGAACATTCACTAATTCAACTGCTAAGGTACAGCTTACAGAGAGGAAACTCTGGGAGCTTTTAATATTAATTGCGTGTACACAGCCGTGGAAGGGAAGACACGCATCGTAAATTTGACTTGTTGTGACACCCGGTGACTTTTCTCAGCTTAATCAAACTGTTCCTCGTGGATAAGTAACAAAAAGTGGGAAGTGAGACTCCCAAACCCAAGAGCGAGTTCTTAAATTACCTTCATCTGGTGTCTTTATAGCCCCATTTACACTGCAGGTCTCGATGCCCAATTCTGATTTGTTGCCTATATCAGATTTTTCTGACTGTCTGTTTACACGTTCTTTCAACTATGACCCATATCCGAATGTATAATATCCGCATATGGAATGTCTGGGTGCGAGACGTGTCGGGGTCGCTCTCTGGTGGCTCGCAACAGGTGGGGGCTACCGCACACTGGCGCATCTGTTTGGGATGAGCAGCGCCTCGGTGTGTTTGATTACGTCATTAAACCGTGAAGAAGTCGCAGTTTTAATGACGTACAGAACGCAATGCCTCAGAAAATCCGATCTGTTTGTTTACACGACAATCACATGAGCACATATCTGGTTTATATCTGATTTATTTCCACATTTGAAGGAGGCCTGAAACCGATCTCGAAATATCGGAACGCATGCGTTTTTTTCCTGTTTACACGGACATGGAAAACATCCGATATGTGTCACATATGAGCAAAAAATCGGAATTGGGTCACATTTAACTGACAGTGTAAACGTAGCTAAAGTCTTAATGTTTAAGTTTTAAAATACAGATACGTAGACGTTCGGATAAATTCTACTGATCTTAGTTTTAGAATGATGTAATCTGTGTATCACTTTAAACTGGATGAGCCGAAGCCGAGCTCTGACTGTGTGCATAGAGAGCACCACTTGTAGGATTATAGAGTTTTACCACCTCATATGCAAACATTAACTACCAGTCAAACATTTGTACACCCCATTCTATTTCCATGGTCTTTCTTTCTTTCTTTAAAACAATACTGAAGGCGTTTCTCCAAAACACACAATAATCTCCTCTGAACAGTTGATATTGAGATGTATATCTGCTCCTTCTGCTCTGTAAAGCTTCATAACGGCTCTAATCTGAGGTGCTGCTTGAGGTTAATTGGTGATTTCTGCGGCTGGTGACTCTAAATGAACGTCTCCTAAGTTTTGCAGCAGTAAGTTTTGGTCTCGCTTTCCTGGGAAGGTCTTCATGAGAGACAGTTTCATCATGGAGCTCGATGGGGTTTACAAACGCACTCGACACACAATACTGTTCTTGTAGGATCTGTTCCATTAGCCGACCTTCATGTGTTAAAATAATAACGGACTGTTACTGTTGTTATTAATTAAATACTGAATGTGTTATTCCATAGTTTTGAAAAAATAAATTGTTCTAGAATGTAGAAAATAAATCCAAACTTGTGACCAAACTTTAACCAGTAAATGAAACTATTAGTTATTAAAAATTGATTTTGAAGTTAGTGTGATGTTTCCAAAATGTATAAATGTATGTGTGAATGTTAACGGTCCTACCATGGTGGTGCAAATAGGAATAAATCTAACAGTCACCATTGGCCCCTACGATCTCTAGTGGGACTACAGAGGTTCATGGATGGATGGATGGATGGATGGATGGGTGGGTCAAGCCGACTGTAAGGATGCTTTTTCCACTGTTAAATCTCTAATGCTAATTTAATTAGGTTTGCTCAACTGCTCAACGTAATGCGTTGTAAAATACTTCCCCAGTAGCTAACCTCCTTGTGTAATACAATATGCAGTGCACTTTCTCAGCTTCCCTCTGTTCTTTTCTGTCTTCTTTTAAACTTTAAGCTCCTGTTGAAATATCTGCTCTTATTCATAAATCTGAATCCTGTACCTGCCAGCTCGACCCCCCCTTCCTACACACTTAGTAAAAGCTTGTCTACCTTCGCCGTCGTCTTTAATAACTGACATTATTCAGTCCTCTCTTACTTCCTGTCTGGGTCCTTTACGTCTCAGAACAATAACTCCTGTAGTCAAGAAAACCTGACGAGACCATGAGAATAAATGTCAAGTTTACTGTTTCTCTATAAAATACTTGAGAGAACAGCTGGAGTTCAGACTCGTGATCATTTGTTTGATCAGTTGCAGTCTGCAACAGTGATCTCTTGATGGCTTTTACCTTGATTCATTCTTCTAGATTTAAGTGTAGCAATCAGTAATGTACGTATTTAGTTGTGAAATGAAAAGCGTTAACGAACATCTCCTCTAACTCACGTGTGTAAAACCCCTAACTGTGACATCGCAAGATGGAACTTTAGCTCCGCCCCTCTGTCACTTTGCTAAATCAGGATGATAGTTAACTGTTTAGTTAAAAAAAAATAAAAAATCATCAGGTGGATAAATTATTAGTAACTTTTAATGAAAATTTACTGGAATAAGAAGAAAATTTTCAAGATTGTAAAAGTGAAAGATGTCGAGATCCGTCCTCTCTGTCCATCGGTTTAGTGTTTTTTAGCATCTGGATTGGAGAAGCTCGAGCAGGGGAGACAGAAACATGAGGTACAGACAGAGAGAGTGTGTGTGTGTGAGAGAGAGGGAGAGAGTGTGTGTGTGTGTGTGTGAGAGAGAGGGAGAGAGTGTGTGTGTGTGAGAGAGAGGGAGAGAGTGTGTGTGTATGTGTGTGTGAGAGGGAGAGAGTGTGTGTATGAGAGAGTGTGTGTGTGTGTGTGTGTGAGAGAGGGAGAGAGTGTGTGTATGAGAGAGTGTGTGTGTGAGAGGGAGAGAGTGTGTGTGTGTGTGAGAGAGAAGGGGGGAGAGTGTGTGTGTGTGAGAGGGAGAGAGAGATGGATGTTCTGGAGTGTTTCTTGTATGAATCTTTTTCTCGTGTCCTATTGTGGGCGTGATGGAGAGATGAAGAGCGCTGGAGGAGAAGAAACCCATTAGAGTGTCAAACCTGATCTCTCACTCTCTCTTATTCTCTCTCTCACACACACTGTCTCTTTCTCGTCCTTCCCTGCTCACTCTTTAGCTCGCTTTTGCCTCTCTCTCTCTCTCTCTCTGTCTCTCTCTGCGCATGAGCTGAAGGATCGAGCGGAAGGCTGTTTGGTGTCCTGCCAAGTTTTCTGGTGATTAATCAGTAAATGTTATAGTTTAAATATATATATTTATATATATATTTATATATATTTTACAGAGCAAAAGTTTGGACACCCCTTCTCATTCAAAGAGGTTGAATTTGTATTATGGCAAGAAAAAAGCAGCTAAGTGAAGAAGAAAAGCGAGCGGCCATCATTACTTTAAGAAATGAATCAGTCAGTCGGAAAAATTGGGAAAACTTTGAAAGTGTCCCCAAGTGAAGTCACAAAAACCATCAAGCGCTACAAAGAAACTGGCTGACATGCGGACCGGCCCAGGAAAGGAAGACCGAGAGTCGCCTCTGCTGCGGAGGAGAAGTTCATCCGAGTCACCAGCCTCAGAAATCGCAGGTTAACAGCAGCTCAGATCAGAGAGCAGGTCAATGCCACACAGAGTTCTAGCAGCAGACACGTCTCTAGAACAACTGTTAAGAGGAGACTGTGTGAATCAGGCCTTCATGCTAGAAGATCTGCTAGGAAACCACGGCTAAGGACAGGCAACAAGCAGAAGAGACGCGTTTGGGCTGAAGAACACAAGAAAGAAAACTCGCTGAATGAGAAGGGGTGTCCAAACTTTTGGTCTGTACTGTATATATAAAGTTTATAGTGAGAGAGAGCGGGCGGGGCACCATGGCCTCTGAGGCCGGTGTGGAGACTTTGTCTCTCCAGCATGGCGTTAGATGCATCGCGGAGGACGGCGTGCGGATTGAGGACGTCTTGTTAGCGATGGGGGAGCAGATCAGGTGTGAGAACATCTACTCTGCCTCCCGGATGAATAAAGCTGTGGTGGTGTTCGTAACCAAAAAAAAAACTGCCGTGACAGTGTTCAGTGCTGACAGTGACCACGCCCCCAACATCTGCGCCTAAACACAGCAGCCGCAGACCAGCACAGACACCCAAAGAAACCACAACAAAACCGAGGAGAAAACAGGAGGAGACGTCCGGCACAGAACCGACAACCAAACGGAAGAGCCGCAGACATTAAATGTAAACTGGGGTTTCACTGAGGAGCTGTGAGTCAACCCAGGACAGCTAAACCCAGGAAACGAAGAGAGGAGACGTCCACCACAGACGCCATCAGTGAACAGACAACCCGCAGTACAGGATAGTGAAGAAGCACACACACACACACACAGGGGGAACCGCAAAGAGACGTCGAGGAACAAATAAAGTGATTTCTTCAGCTAACAGAAAGAGAAGAGAGAGAGACAGCTGGTCAATAAATTATTTCCAGGAGACAGTAAAATGCTCAAAAATCTCACATCAGCCAACACGAAACTGAGACCTGCACCCAGCAAGGAACAAAACACAGGACATGGAGACAGACAGTAGCTTGGGTCAGAGAAACACCATGAACACAAACACACACTCACACACACACACACTGTACACACTCATAATTCTAAAAACTATAAACCAGACTATGAAATGTAACAGGGAGAATGAATGAAAAGAACTGAACATTAAAGAAGTTGGGGTTGTTGGAGGGTCACAGGGGCTTCCTTAAAAAAAAAAGAAGAAAAAAAAAAGACGTGTGCGCTTGTACGAGTGTGTGTACAGTATGTGTGTATATAAAATATATACATAAAGTAAAAATGGAATTAGTCCCTTTTCTTAAACCATCACAATAAAGTATGTACAACAACTCAAAAAATAAACTCTCTCTCTCTCTCTCTCTCTCTCTGTCTTTGTCTCATATTCTCCCGCCTTCTGTCTTTTTATATCCTCTCTTACACACACACACACTTTCTCTCTCACTCTCGTCAGTTCTTCTCTGTTATTTGTCAGAACAGAAGACCCGAGCTCGATGGCGTCTCTCGTCAGACGCCGGAATGTAAAAGCGTCCCGAGCTGCACCGAGGGCCTCCAAACGCCCGCGTCCACTTTTTGTCCTCCTGAGTCGACAAGACAGAAGGAAGCGACGGTTTCCTCCGTTTTAGTTGTGAATCAGATCGTGAGTGTTAAAGCAGATGAAGGAATGAAAGAGAAGAAGGAGCGCTGAGAGACGGGACAGAGCACAATATCCTCCCCTTTTAAATCATGTTCTCCCTCTCTGTCTCACACACACACACACACACACACACACACACAATCCTCCCTGTTACAGAGTGTTCTCAGGGAAAATAAACATTATAAATGATACTGATGAGGAAAACGTTCTACTCTCACCTCCTCCCTCCCCCTCTCTGACATCACCGCGGCTCATCACAGCCGCAACAAAACACACACACACACACACACAGAAATTACTCAATAAAAAAAAAAAGCAATATAACTGTCACTTTTGATTAATTTTGAGTTAACAATGAGAGTGAAGCACAGCAGTACTGAACAGGGTTTAATATAAAATGTACACTATATGAGGTGGTATCAAAAAGTTTCGAGACTAGTTTTGTAAACCGCCAGCAGATGGCAGCACAAGGCTGCGCGCTCAGTCACAGGGATCACCGACCTCCATAAGTCAGCGTGCCAAAAGCGTGCCCTGTGTACATCAGGATCGGTGCGTCTGGTGATATTCTGCATTAATTCTTACCCAATATTTCAGTATAAAGTTTTATAATGAATTTTTTTGTAATAGCTTTTTTTTTCTTCTACATTTTTGACTCGATATATTGTTTTTTTTTTAAATGTGTACTTTCATCATGTTTTTTCTTCCTGATTTGCTTTTTTTAAAATAGCTGTTCTTTTGCTTATTTATTTATTTATTTATTTATTCATTCATTTATTCTTAGTAATTCTGATAGAAAGGAGTCTCATTCATTTTTCAATTAATTAATTTATTCACTCATTACAATGTATTCCTTTTCTTTAGTTTGCTTCTTTTCTTTTTTAGGATGCTTTAAAGTACAAACGATGAGTAACGGTAAGTACCGCGCACACACACTGCGCACACACACTCCACACACCTTTAACACTCTCTGTACAAACTCTGAACACACCAGCAGGTTGAGTTTCGAGATCAGATCAGACTCGGTCACGTGACCTCCACACTCCAGATAAACAACGTTGCCATGGCAGCGCGGTCCTTGATTCCGGGTAAACAACATCCAGGTTGCCATGGCAGCGAGGTCCTCGTTTCAAGGGGGCACAGCATGGAAACGGGGGAACACAGGCGAGTCAGGCGGCCGCGCAGACGGGTTAAGAGGGACAGACTGGTGGCGAAATCCAGATTTATGAAAGGAACGTGAAATTTTATAAACAGTTTGCCAAAAACAAGCACAGCATGTTGACTTTTTTTTTAAATTTAGGGCTGTTCCGTGACAGATTCTCAGTGGGGCGGACGAGAAGGGAAACTCCTCACATTGGGCTTTTTAAATCTTCCGCTCATAAACTTTACGTTATTCATCACTGAATAGAAAACTCCTAAACATGTCATGTGTACATGCCTTGTAAATGATTTCTCTTAGATGACAAACTGAAAAATAACATTTCTGAGGATTTTAATTAATTTAATCCTTTTTTTTTTTTGCTGACTTTTAGGTTGGACAAACTTTCTGAGGTAAGCAGTTGATTTAACGCTGCAATTTGAGCTGAGACATAAATACAGTTGATTCAGTTGTTTTCTGAAAGTCTTCACAGAAAAGCAGGACGAGAGAACTTTCCAGGAAGATCATTGATTAAGCAACAAAAACAGAATCGAGATGTTCCCCAAGAGACTCGTCTTTTAATTGAAGACTCACTCATTGCATGTGTGTGTGAGGAACAGAGGGAGGGACTTTCACTTTTTAAATGACTTTTTTTTTTTTAAGATAAAAATGTTTCTCATACAGCGAAGCTCGTGAATCAGTTTATATTCAAAATAAAACTATTTATTCTAAAAATAAAATATCAATAAAAAAAAATTAACATTATTTCTCAACCTTTAAGTAAAGTTGTGTAAAAGTTTATCCGGGACGACCCGAACAAAAACATCTCTGTATACTTTTTTGTATAAAAAAGAAAGAAAGAAAAAAAAAACGATTCTCTCCTTACAGTTCTGTAGATAAGTTTACACGCCCTGGCTGTAAAAATGAGGCCTGAAATCACTCAGATGGCCCAGATGTACAGTTTAAACACCTTTGAATGTGTGACCTGATAATGTACGCACACGCTGACAGACACTCCAGGTCGTGCTGTTGTGCTGAATATCAGCACAGTCGTGATCCGGTCCTAGATGACGAGCTCGAGTGTGATAGCGCTTTTATATAAAAGTCATAAGTTTCTTTTTAGATTTCCACTTATTCCGCTTTAGAATATCAGCTTTGTTGACGTCTGGGTTCTGGGGTCGAATCCCAAATAGTGTTAAATGGAAAGCTAGTGCACTACAGTATGTAGGGTGTACAATCGCTTGTTCCACACACCACGTAGTGCCCTTGATCAGGAGTTAGAGAGGGATTTGGGATTCAACCTCGTGTTGGCTGAGTGCCAGTAGTAGCCTTAACGTGGGTGCCCTTAATGTGGGCGCCCCCTAGTGACGGGGAGGAATCGGACACGACCAAATTAGGGAGCTGTCAGGCAGCTGCTCTCTCCTCAGTACTGCGGACCGAACAGACCTACTCTCACCCACGCCGAGACACACAGTTAGTGTCATTAATAGTCAGGAAGTGACAACATATAGTTAAATGTAACATACGCTGTACCGTCCTATCAGATTGCTCGGTCGTAACTAAGTGTTGTATGAAGTGTACGCTTCCTGAGTGTAACGAGTGAGTGTGTGTACTGTACAGTAAATACAGTCGCCAGTGAGTTTCTGAGATCTTTCGTTCTTCTGCCATGGGTTATGGCTGTTAAAGACGAGTCTGTGATGTTCGAGCTCTGATTAAGAAGTGAAAAGTAGACGTAGCAACCATTTCAGCTACAACAGCCTTGGAAACCCACAATGTGAAGGGAAATCCACAAGACATCTTCATCTATAATCCGGGCTCCTCTAGGGGGGAAAAGGGTACTTAATCAAACCTGGGCTGCCTGGTCGAGTTGCCAGAAAAAAAGCCGTTACTGCGTCAATGCAACAAACCCGCCTCCTGACGTTACGCCAAACAACACCTAGACAGGCCTCCCAAAGTCTGGCACTTACTGTAAAAGTCATTTAAAGTGTTGACATCGAATTTTTTGGCCACGAGCATAAAGTCTGCGTCTGAGGAAGAGTCAAGAGGCCGCGTGAGGAGATGTTCACCAGCCCTACTGCGAGGCGTGGAGGCAGATCCACTCCTGGATCTGTGTGAGCTGCAGTGGCACACGGAAATTCTCTCAAAACGAATGGCAAGATGAGCACAGCACGTTATCAGAGCCCGTGCGAGCCGTCATACACAGTCGGTCACAGTATTGAGTCATGCAGGGTAGTTTTGCATTATAGAGTGCAGGCAGTGAAATATATCAGAAATAAGAAAGTTTTAATCGTGAACAGTCCTGTTTTAAAGCACTTTAGTGAGGACTATCGCAATAAAACCAATCTGCAGGAAGTTATTTTTATAAGCAGTCCCGATCAGGCTGAGGGTTTTCCCTGTTTCTTACTACGTCATGTCATCCGTATTTCAATTATATAAAGATAGGATTTCAAGGGATGTTTACCCGGATTCTGATTCCGATTCCATATGTAAGCAACTGGACATGATATAGTAATAATCTTGGTATCACAGACTTAATACCTAATCGGATGCAATGGATCATGTTCTGGAGAAAGGCCTAAATTACAGACACTATGAGGAAGATCTCAGACCTGCACGACAACCCTGGGATTTATGGAACATGGCGGCTTTTTTTTTTTTCCCCGATTTTCTCCCTAATTTAGTCGTGTCCAATTCCTCCCCGTCACTAGGGGGCGCTCCCACATTAAGGCTACTACTACCACTCAGCCGGGAGGGCCGAAGACTATCACGTGTTTCCTCCGAACCACGTGACGCCAGCCGACCGCATCTTTTCGAACTGCTCGCTCGCGCACCGTTGGGGGCGGCGTAACACACTCGGAGGACAGCGCTATCCGCTCCCTCCGCTGCGCGAGCTCACAGACGCCCCTGACTGGCTGTAGAGCCGTGATTAATGTGGGAGCACTATGTACCTCTCATCCCTCCCCTCTGAGAGAGCTCGGCCAATCAGCTCTCTCTAGACCTCCGGCTGCGAGAGGTTACAGCACCACCCGGGATTCGAACTCGCGATCTCCGGATGATAGGGCGAGCGCCTTAACCACTGCGCCACTCGGAGGCCCAAGAACATGGAGGCTTTTTGCCAAGAACAACAGGCGGATTTACAACCTGACTGTCGCGTCCACAAACATCACAAAATACCGCGAGACGTCATTGATGCTAAAATGCGAAACAAACGGTATTAAGAAAGAAATGTGTCCACACTCGCATTATTTTCTTTTTGGGTCTCGTTTGGTTTAATGATTACGCTGTTCTGTGATGCGTCCTGTCTGGTATTGTTCTTCGCTACGTACATTTGAAATGATATTCACTACTGAGTAAAAAAGAAATGAATGAAAATGAAAATGAACAAAAATAATGCAGGAAAAAAATTGCGCCCTAAACTCACAAGACCGACGGAGACGACGGAACAGTCGCAGTGATGCCGAAAGTGAAATGACGTCAAATTCTTCTGAAGCAAAACCCGCGGCCATGTTTAAGCGACCGCTTTGATTTCAAGCACAAGAAGGCAACAACTTTATTATGTACAGGTGTTCCTTCATAGACTACAGAATTTACGCATCGATAATAGCGAAAAGATTAGAGAATATAATTCCAGAATGAATTGATAGTGACCAAACAGGATTTGTTAAAAATAGGCAAACCCATGATAATGTAAGACGTGCTCTATTTTTATTTGAGAACATGGGTAAAAATAATTATAAATCTTTGGCAATTAGCCTCGATGCGGAAAAAGCCTTCGATTCAGTGCGATGGGTGTATTTATATCTGGTATTGGAACGCTTCGGCTTTAATAAAGAGGTTATAAGAAGTCTTAAATCATTATATCATTTACCAAGAGCCCAGATTAAAATAAATGGTAATGTCTCCAGTTCAATCCCACTGGAACGGGGATGTCGTCAGGGATGCCCCTTAAGTCCCGCGCTTTTTGCTTTATTTATAGAGGCTTTAGCTCAGGCAATTAGAGAACATACAGGAATTTTAGGCATTCCATCGGGACAAACAGAGCACAAAATATGTTTGTATGCGGATGACATTCTGGTGACTATATCTGACCCGGATTTTAGTTCACCTAATCTCATGTCGTGCCTTGAACAGTTTGGTTGGTATTCAGGATATAAATTAAATTTACATAAAACTTAATGTCTTTCTTTTAATTACTTGCCACAGGAAAACATATGTAATAAATTTAAATATAATTTATAAATATAATAATATAAATAATTTTAAGAGGAAAGCGAATAATATCAAATATCTGGGAATTATTATACCAAAGAACTTGACAAAAACTCTATACTACTAATTATGATCCTATTTCAAAGGAAATTAAAGCAGACCTGGATAATTGGACGTCCCTACCTTTAAGGTTAGATAACCGAATAGAAATGATCAGGATGAATGTCCTTCCACGATTATTGTTTCTTTTCCGATCTCTATCTATAGAGATACCAAAAAAAAAACAATTTAACAATTGGAACCAAATGATCTCAAGATTTATATGGAAAAATCAGAAGCCCAGAGTGAGACTTAAAACACTACAGTTGACAAAGGAAAGGGGAGGACTCTCTCTACCATGTTTAGAGGACTATTACAAAGCAGCACAACTAAAACATCTAGTCAGCTGGTGTATTGATGATTGTGATGCAAAATGGAAAGAAATAGAATTTAGTCAGGTGAACTTTCCTCTCCCATGCTTATTAGGGGACAAACACACTATGATTACACATCCGAATAAATGAAGCGCTTGGACATTGGTTTCTCTTAATATTTGGTTTAAAGAGTGCAAAACCCTGAAGTTGGAGAGACAGTATCAGTTGTTAAGATGGGTGGCATATGATAGAGACTTTAAACCTGCACAGATGGACGAGAGGTTTAGACAATGGGCAGGGAATGGTATTACTTCATACTGTACAATCTCATCTGGCACAGATCTAAATGGCTTACAAAATCTCATCGACACTTATAACTTAGAGAAACAGGATTTTTATAGATATTTACAACTTAGAACTCACTTTAATAAGAACATTCAAAATAAGGAGGGAATGGACCCGAGTCTCATTAATAATTTTGCTGCAGCATATAAAGGCAATATTCACAAGAAACTCGTTTCAAGATTATATTCATGCATACAGTCTTCTAAGTCTCTCTCTACCTTATACGTTAAAGAGAAATGGGAGAAGGAGGCAGGTATATCTCTGTCAGAAGAAGACTGGGCAAATATTTGCAAAACACAACATACCACATCCAGTTCTGGTCAATGGAGAGAATTCTCATGGAAAAACGTTATTAGATTCTTTATTACTCCCAAAAGAAAATATTCACAGAATGGAAACCTGGACTCGGCACGTTGCTGGAGACAATGTAACAACCTTATGGCTGACTATTATCATGTATTCTGGAACTGTCCAGCAATCCAATCCTATTGGTTAACGGTCATCACCGAAATTGAGTCAATACTGGGATTTGGGATTGATAATAGCTTCGGCACTATATATTTAGGAAACTTACAAACTGATTTAAATGCACAAG
>QNUK01000480.1:0-72500 GCA_013621035.1 Clarias magur | reverse complement strand
TTTTTTTTAATCAATGTCAGGAGGCGAGTCTTGACTGAATGAACTGCCATCGGTTACCCACCTGACATTATCTAATCCATGACGTTAATCAAAGTAACGAGTGTTAGCACAGTAGCTAACGTGACTTTTTGCTACAGTAGCTATAATGTTAATATCAAAGTGAGCATCATACCAGAAAAACTGCAAAGAGCGCCCTCTAAGGGTCTGTTCATGAAAAAAAAGGAAAAGTTCATGTCAGTTGGCCTTGTTGCCTCTGAGAGGCGAGTTTTCTTTCTTGTGTTCTTCAGCCCAAACGCGTCTCTTCTGCTTGTTGCCGGTCCTTAGCAGTGGTTTCCTAGCAGATCTTCTAGCATGAAGGCCTGATTCACACAGTCTCCTCTTAACAGTTGTTCTAGAGACGTGTCTGCTGCTAGAACTCTGTGTGCCATTGACCTGCTCTCTGATCTGAGCTGCTGTTAACCTGCCATTTCTGAGGCTGGTGACTCGGATGAACTTCTCCTCCGCAGCAGAGGCGACTCTCGGTCTTCCTTTCCTGGGCCGGTCCGCATGTCAGCCGGTTTCTTTGTAGCGCTTGATGGTTTTTGTGACTGCACTCGGGGACACTTTCAAAGTTTCCCCAATTTTTCCGACTGACTGGCCTTCATTTCTTAATGTAATGATGGCCGCTTGTTTTTCTTCTTCACTTAGCTGCTTTTTTCTTGCCATAATACAAATTCAACCTCTTTGAATGAGAAGGTGTGTGCAAACTTTTGGTCTGTACGGTATATAATATTTTATTATGCTGTGTTTTAAACGATTTTTTATCGGACTGAGCAGGTTTTCAGGACTGTCCAGGTGGGATTTTTCAGTGTGATCCGTTGACTAGGGCTGTGCACTTTAATCTGTTGTTGGTCGGTTCAGTGAAGTGAATCAGTGGCTCAGTTTATGATAATGGTCACGTTTAAAAATATTTAGTTAAACTTCCAATCATTCAATAGTCTAGAATTGATAAATCCCTTACAAAAAGAAAAAAAACAACAACACAGCTTATTGTAAGGAAATAAAAAAACCTATTCAGTGATGTATCGCGACTCTTTGGTATGACAATTCACACTGAATCCAAAATCAATTATTGATTTTTTAAAAATAATATATTTCTTTTATACAGAGTATATATTTTTGCGTTCGAGGTGGTAACATGGTGCCCGGTGGTACAGGTGAGGTGGTGCACTCTAAACTATTCACAAGTAGGCAGGCAGCACAGCATCCTGTGTGGGAGGAGCCAATTATCCGTGAAGTTTGTTTAGAATTGTAACGAAATCTTAGAAAAAATTGTATATTGACCAGAGATATTTATAAAATCGTGATACTTACAGAACCGGCAGCTACAGTAGGTGTTGCGATAATATCATACCGTGTGCTCCCTGGAGATTCCCATCCCTAAAGAACGCCAAGATCTTTCCTTCTCAGCTGGTGAATTGAACCTGCTGTTTGTTGAATATTTCACTGGACATGAATCGGCACAGTCAGCTCGGTGAGTTACTTTATCTAATATTCACCGGGATGAGAAGGCAGTGACGTCACATCATGTGTGCACGCTCACACGGCCTGGGCGGAGCTGCAAGCCAGAGAGTGTAGATTCTCGGGCTAGCACTAGCTTCATTCCTTCATTAAAGTTGCATGCTACAGTATGTACTGTACTGTATGTCTTCAATTAACATTGGAATGGGTGGGGTTACGACTGTACTGCAGTCCGCCACTAGAGGGCATCAGAGACATTTTGGCTTCAGTTTTTCAATCCCTGTTTTGAACACACACACACACACATACACATACACAAACACTTTGCTCTGGTTCTGAACCAAAGCAATTGTCAAGATTAGTAATGACTGGGTGAAACATCCGGCTTGTCTGAGGTGTAAAGGTTCGAGCAGGAATAAGAAGCAGGCGAATGAAAACAGAGGAAGTGTGTAAGGCTACAGTACTACCGTATATCCGACATGATCTGGTTCTACCTTGGCATGTGTTTCAGTCCGGATCGTATCATCTTGGTTCTTAAAAAAAAAACAAAGAAATCTTATGCAAATCAAATTAACTGAAACTCTCAATGTTTCACTTTTTTTGTTTGAGTTTTTTGATGAAACATTCAGAGCCAGTGAAAGAGTGACCAAAAACTAGAACACCCAGTCTCGGTCAAAGTCCACCTACCAGTGCCAGATTCGCCCTTTGGATGCAGTGTGGCAAGCGGGCACAGCTTTATGCTGCTCCAGCACGCGCTGATTGCTGATTGAGTTCCTATAACAGAGATTCTGGCTGGAGTTCAAATCGCAGGTTGATATTAACGCTCTGGCTCTAATACCTTATCGTTCCTACAGTACAAACAGCTCGTTCACGCAGTCTTATTACCAAGAGAATCGTCTGTGTGTGTGTGTGTGTGTGTGTGTGTGTGTGTGTGTGGATTTGGTTCCTAGAAGGAGTCTCCAGTGCCAGTGGCTTCTCTTGGTGTTTCACGGAGTTGTAGACAAGCTGTCAGGGCTTTTTTATTGTATTGTAAACTTTAGTAGAGAAACTGGAGGGGCTGGTAAGAGTGTTAAGAATGTTCAGAGCTAACTGACAAACTTTAACTGTTAATGGATAAATAGCACGATGTGTTTAATTGATTCTTTTCCTGTGACAGGATGAGGTGTAGTCCTTACACACATTACACTCCCCGGACAGAAGTCGAATGCAATCCGGATCCGCCTTGTCTCCAGCGTCTCCAGCGTCTTCTGCTGGCTGGGTGAGCTGCCAGGTTATGTTCACTGCTATTAGTGTATACTCTTTAGGCTTCCTTTGTGTTTTCATATTTTTGCTCCCAAGAGTCAGACGTTCTTGTATTTTTGATGCAGTCTTGAGGAATAGCTCTCCAGGCTTGCTGAAGGACTTTTTTTTTTGTAGCAAGGATAGGAGTTGCTACTGTTGGGCCCTTGAGGAAGGCCCTTCACCCTCAACTGCTCAGAGTATATTGAGAGAAATGTAAATGTAAATGTAATGCCTGGCCAGTGGCGTAAATGAAATGTAAATGGTTGGAACAGATGAGAGTGGGAACGAGGTTGCTGCATGGACAGACGATCTTCAAATTGTATCTTAAGGCACTTTGCAGCCTGTCGCAGTAATACATCTGCAGACATGTCCTTAACTTAATGCACATCATTTCCATTTGGTTTAACATGAACAAATGTGGCGTTCAAGACCGTAATCGACTCTATGTGTATACTGCACCCTGAACCCGTGTTTTTCATGCGAAAGTATTGGCCTCGTCTGTAACTCCAGTTCTGTAGAACTCCCGCAGAGACGTTACATGTGGTCCTGTGACAGACAGGTTCATATAAATCGACTCTCCCTTGCTGTCCAAGGCAACCGGCACGAATCATGATGTCTGGAGCCTAAAATAAAATCTCCGCCTGCTTCAGTGGCGTTTCATCCTGTTCGTGCATGCTCGTCCTGTTTTTCCTCACCATCATCCCACATCTGAAAATGAATCATCTTAAATCATGGTTCAAAATAAATAAATAAATAAATAAAAAATCTGTGGCGTCTCCTTCACTTGGAACATCTTCCTCTCCTCTGACCGTCACACTCACACTAACACTCGGGTCAGAGGTCCTGTGCGAAAGGCCAAGGGAAGGTTTTCAACAGCCTGTTTAGCACTTAAGCATTGAAACGTCTAAATCTGGTGTTGAGAAACATCCAGCAGTCTCCCATTCTGACGTTCAATCCCCGCTGTACAGCTGTGCGTCTCTGAGGGCCGGTGGCTAAAGTGGGTCCTCGTCCTGGCTTTTAGTGGACTTCACGGGGAACGAGGTCCGTGTGAGTCAGAGCGCTTTTAGGCCCCGTTATCGGAGCAGTAAACAGACAGGCGTCCTATTTTCAACCCGAGGGAAGACGGATTCTCATCAGGGGAGAGATTAGCGCACGTTTAAAGCCGTTTCAGTTTGACTGCTCCAGCACGATGGTTTGGACAAGACTGCAAAGTGGCATCGTGGGAAATGCGTGGAATTCCGCTGTGCTGCGTCCGCTCGCGCTGAAAGAGCACGTCGCGAGGTGTAATTTCGTACAATTCTGCCTGATCAGCAGGTCGGCTAGATTGAAGCGTCCCAACTGGAGGATATGATTGACCATGCTGTGATTAAAATGGCTCTCGCCTGTCGTTCAAAATATCGCATTTTTTCTTGCATTTTTTTTCTAAAGGCCACTTGACTGCCTTAAATATACTTTTTGTGTCTTTAAATGTCACTCAGATTGAGTGTGGTTTCTCTCAACTGTCGTCTCAGGGAGTTTTTTTTCATGCAGCCATCTCTGGCTTACTCATAAACTTGTACATTTAAAATTTTGTTCTGAAAGATATATACAGTATACAGTATATATTTATTTCCATACAAAAAGTGTCTGCTTTGTGACGCTGTAATTTTTTTAAAAAAGCTCTTTACAAATAAGATTTAATTGAATTCAACCATAAAATGCAAGTGCACTCCATTAATTGGTAATTAAATAACATGATTAGTGAATTCATGAGACCGTAACACATTTTCTACCTTTAAAGACTCGAGAGTGATAATGATCAGTAATGGGACCCTCTTCCCCTAATACTGATGGGTGTCTCTGTCATTACCTTGACATTACTCTGAAGTCGATTTTTTTCCCAACATCAGTGATTCCTAAATTGTGTCTTCATCTGCTTATACTGTACCACAACAATCTTCTGGTATTTTACCAATTAATTCAAGGAAGACACGTAAAAAAAAAAAAAAAAAGGTACAGGGTCATGAGACCAAGAAACCGCTTGGATAAACACTCGGCTGACACTGGAGACTCCTTCCCTACCTGTTACGTACATGAACAGTTCCTGACAAAGTGACGCATCCTTTGCACAATTCTGTGAAACGAGCTGTTGCCATAGAAACGATGACGCATTGTATGAACGAGCACATTTCATATCTACAGTCTGAGCTGCTGTTACGGAAAACTAATCACCTCCCGCTGATCAGGCTACACGAGCGAAGAGATCGGCTGGGTGATGAAAAATTACACTCAAACCCCTTCGCCAGGGACTAGAGAGACATCTAGCCTTTTTTTTTTTTTTTTTTGGCTTTTAGGGAGTTTGTTCCCCCAGAAATACTTTCTAGGAAATGCTTTCCAGTGTTCTGAAGACTCCAGAGTCCTGTAAAAAATGTTTTTTTGTAAAAAACCTTCTGTAAATCATCTTTTTTCCTCACCAGTTATTCTTCTGAATGGTGAAGGAAAGCATTTTTTCACAATTCTGAGAGTAAAAATTCCCCTGCTATCCCAGTTATCCCAGTGTTTCACTAGTGCTTGGACACCGTCAAGGCAGGAAGTCTGATCAATGAACAGGTTTGCAACAAGTTATCCATCAATTTTCAAGGATCAGGCATTCCAATCGCAAAAGTGTAAAAAATGTAAAATAAATGTTTATTATGTTTATTTATTTTTATTACGTCCAGTATTTTATTATAGATAAAACCATTACATGCATACCGTTTAGATTCATGTTTTTATTTTTAAGTGCAAAATGTCGTCTAATAAATATATATATATATATATATATATATATATATATATATATATATATATAATATCTAATTATAAAGTGTAAATGCATTTAAATTAAAGTTGTGATTAAAGAGCTAGACTCTACACTGCCACCTATTGGCGCTACAGTCACACGGAAAGGAAACTTCAGGCTGTAAATGCGCGCACTAGAGATGGGTCACGTCACCGTGATCTGCACATCATCAGCACCGTCTCGTAAACACTCTATCATGTAAACACACTCTGCCTGATCGGGCCTCTGTGGACGCGTCCTAAACCGTGCAGCCTGTGGTCTTCAAGTGGCGCAGGGGGTTATGGGTAATCTTCTCAGGCTGTGGGTCGCACATCGCTGGGACACAATGTTTGGATTTGGTGTTGGAGTTTTTATCAGAGAATTCTTATTTGTTGTTGTTGTTCTTGATGATAAACTGCTTGGATCCTGGCAGAAAAGCAGCGAGGAAGTGTGTGTATATCCTGCACTTGCTGCTGAGTGTTTACTGTGAAAAAAAAAAGTCACAACGCTTGTAAACAGGTTTCGCTAAGTTGCAATTAAGAGGAATAAAGCATGTAGAGAACGTTTTTGCGCTGCTCTGATCGACTGAGTTCGGATTGTACAAAGTTCAAAATCAGCACCAAAGTTTGTGAATAAGTGAGGGAGTTCATTAGACCGTAAGGATGCAGGAAGAAACCTGGCTCACACCTGGCTCACACCTGGCGAACATCTGGCTCACACCTGTCTTTCATCGCAGTGGTGCTCGATGATGAGCATGATATGTTATAAGACCGCGGATCTGGGCAATTTTCACACACGCTTGTGTGTAGCCTAAGTTGTACTTGATATTACTTCTAAACAAGGCACGAACGTCAAGGACATTTACACCCCAAGGGCATTACAATGACCTTCATTTTTCTAGGAAATGTAAAAACAATGACAGAGCAATCAACTTTTTCTTTTATTGTATAACACAATTTTCAAGGTGCACCCGTGTCTCCTGTTATTAATAACAAAAACATCTGAGTGGAAAATTTTTTACCCTGCTAGTGATAAGTTATCAACTTTTTTAACCCTTTCATGCATAACATACGTATGACTTATAAATATAAAAGAAAAGGCAAAAACGTCCATTGTCCATAGCGCTTGTTCTGTGTAGGGTGAGGGAGGGGGCTGAAAGTTAATCCAGGGAACCCAGGGGCAGAAGGTGGGGTACCCACTGTACACATATGCACACACTACGGACAGTTTGATATTTAGCCTACAGTGTATGTCTTTTGGACTGTGGCAGGAAACCAGAGCACCCAGAGGAAACCCATCAAACACGGGGGGGGGGAACACAATTAAAGGCTTGTTAATATTGTTCAGGTTTAAAATATTAACAGTGATGGCCAAAATTATAGAAAGTATTTGATAATTATTCAGATTTAGGTATATTCAGAATTTAGAGGTTAAAACTTTTAAAATCCACTTTAAAGTTTTTTTTTTTTTCCTCTTTTGAGTCTGATTCCACTTAAGGTTTCTTCCTATTGCCATCTCAGGGAGTTTTTCTCTCAGCACTATCGCCCTCGGCTTGCTCATCTGGACAATCTGATCATTATGATTTAGACATATTTTCTCACACATTTCATACTTTATTAATCATTTCCCGTATTTTCTCTTGATTCTTAAAGCTGCTTTTCCGACAATGAGCATTGTTACAAGCGCTATACGGTTGTACCTCGGCATACGAATGCCCTCGCCAAATTTTCTCCTTAAGAATTGAAATTTTTGGAAAGAAATTTGTCTCGGCATTTGAAGCATTTTTGGCAAACGAGCAAACGAACCGAACACCTACTGTACGTTGCACATGTGCATAATATGAGCCAAGCAAAATCAATTCATTTTTTTTTTTGTGGTTTGTTTGTTTGTTTGCGCAAGAAGCAAGGATGGTACCAAGAAGAAAAGGGAGCCACTTTCAGTTTGGTTTATAAAGCGCCGGTGTCAAAAGGAATCATAAAGTCGGTTTAATGTCTATTTATTTTATATTTGACTGCATTTACATGTCTTTTCTAAATGTTTCAATTGTTTTGATATGTCAAAAAATGTGTATATAGTGTTGGAAATTGGTAATATTGGTAATATTTCAGGGTGGCTGGCACAGATTATCTGTATTTACCTTATTTTCTATGGGAAATGCATTTTGCAATACAAATTTTTCTGGAATGGATTAAATGTGTACACTGAGGTGCCACTGTAGAAATAAAACTGAACTGAATTGACACCGAAGGATTAATTTCCTAATTAATTGGGCACCGGCTCCGGAAACGCCTTGGTGGGAAAGGTGCTTGAGATGGTCAGGGGTGCCCATACTTTTGGCCTAATAGCATGCGTTTCTTTGAGATATAATGAGACTTCCGTGTGCAGGGACGCATTTAAACGTCCTTCTTCATTTTATTCAGTTACTAAATCGACGCATTAAACATTGCACAGCAGAATAAAGTGGCACGGTGTGGCGCGCGCTCCCGCTCTGCGTGCGCGCTCTCTCCCTCTCGCTCTCTCGCAGCGCGCGGTGCACGTCGCCGCGGCCCCGCCCCCTCGCCTCTCCTGTCCGCGCGGGCGCGCGCGCGCTCTCGCAAATCAGCGGCAGATCAGAGCGGACGCGGTGCTTGTAGCTGTTCCCATTAACCGGTGAGTTTTGGGAAATAATTCGCTTTTAAAATCAGCATTTGCGTTTATTTTGCGAGGTGTTCTCTAGTTTTTGTCATATTTCCTAAAGTTTGTTGGATTGATTGGTTTTCTGACCGTTTTTGTGCGGTCGCGCGCACCAGCCGTTAAAACTGTCACCACCTGAGTGAGCGTCTGAGGGAAAGAAACTCAACTTTAGCATCATGGCTAACTCTCTCTCCTGAGACACCTTTAACCTTTTTAACGCGCAAAATGGCCACGAAAACAACTTTCGTACAACTTAAAACATCAAAAACCATTGTAATTAGACCAAAATAAGCCACGGTTGTCTTTATTCACTTTTAAAAAGACATTTAATTTGCTGATATACCGACATGATATATCAATTTGGCAAGGAAATAATAGATTTCATACACACGTCTAATGTATAGTTAATAAAAAAATATCACATTTATATCATTAACGTTATTTATGTCACATAGAAACTGCATATTGCATAGTATATGTTGTATGCATTTTACTTATTTTATTGCGTGTGTTTGCCAGGATTATTCTATTTTATTGTATTTTTTTTCTTTTTGTTTCACCCTATACAAGTACATTGATTGGTTCCTTGTGGTGTTTTGTAAAGCAAACTCCAAAAAAGAGTACATCAGAAATATGACATAACATCAAATACAGGCTCATGGATCTATCATAAAGTGTGATTAGACCGTTAGGAATTATCATAATTCAGTACATTGTATCTCTTTATCACGGACGATCTTTATAATCAGTAAAGGAGTACATGATATTATGAAAGGGTAAGAGCATTCATTAATTCATTAAAAAGTTAAGCAGTAAGTAGAAGCTCAAATATAAGAAAATTGTGTGTAAATGATAAATACAGTAGTTAACAAGCTATCAGTTGTGTTTTTATACATGTGTACCTGATTGTACAGTTTCCTGATTAGAAGAGACCGTCTGTTGTTACAGATACAGGTGCACGTGCACACACACGCATGCTCACATGCACATACTCACACACACTCACTCACTCACTCACTTACCCACTCACTCAAAGCGATATCCTTAAGGAGGTGGTAAAGAGGAAAAGGTTGAATGCAAATAAGCCCTTGATGGCCCTTACCACACACACATAGACATTGTGTGTCATGTGAAAGTTATTAATTTTGGGGTTTGTGTGTGCGAGAGGGAGAGAATGTATTAGAGCGTCTGTGTATTAACGTCAGGAAAGTTCAAGCTAGCATAGGGCGGGTATACAGTAATACTGTATCTCGGGGTATTTAATAACATTGACTGTATGCTGTCATGAAAAAAATCTGCGATGCGAGTATTGTGTGCTGGTTAATAACCAGGGTTCACCCGGTTGTGAAAATCATGGACCTGGAAATGTCATGGAAAACAATATCAAAGTTTTGGGAAAAAAGTAATTTTAAGCATTTTTTCACGCTTTTGAAAATATAAAGTAACCTGTTGTATGGGGTGAAAATTCTACTGAGAGCAAGAGTAGCAACAGGTCTGGCCTTTGAAATGTGCACGGTAGGATAATTAGAGTTTATGGAGAGTTCGTATTTTAAAAAAAACCTGAATTAATTTCTTTTGACCCCTATCCTGAGTTTTTAAGTCGTACCTCACCACTCCACAATTACAGGAAGCGTGATGTTTAACAAGAGTTGGACAAAGTGCACCCATCTTTTACTTGAGTAAAAATATTGCTTAGAGCAAATATGACTAAAGTAAAAGTTCTCAGTTTACTTGTGTTCTTGAGCAAAGGGCAGAAATACTTTAAGTATCAAAAGTATAGGACTCGCAGTAGCCTTTTTCATAGGGTGAAAAATACCTGATAGTTTATTAGGCATGTCTCAAAACAAAGGCAAGTCATGTAATTACGCATTACACATAATAGTCAGCAGGTGGCGAAATTCCCACTTCAAATACTACATGCCACTGTGGCTACTTAACACGACGCCATACAGAAATGTAGTTAAGTAAAAGTACAGGTATTCGCTGCTATTTTATTACTGTTGTGGGTTTTGATATTTCCACTCTCATGCACTAGAAAAATGTAAATCGCTGTACCTTTTATATAGTGGTGAACATTAGTGAATTTTTTGGATACATGGATGCTGTGGTAGTTTGTTTACCAGCTTGGGATGTGTAAATAATAAAGGGTCTCACATCATTATCTGCTATATGTTGGTTCTCCACTGATTATTCTGCATTGTTGATTTAAAAAAAAATTTTTTTTACCTATTTATTATTTAATTGAAGAATTGGGCATACCTTTGCCCATCTCTCTCTCTCTCTCTCTCTCTCTCTCTCTCTGTCTCACATCTGTTAGTACTCCTCCTCTGAGTGCAGACTCATGAATGAAAACTGTGTTTAATAACAGGGCCACTCACATGTAAACATACAGCAAGTTATGTGGATGAATGAAATGTCGTACGTTTGCTCTCGTTGTTGTTGGCATGCGCAGGATGGCAGCCCGAGTCAATCCAGAGTTCCTGAATGGTGAGTGTCATGGCCAAATTCATCCACAACTTAAATCTGATCCTAAACATGTTGCTGTCTAAGGCAAAAACTTTTTAAAAATATGTTGTTTGCAAGTCTGTAAGAAGCCTAGCTGGAAATAGATAGCTGAAATAACGTTAGATAACAGCTGGTTTGGCAAGCGGATAATTTTAATTCTTTTACTTTGATGCTGAATGTTTGTGGACGTTTCCTGAGAAGCAGCAGAGTTTTAGGTGTTCAGCAAAACAGGGTTGTAAATGTAATAAAACACACCTGGTGAAGTTGTCTCATGTCATATCTAACGATGCCTGTGTCTGATTGGTCTTCTGCCCTGTCAGTTAAATTGTATAATTCTGGAAAAAGTGGGCGGATCTGGGCCAGGCATTTTGACGAAACATACTGAGACTCATAGTGAGATCGAGGAACAGCATTCAGTGGCTGATAAAATGATTTAATCTCTCACTCCCACTCTTAGTAGTTTATCACTCGTTATTTGTTCTGTGCTGTTTTGTCAGTATTTTGTTTTCTGCTCTTATTTATTTATTTATTTATATTTTATTTCTGGCGGTAAGATGCTCATCTTAGGTCCTCTGTCATCTGTGGGCCTTTTCTGCTTTTCTTCACTTCTCTTCTTTGCTCATTCATAAAAAGACAGGTGCTTTCACAAGTGCTAGCCTCCTCTTAATTAAGACAGAGACAGAATTGGGCCAAAGACTGGACAGATTAAGTGTGAATACGAGCGGGGACGGAGTAAGAGTGTGTGTGAGCTTGCAGTTAGGCCTTATTAGGATGGTGTGTGTGTGTGTGTGTGTGTGTGTGTGTGTGTGTGTGTGTGTGTGTGTGTGTGTGTGTGTGTGAGAGTGTATTTTCATCCTGTCCTTGGCCCTTTGTTCACCACCGGTATGTGTGTCTGGCTCATCGCTGAATTAGGGAGGTGACAACACTGAATGCTTTTGATTACAGTCTGTTTTCTGTGTTGTATTATTCAATTAAAGAAAAGGCACTCATAAAACAGCGTGCTATTTTAGCCATGAATGAAGCCGACCTGATAAAAAGTAAAGATGGAATAAGAAAAATCTGATGAGACTCAAGATAATTGGCGATTCATTAGATGCTCAGTCTGCAGCATGTTGTAGTTTAGCTGCATGAGAACTGCAGAAGATAAGAGTTACTTGAGTTTAATGATATGATGATATAATGCTTACTTCTTATTTTTAACATTGGAAATAAGAAGAAGCGGTTTTTGTTTGATTTGTAAGTAGGATTTTATAGTTTTTCTAATAAGGTGTTGCGATACCAACGATTTTTCGAAAAACTGATGGAATTTATCCTGATGATGTTATAATGTTGTATTATTCACAATCATACTGTAACCCCGTGGTTCTCAAAGTGAACTAGTGGGGAATACAGACGTGACAGGTGGGGCGCAATGAACGGGAGGAAATTAGTGGAAAATAATAGGAAAGTACCTATTTTAATTCATGCTTTTCTTTATTGACAGTGAAGATCGTACACTCAAAACAAAACAATCACATACAAAGAAATGGATCGTTTAATACACGTAAATTTAAATAACATCAGTTGGGGGCCGGGAGAAAAAGTGGAACCATAGTGCAACAATAATGGTTTAATGTCGGCATGTTAATTGCAACGGAACAATATGAGGAAACTTTCGGTATTATATATGTAATTGCCATTCATTCCAATGTGTATGCTGATGTTTCTGTATTCTTGTTTAAAAAAATTATATTTTATCAGCCAGTACTAGTCTGGCATTTCTAGTTGCTTTTTGATCCTTCAGGCGCTGAACAAAAGGGAAGATCAATAGTGTTCTGCTCTTTTTGTTGGTGTGCGGCATTTTGCGATAATCCCTAAATCATTCGTTGCGCAGTAGAGAATAATGGGGTTTATGCTTTCAAGCATGTATAATTTAAGCGCTTAGTCGAGAAAAAGGCGGGTGTAGCTTAAACACAACTCTCTACATAAAATATATTTATTTTAAAATATCTTATTTGCGGGTTTATTTATGCAGCTGTTGAAGCCGGAGATGCGAATATAAAACTCACTTTACCGCTGTTACAAACCAGTTCAGTAGTGTATGTAGTGGGCATAATAACATCAATGAATACGTTTGTGACATGGACCACAAAAAAGCAGGCGATTCAGCACTATCAGCCTAACCAACCAAAAAGCCAGCCGAAAAGAAAATATGATGAAGCCTATCTTGCGCTTGGATTCATGGTGGGAATGGTGTGGGCAGAGAAGAGACCCATATGTGGTCCTAAACCACTGGCAGCAGACAGCATGAGACCCAACAAATTAGGAAGACACTTAGAGACAACACACCCCAGTCACATTAATAAGCCTCTTGACTTAAAAAAAAAAAAAAGCTTGCAGAAGAATCGCATGGTAAAATCTGAATCAGTGGACAGCAAAGCACAAATTGCTTTATTCAAAGTTTCATACAGAATTGCCCAGTGCAAAAAAACTACAAACGATTGCTGAGCAGCTGATTAATGGAACAGCTTGTCTTGGATGTTCCATTAAAGTGGAACTCTAAAAGTGGTAAAAGTTCCACCTTTACCTCTGCTTAATTTACCTTAGCAATCATGCAGGTCAGGACAGAGGAACACACACTAATCAAGGAACAGACACATTAAGCTGTTCATGTTTCACAACTTTTTAGTCACATACAAAGATGCTGCTTGTGATGAAATAATATAGAGTAAATGTAAAATTTATCACAAAATAAGAGTTTGTCTGGCTTTTTAGATCATGGTATATGAGAACAAATCTTAGGGACAAGTCAGTTTTGATTTTATTAAAACAAAATTAAATTGACATTAATAAACAATGGTTAAAAATGCCATATTTAAGAAAAAAGCAGAAACAATTGAATAAGTAATACATCGGAATAGTCAATTTTCTTTTTATCTGAAACGTGGAAAAAAACCCAGAAAATAAAGATACATTAATGCTGGAACATAACGCAAGCGTGAAAAAAAGAGAAAATGTAAGGAAGGGGGGCGTGCAAATTAAACAATATCGAACTAGAACTTGTCCATTTTCTTGGTCTGATCTACTTGCTGTGAGGATGTGGGAGAATGTAACAGTGCTCTGTAATCGCCGCAGTTGAAGTTGTTGTGGAGTGAACGTCTGACATTGACGAGACACTATTTTTCTTTTCTCTTTTATTTTACTTCCCGTTTTTTTTTTTTCTTTTTCTTTTCTGCTGTTGGTCATGACCCACTCTGAATTGCTACCGATCTTCCTCCAGACTGTGAGCGGAACTCATGTAAGAAGATTAAAGTTAAAAGCTGAACACTTTAGAAACAAAACAAAGCAAAAAATCTTCACAACCTTTAAAGAATTCGAGGTCTCTGGGTTCATCACTGAAAACCTTTCACTTTGATCTGCGTCCGTGACAAAAAGCCTGAAGTGCAAACAATCTAGCAATTATAAGTTTCGGTTTGTAGAGCTGGTCTTAGAATTTCTATTTAATAAATAAATAAATATCTGTGCTCCAGATATTTGCGCTTAGGCTTTTTAATCTGAATGTTGATATTTTGAATGAAAAGGTCAGAGAGACTGCAAGCGTTCAGAATCTTCTCCTTCATTATTCTGATCAAAACTGTAAACTTATTAAAAGTAATTTAAAAGTTTTTTTTTTTAGATATTTATTTTTATCATGTCTTTCAAAACTTTTAATTTGGAATTATTTGACTTGTTCATTATTCTTTCTTCACGTTTTGATGAATTTATTTATTAATAATAAATAAATATAATAATAATAATAATTAATTAATAGAGTGTGCCACTGTCGGAAAATAATCAACAGGGTCTCATGATGAAGCCGAGTTCCTGTAACAAATCACACATGTCCTGAAGAGTTTTCTTCCCCTTATGCCCCAGGAACAAGTACAATTTTAATGTTTTATGTTGTGCAGCATGCAAAGTGGACATATCTGAAGCGGAAAGCTGTAAAACTAAATATTTTGAGATGTTAATCTAAACGTCATGCCATGTGTTTTATAATACACAGATATTGTGGATAAAATGGATGTTCTCAGTTTATCTTTACCCTGCGTTCACACCGAACGCGGCGAGAGCGTCAAAATGGCCGGAAGTCATTCATTTTCAATGGGAGCCGGCGGCGAAGGGCAGCGCGGCGCAGTGAGAGCCGCGAAGGGAGTTGAAATCAGTTCAACTTTATGGTAATGAGCTATGACGCGGTTGAGCGGCAACTAATAAAAAAGTAGAGTTCCTCCGCTTGAGCGGATTCCGCGTAAACTTTTGTTCCGGCGACATTAGTTCCCAAGCAAAATGGAGGAGAAGTTAATTGGTAGTGGGTTTCACGGTTATTTATGACATGCCCCTGTTTGTGTACAGGGACATTAATTAAAAAATTATGCGTGGACAAAGGTTTCTGAAATTGTTGGTGTTTGAATATAATATGAAATATAATATCATAATAAAAAAAATATTAAATTAGACTAGCAATTCACAATGAACAGAAGCCACACCATACAAATGCCTTAGAATTTGTTTATTTCTACAATACAGTTCTTTCTATCAATCAATTTCTTGTTTTCTTCCACATTTTGGTCAGTCTCCATAAGATCAATAAGCTTGATTGCTTTGCGGCCCCTTTGAATACAAGAAAGGCATTCGGTCTACGTCAGAGCGGCGACAGGTGTCGGCTGCAGGGCGGCGAGAGCGAACTTTGACGCTCTCGTCTCGTTCGGTGTGGACCAGGGTTTAAGCCCTGTTTAGTTTTGTTGTGTGTTGCGTTGTAGCGTTGGTGGGACTTAAGACCCGTTTATACTCTGTAGTGGCTTCACAAATGATTCACACTTCTTAATGTTTTTTTGCACACTGTGTTGTGTTACATTGTACATCCAAAATGAGATCACGCCCATCCTGTTTGCTTTCCTATGCTTAAGTGTCATTAAAACCTGAATCTGAGGATCTTTAAGGGCGCGTTCACATCAGGCACGATTGATTCACTTTTTCCAGCAGACTCAGGCACAGTTCCCGAATACAGAACGATTATGTTCTCACTGATCAAAATGAACCAGATTTTTGGGGTGAAGTGTTTTCAGGAAAATTCCCAGGGCCATAATGTGAAAACGCCCTAAGGATCTCGAAGCAACCCTATTTAAAACGTGGAGATGGCTTTGATACGATGCTCAGTCCCTGATCTACTCAAACATCATTTAGTTGCTTCTCTTCTCCTCTCTCGCTAGAGTTAGCAATCACATAAATTTTGCTCTCTGTTTTTGCCTATTTAGACTCTTCCACGTAGCAGGTGGCAGTATGCACCTAATTGGTTTGTGAGCCGCTATCAAACACAAGAGAAGAAGAGCGCCAGGGCATTAACCTGATCAATCTATTTTTTTTATCTGTGGCTATGTAGGTCAGAGGGTGAGATTGGCACTAGCAAAGCACTTTTGGAGATTTCAGATTTTTGGAGACCGATGGCACTGATGACATAAATCTACTTTTGTTCTCAGATGCAAATGGCTTCCGTGTCTGATTCGGCCTGTGCCCGAGTATGCTGAATTTCCTTGAGACCACCTTTTCCAGCAGATTCGAGCACGGTTCTCGAGCATGGAACGTTTGTGTTCTCACTGATCAAAATACACCAGACTTTGGGGTCAGATGTTTTTAAAAATGATTGCAGGGAAATGTGAAAACACCCTGTGGATCTCGAAGAAACTCTCCTTAGAACGTTGAGATTGCATCGACAATACACTCAGTCCCTGACTTTCTATAATAATAATAATAATTATTATTATTTTAATAAAGTGGTCAGGACCTAGCGAATACAATCTAACAGAGCTCCGGCGATAAGAGAACCTGTCAGAAACTAATGCAATTTCACGAAACCTACATCTTTATGGTGCAGGGTATAGATGGACACCCCTCCTGTAAAAAGAAACAGGTGTGTAGCTGATTCTGAGAGCATGAAGGAAAGACTTTCTGTTCTGATGAGGAAAAAAAAACTAACACTCTGGGCTGAACATCAAACGCAGTGTCTGTGGAAAATCATGTCTTGTGCTATGAAGTGCCATCCCCGCAGTGAAGCATGGTGGTGATGGCGTCGTGCCATGGGGACACTTCTCAGCAGTGAGGTTGGTCAAAATTGATGTAAGGACAACAAATTAATTTTCAATATGCCACATTGGTGCAGTCTTGTCATACTGCATGAGGTACTGAATGAATTGGGTTAGGGGTTCCACATAGTCTCACTGCCATTGTCTCCTCTGCATGTTTTTAGCTTTTAATCACACCCAAATCAACTCATGAGCTCATTAACAAGCCCAACCTGAAGTGTTTATCTGAAGTGTGTGTGTGTGTGTGTGTGTGTGTGTGTGTGTGTGTGTCTGTATAGACTAATATGAAACTCAGTTAAAGCTCCAGATCCAAGGTCACTTGGATTGGATGGCTTTCCTGAGTTGCTGACGTGTCTATTCTCTGTTTCCTCTTTGCTTTTATTCTGTCTGCTCTCTCTCATTGGCTTTGTGCTAAAAAAATAAAAATAAAAAAGGTAGAGCGTAGAGGATTTCACATCCAGTTTAGGGAAAAAAAAACTATCCCAAATTCTCATGGTTAGTTAAAGATCAATTGCCTCCAGATGGAAGATCTGAAGAGCAAATTTTCTTTATAAGGTAGGGGAAAACATTTAAAACATAAAATGTCTTTTTGGCTTATGAAGAACGAAAAAGTGAAAAAGAATGAAAAAGTCAAATACAATTTGGGCATTACTGAAGGGCATTAGAAAGAGCTAGGAGTAGAGAATTCAGTACATTTTCATTTTTCTTCCTTATGTAAGTCCTGGTCAGGCTCTCAGTTTTTATGTCCTTTCATTAACACAGTACTTTAGAGCCTCTGTGTCTTCGTATAGACTTTAGTCTATAGAATAATATTACAGCATTAAAAAAAAACCTAACATCTATAACTACTTCATTGGATCTGTAGTACTTCTAATGAAACTCCTTTTTGAAGAGCTAGTATGAACAATATAATGTATGTATTAAAATGTATTAAAAAAGGAATACAATAAACATGGTACAAACTACAACAACAACACACACAGTCTGGTCAAAACAAAATTTAGGTCAACCTCCTGTAGATTTGATTACGGCTCACAAAATGGTGTCCAGTTTGTGTGAAAATGATTCCTAACACTCCCAGAAGCACTCTCTCACACTCTGAGCCCTGGAATATGGCCGTTCCATCAGGGAAGAAAAATTCCATATGTGTGATAACCTGGTCATTCAGTACATTCAGGTCGTCAGCTAACTTCATTTTATTGCCACATAATGAGCAACCCCAGTTCATAAGACACTATGCATGACAGCTTCATGTGCTTCCCCTCTTACCCTGACATGCCCATCACTCTGGAAAAGTGTCGGTCTGGACTCATCAGGTCACATGACCTTTTTCCATTACTCCAAATTCAGTCCTTATGCTTCCTATTAAACTGAAACATTTTTTTCTGATGAGTCTCACTAACAAGTGGTTTTCGTATGGACACACAGCTGTTTAGTCCTAGTCACACAGTGTCTTTGTGGAAATGCCCATACTTTCACTATTAAACAAAAGTGGTAGTTTAAAAAAAAAATTTCTAAGACAACTTCATCAAGCCTTTAAGTGTTCTCTGACCAGTCATTCTTTTTTTTGTTTTGATGTTTGCTGTCATTTCTACTGTTCATTTTTAATGACTCAACAATTTCTTCTGTGACGTTGATGGTTCAGTACTATCCTTCCAGGTTTTAAGAATGTGTCGAACAGTTTTTCTTTGCTTAGCACAGGCATTTACGAAGCCTTCCATTTAAACAGTTTGTGCAGCTTTTCTGTTAGGTTTCACTCTTTTTATATTCCTTCACGATTTTGTCTTGTTCTTTGTGTGTCTAATTGTCTAAGTAATATACTTGGACAGACAAAAGATCATGACAAAGATTTGTATTTTATGATAATCTTGAGTTTGTTAGCAGAAATTAGCTTTTATTATATCAGAATATATAAGGTCCCAAGTCCCCTAGACTTGGGACCTTGTGCGATTATGAGGTAAGGTACACACACAACCATTCATTTCTACATTATTGTAGTGATGTTGGTTGCAAGATTTTTGTTTTGCTGTTTTAGAATGTTTTTGCTATAAAGGGAAAATGCATTAGTGTAATTTTATGTAAATTAATTTTTTTTTTAATTTAATGTAACTCCAGGGGCAGTCAAGGACCAGCCGTATTCTTTTTTCTTTTCTGCCATATCTTTTTTTAAACTTTCTTTTTAAAACAGTATGTTTGAAGAATCAATCACTCAAAACCATTAGCCTTGAAGCCTCCAGTGGAGATTTTTCATATTTTACTATTGTTATTATTAGCTCCATACTCAGTTGATCTTGAACAGTTAAAGGGGGGAAAAAAACGAATTCAATAACAGCACAGCCAAGCCGAACACACACATACAGATTTTATTTCACATGGATGAGAGCAAAACATTCTCCGTGTGCATTGAAAGAAAGTGACAGTCTTTATTTTTTTAAATTATCTTTGCCGAATGCAAAAACTTTGCAAAAAACAAACAAAATAAAGTGTTTTCTTTTTCACTATTAGGAGATGGTTGACATCCCAAAGCAGCTTATTGTTCTGTATATGTTTATACATTTTTACACCTCAATTTTTCTCCTGAAGGATCCAGAGGAGCTTCGACAAACATTTGAGAGAATTTTTCATTTCTTCATTAAAAGAAAAATAATAAAAATCCTCATTGCTACTGCTGTACAATATGTGTCCTCAACAGAATACAGTCAGTAGCTGCTTCAGGCCTGTAAGTTCTGGAATAAGATGTAAAAATCGTTTTTTTGGAAATCATACAGTTGTTTTTTTCCATTCTGGATTTGACTCATATATTATTATTATTTTTTTTTTTCAATTTTTTGGCCAAAAAAGCTACTTGTTGGGCCAGAAACAGAGCATGCTGAGTATGTGGTGAAGAGGGAAAAAAGAAAAGCATTAGTGATAGACCGAGTTTGAAAACAATTTCCGTTTGTGGTTCTACAAAAAGAAACCACAAATTTGGTGCACAGGTTGTACTTTTAAGAACTTTAGCGTGCAGGGGAAAGTCTCAGATCGTGATCTGACCCGTGCTGCTCCACTGCATTGGAACAACAAGCCATGTGACTTTTGATAAATTACTTTATATAAAATATTTTTTATTTAAATATTTTATTATTTTTAAATTAATATATATAAAATAAAATCCTTTAATGCAAAGAAAAGTGCATGGAGCACAGCATGCTTCTTCACTTTTTATGAGCAACAGTGACATCAAACTTTATCATATTTGTGATCTTATCATCTTATCTCATTTCAGAATTTATTGATGTACCTTAAAAAATAGAAATACGGTCCGGCTCTAACCCATTGCATTTTTTAAAGCACACCAGCACATTTTCAGACGAGGTATAGGATGAGACAAGGCTGTTTATGTCGATCGAGTTCAATGACCTGTTTTATCCGTGAATATGTGCCAAAGCTTGCATCCCTCCTCTCCCATAGCCCTGCCTCCCCACTCTCTCTCTGCATAAACAGTCTGACAATGATTTGCCTTGTCCTACCAACTATGTGCTATCGTGCTAGCATTAAAGGCAGGTGTTATGATTAAAATTCAAAAAGATCTGATGAACGTTAAACGTATAAAATATTTCTCAGCACGGCATTATCTGTGCCGTAAACTGCAGTATGAAAATTGCTGCTGCAACCTCAACAATGAAGCCTGAAAAGTGGCACATTGTAATTAAGGCTGATTTCTGAAAGAAAGAGGTTGAAAAACCTGTAAGAGATGTTTAAGTAGGAGGAAATACTTCATCTGATGAAAAACTACCTTGGAAGAAAATGTAACTCCTTCATCAGAGCAAGAGGGCCTGTTGTTATTTTTTGTATTATTAAATCATTTTTTTCTTCTTTTGTTTTCTTGTGGAGCGTTCCCATTCTCACTCCCTCAGAGGGTTAAAGATTGTTTCCCGAACATGGATGGATTCTTCTTCATTCCCTTTGCTTAGTTTTTTTTTCTTCTTCTGCTCCATATTGTGATAAGTGCGGCTCAGTGTGTTCTTTTTGCTGCACGCCATAGCGATGTTGACCCTCTGTCTGTGTGTCTCTGTCTATTGACACTGTTGGGAGTAAAAAAAAAAAAGAGAGAGAGAGAGAGACCAAGACCTTTATCACAGATTTTTTTTTTTCGTGTTTATTTTCTCTTTCATAGTTCCAGGACGTTATCTTATCCGTCTCATGAAAGCGTCCTGCTTTTTTCCATGTGCTGCCATTTTCAAAAGGGGGTGGGGAATCCAGTGATGGATTTTAAAATGTAAAATGTTCAGGAGGGAAAAAATGATATCTGTGGATCTGCTGCTTGATAGGAGTGTAATGGACTTCAGACTGCATCGATGTGACATAACAATCGGTGAAATAAGTGTGTTGTGGACCAGTTATCCTGTCTGGGAGAGATTCCCCCCCCAAAAAAATACCATTAAAATAACAGTCTTTCGAGGCTACGTCGACCCAGGATGTGTTTCACAGAACTACCTCAGGAACCCAAAAACAAGTAGTTCTCGACTTTCTCTCGAATTTTTTTTCCCTTTACTGAGAACACAACTCTCGTGTCATTTACCGTTTCTGCCAAAGAAGGCAGCTTACAATTGATTTATTTCACATTTTTTTCAGTCTCTCCTACTTAAGAAAGTATTTGGGGTTAAAGGGAAACATTTATGCAACATCTGCCCTGCCGATGAAAAGATGTCTGGTGTCTGAATAATTTTTTTTTCTTTCAGTTTTTGGACAGGAGTTATGAGGCTGATGTTTTTAACTGCACTTGTAATCATACACATCTTTCGCCTTGTTTAAATTCCAGGTCTTTTGATTTTGAAGTCCCTACAGCTTTCATGTACATGCGATGTCTCCTCAACCCTGTTAACAGTTCTGTCTGGAATACCAGAATATCAGTATACAAACGTAAGCAAGAAGAAATATGAGACTTTAATTAGGGCCCAAGCACTATAAGGTGCGAAGGACCCTCTTGTTTTCCTAAGGATTTTTTTTTTCTCACAGTTTTGGACTTTCCGGGGGTCTTAACATGCACGAAAACTCATGCACCTTGGCAGACAGGTTGGAATCTGCTGCCATTAGGATGCCTGAGAGTCACGTGGCCCGGGGCCCTGAGGGGCCCCCAAACAAGATTTTGCTGCATAGCTCATACACACTTTGATGTAGGCAGACGAAACTCGGTACGCGTTTAGAGCTCATCCAGCCGAACAACTTTCACACTGCATGTCCTGGTCTCAACTCAACAGGAGGCTGGTTATTTTGGGTTGTCCGCAAAAACACACCCGATGGATTTGTTCCTCCTAGGGAATGTATACAATCGCCACCAAACCCGGCCGATGTGATCTAAAGACATTGCGGGTGAAAAATTGCGGAGGGATTTCTGATATCTCAAACACGTCAGCCGTGTCTTAAACTTACACTGAAAAATTATTAATAACTTTCTGTGTGGCATTATATTGAGTGACATTCAGTGACACCTTCAGTGACATCACATTCAGGAACATCATAGTGTGTGGCTTATTTTCCAGCATCTGCGGCCTATTGTACACATTGAATCACAAATGTTGACACTGCCACACACATCTCGCACACACACGCACACAACACTTAAATCACAATGTTAACACACTCACACACACATATACACAAACACACTCATGTATATCACACTTCAGAAATTTTTATATTCACATCTGTCTCACAAACACACACACATAAACACACAGACAAACACACTCATACATCACACACATACACAACCATTACAAATGTTAACACTTGCACGCGCGCACACAAACACACACATACACCTCTCTCACGATGCACAAACATGCACGAAAAACATGTATCACAATGTTAACACTCTCACACTCACACAAACATACTCATGTATATCACACATCATAGACTGCCATTAACTCTGAATAGTGTGTGATGTGTGCAGGTTGTGCGGTGCAGCCATGGTGGCGATGGCTTTTTCGAGGTCTTAACTAGGGCTGGAACGATTCCTCGAGTAATTCGATTACAAAAAATGATAGAGGCAAAATCTTCTGCCTCAAAGCTTCGTTTAATTAATTTTAAAAGCTTGCGTTTTGTTTTTGCGCAGTTATTTGTTGACAGCACGCTTTTGACACAGCGCGCCTCCGGGTGCAAGCCTCCAGTAAACACCAACGAAGAAGAAGCGGTTACGTCACCCACAAAGCGGAAGGAGACGCAAACAGTTAGCTGTGTATTGATTTGAGGGAGCGTCCTGTTGCAGGCTGCAAAATGTAAGGGAGCAATAAAATGATCAGCGAGGCCAAAGAGAAGAAGAAAGCAGAAATTGTCAGTAAAGGCTTATGTATGTAGATTTTGAAACTTTTAGTTGCACAACTTAGTGTTTTTGTATAATTATTTATTTTAATGTGTGCCTTATTTATTTTTTTTATCCTTAAAGTCATTTGAAAAACTTTTATTTATTTTTTTGCATCCGAGAAAAGGCTTTTTGTAATGCACTTAATTAATCGCAACTTTAATACCCCTATCTCACCCTGCGCAGTGGCCGGAAGTACGGTTCATCATGATTCACCGCGAGTTTTGGCGCTGCAATTACGTTTCCATCTTCCTGCGTGAAAGATTTAATATGTTTAAGCCGCCTTAACTTTGCAGAACTTCGGCAGGCAGTCGCGGCGGCTCACGGTGCCCAACACCGCATCTCAATGCGAGTCAAACCGCATAGGGGGGATAGGGGTATAAGCTATTCCTTGTATTGTGAATAATGACAATGTTTATTTTTGATAAAATGCTGTATGCATTTAAAAAATAAAAGTAGATTTTTCTAAAAAGAAAACCAATTAATCTTTGTTTCTCTCATATATTTTACATTGCTGTTTAATTAAGCAAAAGTGCATTTTATCCGATTACTTGATTAATCGGTAAAAATTTTGGTAGAATACTCTATTACTAAAATATTCGATAGCTACAACCCTAGTCTTAACACACTCAAATAACACACAGGTTGTGCGGTGCCCCCAGGGTGCCGATGGCACAGGGTGCTTGGGCCCGTCATTGTATATTTGTTTTTTTTAATTTATTAATTTTTTTATGTAAATTCAGATTTTAAAAGACGTTTTAATGTTTAGGCAACTTTTAACCACACCTTAAAAGGTCTGAGATGTATTTTAGCCCAGAGCAAAGGTGTTCCGTTACTCCATGCCACACGAAGTAAAATCTAAATCGGTGTTTCAGATCCCTGAAACAAACAAACAAACAAACAAAAAAAAAAAACGAGTTTCTGTAAACGGGTCAACAAATGTGTAAATCTTTTTCCTATTCCAAAACAGGTTGAAGTTGATTTCACAGAGAAATTTCCTGAATGACTCATTCCTCAACCCGACACAGACTATTAAGGCTGAAAGTTTTACGTACCCCTAACCACCCTTTTTTCTACTCAGTGGTGTAGAAAGTCACTGTATGCTGTAGTGGTACAGTTTCACTTCACTGGAGCTAAAAGAAAAATAAAAAAAAAACCTGAACAATTTGGAAATGAGAAAAATTGTTCCAGCATGACAAAGTGCACAAAGCGAGGCCCATTAAGACATGGTGTGTTGTGGTTGGAGTGAAAGTGCTCGATTGTCCCGCACAGAGCCCAGACTGAACTCAACCCTGCCGAACACCTTTTGGGATGAACTAGAAGTGGAGCTTCCTCCGTATCAAAGCCTGAGCTCAGTAACACTACGAAGTCTAGTGAAAAGCCTTTCATTTTTACTGTCTTTATTTTTCCTGATATCTGTGTGTCAGTTTTAAATCCTGTTTCTGAGGATTTGCCCTTTGTTTCTAGCTCCTGCTTAGAGGTTCATAGTTTCTAGTTGTGATTTGTTTTGACCAGTGTGTTTGGACTTTGATGATGGACTTTGATGATGGGTCATGGGTCATGGTGACAGATTTGGATCAAACCCTAATAAAAAATGTCCCTTGGTGTTTGTCTCCTGTTTGTTCAACTGCGTTCCAAGTGTTTAACTTTGTCATGAAGATGAGATTTAAAACAGTTGAAGTTAAGAAAAAAAGTGAAAAAACATCTCTCTGTGCAAACTTTGTACACACGAACATGTCTGATTCTATTTGTGTTTTATTTATTTCTTTTTTTTATGGACCAAGCGGTGCTTATAAATGTTATACATATGTATAATATATATGAATTCTTTACATTTTTAGCCCCATGATGGTTATAGGTTCATGAGCCAAGACCTCGTCAGCCAGGACTTCTTGTGAACTCTCCTCCCAGCGATGAGCTCGTCCTCGTCGTCCCCGACCCTGCAGATTACAAAGGGCATGGATCAGGAGGAGGCATCACCAGTCTTTCCATCTCTCTTTCCTGCGTCTCTGGCGTTGGACCGAGGAGCCGTGTGTATCCCTTCGCCTTATGCAGATAACAGCCACATCGATTCATACTTTTGTGCGCCTCCCGTACCCGAGAACCCAGGCATGGTGCCTCCTCTCAGCCCGTCACTCTTCTGGTCCCCACACAACGCTCACGCCATGTCCGGTCTGTCCCTGCACTGCCCGCCCGCAATGCCGTACAGCAAGCCACAGATACACACTGCCTGGGTCGACAGCAAGCCGCACACCGGTCGAAACAGGTGAAGGGGGAGGGGCTTAACGGAAGTTGTGTCTACAAGAAATAAAGAATAAACCAGTTTCTTACATCACGTAAATTCTCATCAGTATAGAAAGTTTACTGTTGTTGGTTTTACACCACACCACTGTTTAATTCTCAAATCTGATTGGACAGAGGGTCTGAAAGGGAAATACAGTATACAGCAGGCAATCCACATCATCTATGGGCAGTTATTAATACTGTGATGTTTATGGAAGGAGTCTTCAGTGTCAGCGCTATAATATTTACGCTTTTTGCACTTTTTAAGCAAGCAGATAAAAATATGACGTATAAACGATGTATGATGAACAGTATAACCTAAAAATTGTCCACCTTGTTGGATTGGCGTGGTACTGTAGAAAAGGAATAAAAACATGAATCTGCTGCCACAGAATAATCACCAGCCTTCAGGTGGTCGTTGATCATTTTCCCATAACACCAAAACCTTCAATGTTTTATTCCCTTTCTTGTTGCTCATCTCAGTCAATGCTTCCGTTTTTTAATGTTCTGAATTGTGTGAATTAGTTTTGTTTGATTTGACCCTTTTTCTTATCCACAGCTCTTATCTATGTCATACAAAGTTGTTTGGGAAGCAGCTGGGAGACGCAAATGAAGCCCTGAGTGCCTCTTCCTCGTCATCGGGCGCAGGGCCCAAAGGCGACATGCACTTCTGCGTTGTGTGTCACGACTACGCGTCAGGCTACCACTACGGCGTCTGGTCCTGTGAGGGCTGCAAGGCGTTCTTCAAGAGGAGCATTCAAGGTAGCAACACCTTTTTTATATATATAATTCTTTTGTCACCCATTTTCCCGGCTGTATTCATATTACCTGTTTAAACTGCATGTTTTATTTTGATTTCTCATGCCAAGTAAGTTAGAGGGCAAACCGTTTATGAAAAACAGCAACAACCAACGGATATCACTTGCAGCGATCCATGAGGGACAAAAACACTGAAACAGAACAAACACTTTTATGAACAGCAGCGCTGGTGAACGCCAAAAGGTCCTCAGTTCAAGTGTGTCACACTGATTGGCTTTGCTGTTTATGGATGCAGTTCTACCGCACACACACACACACACACACGCGCGCGCACACACTCTGAATGAAAGGTCCTCATGCAGTGGATGTTCTCTCCCGTAAGTTTGACTCACCTTGACCGGTTGTTTTGCCTAAAACAAGTCCATTAACAATTAAAAAAGTGTGAATCAGACAGACAGTCACTGCTTGAAAACTTTATACACTCAGTAAATAACTGGTTAAATAACCTGTCGCCATGCCACGTGAGTATTTTGTTGTACACAACGTTTTGCACAATCGACCTGTAAAACTGACCTTGATTTATCTGTGAGCCACTCACTTTTTATTATTATTATTATTTTTTTATTCATCCCTTAAGGTTTATTGGAATCACATATATTACTTATACAATCATACATAGTTTCAGTGGAAAAAAACATCGTTTCCTTTATAATTTTACATTTAGGCATTGGCACACGCCCTTATCCAGAGCCACTTGCATTTTTATCTCATTATACGTCTAAGCAGTTGAGGGTTAATGGCCTTGCTCAAGGGCCCAACAGTGTTCGAGTTACAAATTTCTCTATATACGAACGGAATGTGGTTCTACTTCCAGTTCAATCAGTAGCTCACATGTATTGTACAAAGAATAGACACTGCAGTGCACCAGAAACCAATATTTACGATTATATACAATATTTTCAGTGTGTAAGTGACTGTGTAAAATGGCTAAAGTCCAGTATATTGTATGTGTGTATGAGGGGGTGCGGGAGAAATGAGTAGGCCTCACCGGTTTCAATGAATCAGTCCGGGAGCACGATGATAGAAAATGTAAAGATTTAGAAGAAAACAGAAGATTTAAAAGAAACGTCTCTTAAATGGCATGTCGGAGCCAAATCATCCCTGTTTGTCAAATCGAACTGTAAAGTGTCTAGTAATATGTGCGCTGATGTTACACACACTGATGAGCTCTTCTCTACTATTTACATTTAGAATGTAAGATTGGCGTGAGAGTGATGGTGTGCTTAGTGGTGGTAGGTAGATGGAGGGGGAAACCTGTCTATTTTTTTTTCCTTTGTATCCTCTGCAGGACACAATGACTACATCTGTCCAGCCACCAACCAGTGCACGATCGACAAAAACCGCCGGAAGAGCTGCCAGGCATGCCGTCTACGCAAGTGCTACGAAGTGGGCATGATGAAATGCGGTAAGCTACCATGCTAGATTTCTCTTGTTTTTTCCTCATGTGCTCAGAATCGAGCCTGGGGTTCAGTAACCCTTTATTCCATCCATAAGTGTTGAACAATTAAAAAAAAAAAACTTTATCTCACACTGGTGTTTAAAAAGCAGTACTGAAGCAGTGCTTTCTTTATTGATTTCTCGCAGGAGCACGCCGTGAGCGGTGTGGGTACAGAGGCTTCCGACATCGCCGAGCTGCCCAAATCAACGACAGCCAGGCCAGGCTTGCGGGGGTCAGAGATCAAGCCCAGAGACACCCTCACACCCCGCTCCATCTCTCGCTTTCTCTCCCGGATCACAGCGTTCCAGCGGAGAGCGGGTTTTCGGGTTTGTCCCCCGAGCAGTTGGTACACTGCATCCTAGAGGCGGAACCGCAGCAGATCTACCTGAGGCAACAGATGAAGAAGCCGTACACAGAGAGCACGGTGATGATGTCCCTCACACAGCTTGCTGACAAGGAGCTCGTCCTCATGATCAGCTGGGCTAAGAAGATCCCAGGTCTGTGTGTGGAAAATATTACAAACTGTATTGTACAGTGTGATATTCTGTGTAACTGTGTGTTTGCGTGCTGTCGGTTCCTCGGTTCTTATCAGGTTTTGTGGAGCTGAGCTTGGCCCATCAGGTGCAACTGTTAGAGTGCTGCTGGTTAGAGGTGCTCATGCTGGGCCTGATGTGGAGGTCCATTGATCATCCTGGAAAACTCATCTTCACTCCTGACCTTAAACTGAACAGGTAAAAAGAAAAAAAATTCTCAAACAGTTAAACTTCTGCTTTCAGAAATATTCACTGTGCCACAGAACACACACCTTCGTTAACCCGATTATAAATTTGAACAAGCAGTTAGCTTATTAGCATACGCCTGTCATTTGCAGCTGTGCTATAATTGACACCTTCTGACAAATCAGTATCCAGAACTGCGGTAGGATTAAGCAATATCACATGAGAAGGGAGTGCTGTACTAGTGAATATAGCACCGTGCAGCCTAACCATGCCAGTTAGCATAGTTTACAGACCGTACAGACCCACTCTTACCCACGCTGAGACACACAGTTAGTGTCATTAACCACTGTGGAACATCTGGGACGTTGAGTGATATATATATAACGTTCCAGTGCAGTTGCAGTCTATTATCACCACTTGTGGAATGTCTCTCGTCCTATCAGATTGCTCGGTCGGACACAATTTTTTTTTTTTTTTTTTTTTACAATATTCTAAACTTCACACGAGTTTATATAAATAACCACATACAATAACATACAAATACACATCTTCAGCTGGTGTGTGCATGTGTGTGTGTGCAAGGAATTGAATTCCACACTTCCACGGTGATTATCGCTAAGGTCTTAACTAACCTTGGAATGTTCTCATAACACCACTGGCTGATTTGCCAGCACCAATCTGTGTGTGTGTGTGCTTGTGTGTGTGTGTGTGTGTGTGTGTGTGTGTTTTCAGTGCAACAATGAAAATAGAGATGCTTTATATGCAAAACTGTGGACTTTCTGTGTCCCTGTTGCAGTGTTTATCAGCCTTGATCTGTTTTGTTCTTGCCCTCTCTGATTTACCCTGTTAGCTTGTTTCACATGTAAAAAGATTCATCCATTTCTTGATATTTCTTTTTAAAAAAGGAAAAGTTTGGTAAACATTCTTGAAATGATTTCAGCTAAGCTGTCCCTCTGATTTATTAACACTGAGATAACATTCTCTTCTCCCTAAACGTTCTTTCTCTTGGTCTTTTCTCTGTTTCTCTTTCCATCGCTTCTTTGCTTCTCTGTCTGTCCTTTTCGATACCTTTCTATCTGGCTCTGTTTTTGTCTTCTATATTCTCTCTCTCTCTCAGGGAGGAGGGAAGCTGTGTCGAGGGGATCATGGAGATCTTTGACATGCTCCTGGCTGGTTCCTCCAGGTTCAGAGAACTGAAGCTGCAGAAGGAGGAGTATGTCTGCCTTAAAGCGCTCATCCTGCTCAACTCCAGTATGTTTGTGTGTGCATGTGTTTACGCTGTGTACCTGTATGATTGGTGGCCTAAATGAAAGTAGATTTGATGTCTAAATGAAATTGAAGTTTGGAGATGAAATGAGTATGAGGTACACTCATGCGTCTCAATGTGCATGCGTCATTCAGAACGTCAACATTTGTGCGCGAGTGTAGTGTTTACAAAAGCAAGTGTTATTTAAATTTTTAATTTTTTTTAAACATTTAAAAAAACAAAACAGAACAAGCAACAACAACAAAAAAAAAGGGGATCATCGAAGGGATCACATACAGATATTACGTTCTTCTTATACAGTTGTTTTTATAGTACGCATTACCCATTAGCATTACTCCCATATACACAAATACACATAGACATATATATGCATATACATAAAAGGTTTTACAAATACCGGAGGAGGGGGGAGGGGGGGATTCATACTTATTGCAAAAACAATTACTAGAAACTTATTTCTTATCTATTTTCTTATATATGATCCATTTTGACCAATTTTTATAATACTTATCCATGTTTAGTCTTAGAGAGAAGGTGAGTTTCTCCATTTCACACATGTCATCTACAATTGCTATCCAATCATCCTTTGTTGGTGGATGCTGTTCCAACCATTTCCTGGTTATTGCTTTTTTACCGGCAACTAATAATATTTTGAGAAGGTTTGTGTCTTGTGCATTTAAATCAGTTTGTAAGTTTCCTAAATATATAGTGCCGAAGCTATTATCAATCCCAAATCCCAGTATTGACTCAATTTCGGTGATGACCGTTAACCAATAAGATTGGATTGCTGGACAGTTCCAGAATACATGATAATAGTCAGCCATAAGGTTGTTACATTGTCTCCAGCAACGTGCCGAGTCCAGGTTTCCATTCTGTGAATATTTTCTTTTTGGAGTAATAAAGAATCTAATAACGTTTTTCCATGAGAATTCTCTCCATTGACCAGAACTGGATGTGGTATGTTGTGTTTTGCAAATATTTGCCCATTCTTCTTCTGACAGAGATATACCTGCCTCCTTCTCCCATTTCTCTTTAACGTATAAGGTAGAGAGAGACTTAGAAGACTGTATGCATGAATATAATCTTGAAACGAGTTTCTTGTGAATATTGCCTTTATATGCTGCAGCAAAATTATTAATGAGACTCGGGTCCATTCCCTCCTTATTTTGAATGTTCTTATTAAAGTGAGTTCTAAGTTGTAAATATCTATAAAAATCCTGTTTCTCTAAGTTATAAGTGTCGATGAGATTTTGTAAGCCATTTAGATCTGTGCCAGATGAGATTGTACAGTATGAAGTAATACCATTCCCTGCCCATTGTCTAAACCTCTCGTCCATCTGTGCAGGTTTAAAGTCTCTATCATATGCCACCCATCTTAACAACTGATACTGTCTCTCCAACTTCAGGGTTTTGCACTCTTTAAACCAAATATTAAGAGAAACCAATGTCCAAGCGCTTCATTTATTCGGATGTGTAATCATAGTGTGTTTGTCCCCTAATAAGCATGGGAGAGGAAAGTTCACCTGACTAAATTCTATTTCTTTCCATTTTGCATCACAATCATCAATACACCAGCTGACTAGATGTTTTAGTTGTGCTGCTTTGTAATAGTCCTCTAAACATGGTAGAGAGAGTCCTCCCCTTTCCTTTGTCAACTGTAGTGTTTTAAGTCTCACTCTGGGCTTCTGATTTTTCCATATAAATCTTGAGATCATTTGGTTCCAATTGTTAAATTGTTTTTTTTTTGGTATCTCTATAGATAGAGATCGGAAAAGAAACAATAATCGTGGAAGGACATTCATCCTGATCATTTCTATTCGGTTATCTAACCTTAAAGGTAGGGACGTCCAATTATCCAGGTCTGCTTTAATTTCCTTTGAAATAGGATCATAATTAGTAGTATAGAGTTTTTGTCAAGTTCTTTGGTATAATAATTCCCAGATATTTGATATTATTCGCTTTCCTCTTAAAATTATTTATATCATTATATTTATAAATTATATTTAAATTTATTACATATGTTTTCCTGTGGCAAGTAATTAAAAGAAAGACATTAAGTTTTATGTAAATTTAATTTATATCCTGAATACCAACCAAACTGTTCAAGGCACGACATGAGATTACGTGAACTAAAATCCGGGTCAGATATAGTCACCAGAATGTCATCCGCATACAAACATATTTTGTGCTCTGTTTGTCCCGATGGAATGCCTAAAATTCCTGTATGTTCTCTAATTGCCTGAGCTAAAGCCTCAGCAAAAAGCGCGGGACTTAAGGGGCATCCCTGACGACATCCCCGTTCCAGTGCGATTGAACTGGAGACATTACCATTTATTTTAATCTGGGCTCTTGGTAAATGATATAATGATTTAAGACTTCTTATAACCTCTTTATTAAAGCCGAAGCGTTCCAATACCAGATATAAATACACCCATCGCACTGAATCGAAGGCTTTTTCCGCATCGAGGCTAATTGCCAAAGATTTATAATTATTTTTACCCATGTTCTCAAGTAAAAATAGAGCACGTCTTACATTATCATGGGTTTGCCTATTTTTAACAAATCCTGTTTGGTCACTATCAATTAATTCTGGAATTATATTCTCTAATCTTTTCGCTATTATTGATGCTTAAGTCTATGTTTAAAACTGAAATGGGTCTATATGAGCCACATTCTGTCTTATCTTTTCCTGCCTTTGGTATTACAGATATAATAGCTTGCTTCCAGGACATTGGGGTTTGCCCTCCCTTAAGAACATGGTTAAAACATTTTAAAAGCATTGGTTTTAATAATTCCTTGAAGGTTTTATACCATTCTGCTGTGTATACATCCCCGCCTGGTACTTTGTTTGTTTTTTAGGTTTGATATTACACTATCGATTTCTATTTCTTGTGTTACCAATTTGTTTTGTTTTGATCCTATTGATGGTAAATCTAGGGATTCCAAAAAACTTTTTATAATTGAGGGGTTTGCTGCTTCTGGCTGACGGTATAGTTTCTTATAATACTTTTCAAAAGACTGTGATATTTCTTCTAGTTTATAACACATTGTATTGGATTCAGGATGCTTAATTAAAAAAAATTGACCTTTCCACCTGTTGTTTGCGAAGTTTCCAAGCTAGCATTCTTTTAGCTCTGGGACCGCTCTCATAGTAGTTCTGTTTAACAAATTTAAGTTTAATCTCCACCTGTTTGTCAAGTATTTTATTTATTAGTTTTTTTACTCTTTTTATTTCGTCTAGTAGTTTAGGGTTATTTAATTCAATATGCTTCTGTTCCAGTATCTTAAATTGTTTTGTTAAGACATTTATTAATGTCTGTTTTGCTTTTTTTTCCCCCCCCCGATGCCCATTTTATAATCTTTCCTCTCAGCACTGATTTAGCAGCATCCCATATAACACTTGGTGATAATTCCTCGCTATTATTGAATTCAATGTAGTCCTTAATTTCCTTTTTAATATACTCTTTACATTGGCAATCATTCAAAAGACTAGTATTTAATCTCCAAATAGTGTTCTTAGGTTGAACGTCAAGATGCAATCTTAAATACAGTCCTGCATGGTCGGAAACATCTTTGGCCCCTATTTCACAATCTATAATTCTGTCCCTCTCTAAGTGAGACATGAAAAAATAGTCAACCCTAGAGTAGACCTTGTGAGGATGAGAGAAGAAAGTGAACTGTCTACTAGATGGGTGGAGCTCCCTCCATATATCAAACATGCCTGTAGCCTTTAGCATCTTTTTAACGAACAGTGATTCCGAATTGATCTTCTTTTTGAATCCCTTTTACCAGGATGTAACGTCCTTCTTTATCAGCAATTTGGTTGGTAACCTGGAAGGTCACTTTATTTGATATCAATATTGCAACTCCTCTAGCATGTCCCTTATTGTAGGATGAAAAAAAAGTGTTTCTAAATCCTAACCTTTTTAATTTTTCATGTTCAGTTTGTACCAGATGAGTTTCCTGCCAGAAAATAATATGTTGGTTCTCTCTTTTCATCTTTGCTATGAGTTTACTTCTCTTAATGGGATTTTGTAACCCGTTGACATTAAGTGATATTATTCTATATTCTTGGTGCAACATGTATCCTTATGTGCATTATCATACTGTAAGCCTCGGATGATCTTTACATTATAACAATTAACACAGACCAGAAAAAAGTAAAATGTGAACGAAAAAATAACAGTATCTTCCATAGTCAAAGTTTCTTCCAAAGTAACTTCTGTTTGGAGAGGGAAATCTTCGGTCAACGAAGGGCCTCCCGAGTGCGAGCTGATGTTATAAATCAGTGCACTCAGTGAAAAGCAACTCTTCCAAGTACTCCCAGACAAAAGCAAGGGGGCTATTTCCCTTTTATAAAACTATTAGGCTAGAACTTAAATTAACCCTTGAGGCTAAATTATTTCTTACGTAATTCAAATCGTATACAGGTATATATCTTTTGAAAAAATATTGTCCTTATTATAAGCTATTTGTAATAGTTTTAATAACAGGTGTAACTATTATTATTAACTGAATTTACCTTGAGAGAAAGTCACTTAGTATTTCCAGTGTCTCGGCGGAAACTCTGGAGCCTTTTCCGCGCTCTCTCCCGATGTGTCTCGCGGCCGCGCTGTTGCTTCGCGCCCGCTGTCTCCCAGGAGATTTTACTCAGCCTCTCTATGGATGCCGATGCAGCGGTCTGTTCCTCTCTAATGCTGGCCGTAGTCACTCCTTTCTTTTTCAGACCATCCATCGCTTTCGTTATGCTGCTATAAACTAATGGACCATCCTCAAAAAATATGCGAAGTTTAGCCGGAGGTGGTGTCTGGAAACCTTTTTCTTTGAGAATCTTCCTTATAGGAGCGAATGCCCTCCTCATCCTCTGGGTTTCCGCAGGATAATCCTGGTCAAAGTACACTAGTTTCCCATTCAGGTGAACTTCCTTTTTCCTCCAAGCCAAGCGAAGCACCAGTTCTTTGGTTTTATATTCTAGAAAGTAGATCACCACAGATCGGGGGTTAGCATTTGGTGGCGGTTTAGGGCCAAACGCTCTGTGACAGCGCTGTATCCCCAGTTCCATATCAGGAAGCGATAGTTCCGTCTTAATGAAACTTTCAATGAACTCATGTATGTTATTCCCCTCGGTCTCCTCTGGGATTCCGTGTATGCGTATATTGTTTCGCAAAGATCTTGCTTCAATATCTGTCAGTTTTGTCTGCATTTTTTGTTGGATGTCAAGGGTTTGACATAGCATTTCTTTAGCTTTTCAGCACTCCAGTCCTCCAAATCCGTAACTCTCTGTTCGGCCTCGTCCAATCTTCCCATCGCGTCTTTCACATCTGTGGCGATATCATTCAGTTTAAGGTTGATATCCGCTCTGAAGGTTATCAAGTCATTTTTTAATGTCAGGGACGTCTCCTGAAAGATTTTTAACTCAGTCTTCACGTCTGAACGGATAGCTTTAATTTCGGCATATATAGCACCGATACTCGCTTGAAAGCGATTCTCGGCCTCGTGCTCGGCCTCGTGCTCACCCGCGTTACCCTTGTTTTCCGTTGTTTGTCTCTCATTTCTCTCAGTTATAATTTGCTTCTCCCCCTCCACGTTTAGTCGATAAATTCAAAGGGTATATCAAATTAAATTTGGGGAGTATAATGCCTTTGTCTGGGAGCTCTCACTCTACACTGCCACTCTTTGCGACACCATACCGGAAGTCCCAAGCAAGTGTTATTTAAAAGGTGTAAAAGTTGTCCTAGACAGTAGCCCCCTCCCTCCTCCCTTCCTCTCGCTTTCAGACACGCACACGCGCACACACACACGTGCACACACAAACTCTCTGCTCTGTCAGGATTCTTTTCAAAGATTCTTTTTTACGTTATTCATTATTTCTATATGAATATTTTTGGGTTGTAGAACAAATTGTCTGAGTTTTCCCTATTTTTTTTATGGAGAAATTCTTTTTGATATACAAGCATGCTTCCGCAAAGAATTACGCTCTCAATTTAAGGTTCAATTGTATATTTTTGTAGAATTTTGTAGAAAATATAAGCCTACACACACACACACACACACACACACACACACACATGCGCATGTGCACATGCACACAAAAAACATGGCTTAAAGGTCTAGAGATTCATGGAAAAGTCTGTGTGTCCTTACCCAAGTCTGATTTTTCTTCTCTCTGATAACCATGTGTTCAAAATATTCAGTCTGATTTTTAAACCTTTTTAAGGGATGACATTTGGGACATTGCTGTTTTTTTCTGTTTTTTTTCTACTTGTACAGAACATTAGATGCAGCAAGCCTCTCGGTCTCTCATTGTAGAATGCTTTTAAAAAGAATCTGCTTTCCCGTGTACGTCTTTATGAGAAACTGACTTTAAACAGATTTTGCAGTACATCATCGGTTTTATGTTGTCATACCGGAGCCAGGAAAATTCCTGCTGCGAGAATTCCTGAAATTTTTACATGCCTTTGTGTAGCTACTTTTATGTACTTTTGTGTGGTTTTTTTTTTCCACCTCATTGAACTTTACCAGCATTGTTGTTGGCTCTTTGTACTAAGATATATTAACACTATTTTTAAATAAATTATATTTTAAGTTTAAAGTGACATTAAAAATTCACTCATAAAGTACAAATAAAACAATTGTAAGATCGTGGGGTTAAAAAGTATAAAAGTTCTTAAATAAAATAATACAAATTAAGATTAACTAATCAAGTGTGATCAAATTCCTGAACCTGATCAGTCACATGATGTGCGTTATTTTCGTATAACAGCACATATTGCTTTATCTTCTATATTACTGTTTCTATAGTAACCAGTTGGGGGCGTGTACGACTGATGCTCCACATAATTATAACATCACAAGTTATAAGGACATAATAATGAACAGATTTAAAAATCTGTGTTTAATGACGTGAAATAAATCATACTTGAAGATAGTGGTAATGTTTTTAAGCAGTTTGTATCACTCACATTCCCTTAATTTTCCCTGAAATGTGTGTGTGCATGTGCGTGCGTGCGTGTGTGTTTTTTTTCTAAGACATGACCGTGTCGGAGTGTGAGGAGGACCTGGAGAGCAGGACGAAGCTGCTGCGGTTGCTCGACGCCGTAACGGACGCGCTGGTGTGGGTCATCTCACAAACCGGTTTATCCATGCAGCAGCAGTCCATTCGCCTCGCTCACCTGCTCATGCTGCTCTCACACATCCGACATCTCAGGTACTGCAAACCCTCCCGTTACAGCTCCACCGGTCTGAGAGCTGACCCTTTATCAGGCGTGTGAAAAATATCAAGTGCGAGCTTGAGTTAAATTACTTTAACCCCCTTTTCACTCGTTTCTATAAATCTTAAGGCAGATTAAAGGACAGCTTCATGTAGGAATGTGGATCATCCTCTTAAAAATGGATATGGCAATCGTCCCTATTAACGCATAAACACGCATAAGATTTCGCCGTAGTACATATAGCAGGTCTACGAATCACGACAGTGTGATGCTGTAAAAGCTGCGATTTATGTCGTTACATTGGTGGAAAATGTGCCTGGGATGGGTAATAAAAATTGGCCTTGTTTTAAGCACTTTAATATTACTATTTTGCCACTCCGTAATGAAAACACACAGTCTGGTGCGTACCCAGTGTAACCAAAACTGGAAAAAAAACAATAGATAAAATTAAATGATGTGAAATAAGGATGGCCCGAATGTAGCATTCTACAGTAGGTCGTTAACCGGAAAAATTATTAATTAAATATAGGCGTTTCTTATTTGCATCGAATTTAAGCAAAGTAAAAGTATACCTTTATATCTAGCCTTTAGATCATATCATGTGTAACACTAGCGTATAGCCAGAAAACAGACTCTTCATAATCCTTAATCATAATCTCTTCATAATCATTGAAGAGCTCTGGAAAACTGTATGCGTGCGGTTGAGCGCTGATTAGACTATGTAAGAAATTAAAGAGGAGGATTACAAGCTCAAAGATCATTTAAATTAAATTACCAGATATTGTAGTAAATAACAGCCCACGTTTAAAAAAAAAAAAAAAAAAAAATCAAGACTATAAAAAATAATCCTGCATTTATTTGAGGTGTGCCAGCTGCCACTGTTCTTATACGGCTCTTTATCATCAGAGTAAATCATTCAGTAACAAATCTGTAAATTTCCGTGTAAAACAGGTACAATCTGTACGAATAAATTGATATGATGAGCTTTTGATCAATGATTTATGTAAATGACTCTGTTCAGATGCAAGTAAATGCTCATTGCTGCGCTGTTTGGGGGAGGGACGTGCTGATGATGTTTGGTGTGTGTGTGTGTGTGTGTGTGCGTGCGTGCGTGTGTGTGTGTGGCGTCACCTGAGAGGTGTCAATAGGTCTTATATATTCATGAAAAGTCGTGGATTATTCAGTGAAACAGAGGCTCTGCTGAAATTAGTCATTTTACCCCAAATAAAAGTTCTTTCTGAGGGTTATAATGTAGTTATAACAGAACAGATATACAAACAGAACAAGCGGTGCGCACTGAACACTAAATCTACAGTTTTACCGTTTTTAAACACTGGAGTGGAAGAGATGTAAAGTTTCCTAAAAAGTTTTCATAAAATGTCTTTTGTTTTCAATCACTTTATACAAAACCCGTGATTTTTAATGTTATTTTACAAATGGAAAAGACAAATGTAATTAAAAAAATTTTTTTAAATAAAATATAACACGGAGACGCGTTTCGCTGTATACGTATAAATTTTTTATCGTATTGGCGTTTCGTCCACACGGATCCGGCGTTTTAGGAGACTGAAACCGCTATTTTTTGAAACCGGGTCCCAAAGTGGATAAATCTGAAAACGACACCCTTGCGTTTTCGTGTGTACAGCCAATCCGTATATTTTGTGAAACGATGATGTCATGCGCATGCTCAAAGTCGTCTTCTCCGTCTCTATGGCAGAATTACAGCGCCCCATACTGGTCTGGCATATATATACTACACCGTTTTCAGTGGTTTCGTATGTACGCAGATATTTCTTGAGACGACGCCGAACGAGGAAAAAAAAATATCGGATAGGGAACGCACTGGCTTCGTGTGGACAACAACAACCCGGAATAAATAGGAATAAGAGGCCCTGATTATACTGCATAAATATTATTTAGTACAATAAAATTTCCCCGCGCTCTGGAAAACTGTGTGCTTGGTTGAGCGCTGATTAGACTACGTAGGAAATTAAAGAGGAGGAAGTAAACAACAATTCCCCCTGTTTAGAAAATGTTTATTAAACTATAAAAATAATCCTGCATCTATTTTTGTCTATTTTTTTTTTTGCGAGCTGCAACTTTTTAGTTAGTTTTCAATACAAATCTTATAATGCTCACATGACATCAAACATTACCCTTCTTAATATTTTAACTTAAAAAAAAAATTAAACCATGAAACTTTATTTAACTTTTTTAGATATTACTGTTTCATTTACTTCAAAATAACATTAAAAACCAGAACAATAAAACTTTTTTAAATGTTATTGAGTAAATTTGGGCTAAAAAAACAGTTGTCCTCAAAAGTTTTATAAATGAGGTCCATCAATCTGATATACAGTATGTTGGAGTTCCCAGGTGGAAAGACCCTGCTTTGTGTAGTTCAAAGACAAGAAAATCTTCTCTTTTTTTCTTCTTTTACAGGATGTGTCACACAGCCGTGATATATTATACTATAAGCGTATTATACCAAAGAATACCAGTTAGAAATACTCAAAATAAAAGACCTCCGCTAAGCAAGTGAAACTCGTAAACAGATTTTTCATGTTTGTTGTATTAAGTACTCAGATATGGAAATTACCATCACTGTAGTATTTCTTCAATACAACATATTATGACTTTTTTATGACTTAATTATATTTTAAAACTGCGGCGAGAGAAAATGTCACATTGCGCCACCTGGCGGTCATTTCATGAATGACTTTGAAATTCAACCGATTTATTTTGGCCGCTGACGTTTTGTCGTGGCGGTAATAGGCCATCTGGTTGACTGCCTACTGTATACTTCATTAATTTTATCAATGTCTTGACAGACATTTTATGACATGAGCTCCAGAGCTGTGTTTCTTCACTCGACAATTTTCTCCCAAGTTCTGCCATGCTAATGAGGTTAAATTAGTCTCGCACCCCAACAGTAAGAAGCAGAAAAGCGCACTCTTCTCCACACGCATCGAATGCACAAACACACACACACACACACACACACACACACACACACACACACACACACACACACGTTCTGTAAATTATGGGGAAAACAAAAAGGTACAAAAGGACCCATTTAGTTCCTGCGAATTCAAGCTTTGAATCATAGAATTGTTTTTTGTTTTTATGTTTTCGACTCAGTGGGTTGAGCGATTTATTTATTTATTTTATCGGAGTGTAAGTGTGATTTCAGTGCTGCCCAGGTGAGATTTTGTCAGTCATACACTGCATGGCTTGATGTACCGTGGAATCTCATGAGTATGACTAGTACCACATGAGAAGTGTGGCCCAACACAAAACACAAATTGTTACAGCCCCTTTACTAAACCTGTGTGTGTTACCCATAATCCACCTCTCTCTCTCTCTGGTCTGCAGTAATAAAGGCATGGAGCACCTAACCAGTATGAAGCGGAGGAACGTCGTCCTGCTGTATGACCTGCTCCTGGAGATGCTCGATGCCAACACTGCACACAGCCGCCGCGCACCCGCTGGCGCACACCCTGATCTCGCCGCTCGAGAGACCGCGCTGAAAACGTTCGAAGATCACGGGGTCGTTACATCACCGAATACACATGCGCCTCCTCAGCTACACAGTCCCGTCTCTCATCAACTCACACAGGTGAAGGAGTCACAGTGCAGCCAGGAGTGAGTGCTGTCCCAGTCTCTCTCTCACACACACACACACACACACACACACACACACACACACACAGACGGATGTCCCTCTGGCTACCAAATTTCTTCTCGTTTGACAGTTGAAGGCAAGTTTGCTGGACCAGCCCCTCCAAGACTAGGTGACCCAGAATGCATTGCAGCTCATATCCTTTTTTTTTTTCTTTTTTTTTTTTTTAAACAATGTGGTGAAAGTTAATGTACTTGTATTTTCCAGACTATAAGATACAAAAATATTTACATTTTTATCGTCCGTGATGGTTTTCAGTTGGCCTGCTGCTCTAGCACATACACCAGGTGGACCATTTTTATCGTTTCATAGCCCATTATTAAAATTTGTGAGGGTTACGTTCCTAGAGCACTCACAAATTGTGGATGTAAAAAAAAAAAAGCCTATTTTTACAGATTAAACCCCAAATATGCTCCCGAAACACTTTAATTTAATTTTAAACTCATCTTAATACATAACATCTCCAGCAGGACTAGAATGTAAAATACCCATGTTACTCCTACATGTACTGTAATCCATGCAGGCATGTCGGGTACTGTTTGATAAATACGGTAATACGGTCATCACAAGCCGCGTTTTTTCCTCTACAGTCGCTTTGTGTTTTTTCTCTACAGTACTAAAGCATTTATACAGTATTATATTTTATATGAAAATTTAGCTGAATTTGCGTTAAAATTTGCTGCAAAATTATATTGTTCTTAATAGTCTAGCGTTAAAACTCATGATAAATTTCCACAGAATAAATTTTTTTTTCTGCAAACAATTATTAACTGGGTTTTAAGGAAAACTGGAAACCCTGACCCGGGGTTGACTGTGTATCGAAACACACTATAGCTGTCCTAGTGGAATAGCGTTATTGTAGGAGCACCAGCAACTTACTCAAAATTTTTATTACGTTTAATGTTTGCTAACTGTGCTGTTGCGCCTCATTATAATAGAACTTTAGGCCGATCCTAAAAGTAATATTAATCATAATCATGATAATAACGAAGCTTTAAACACTGTGTACATTTTAAGAAATTAATGATGAATTAAAAGTGTTTCGTGTTAAGTTATTTAAAATATCAAAGCACAGGCATGTGGAATATTCTTATTATTATTATTAGTTTAGAAATTAGAAATATTTTCCACTATGTCCATCAGAAGCGGGAGAATTCTGTTGGATATGGTTTTCCCCACAAATCATCGCGTTGTCTGCCTGCGAAGCTTTAGCGTCATCGGCGTTGTTGACAAAATGTTTTTTTTTTTTTTTAAGAAAGCATAGATTTTACACATTTATTTATTTATTTATTTCATCTAATCCAGTTCAAGATGCTCCAACAGTCAGAGATTTTATCTGGCTGCACACTAATACCAAATAACGCCACAAGGTGGCACTGCCGTTCTGAATTGATCCTCCTCTGTTACGAGTGGTGCAGTGTGTGTGACTGCTGTAATTCTACAGTTCATGAATGAAGTCACATGGACAACTGGCTTGTGTGGTCGGTGTAGGGATCGCTATCCGTCGTCTCGCATCGCCGTCAGCGTCGTCACACTTTTCCTCTGTCTCAACTCCTCCTACAGTACAAACCATTCAGGGAAGTTTAACAGAACCTTTATTAGGACGCATAAATGTGCACTGGCTATTTCATTTTTAGAAGTAGGTGACACATTTTAATTAGTTGCAAGCGAAAACTATGAATGATGAAAAAAAATATGTTGCCAAATTACATACTGTAAGTCACCCCTATCCAGTAATCCATTTATATACAAAGTAAATAGACAGCGGTGTAAATGAGCGCATTAACAACCGTCACTGAGGGAGATTAAAGTGAGATGTCAGCCTGGCGGTTATGTGGCACAGAGGTCCAGCATTTTAAGTCTTCTGTCCATCGGGAGAACACAAGTTAATCATCCGCCGGTTTGAGAGTCAACCAGTTAACGAGAGAGAACCCTCTTATTGTCTTAAAGCTCAGGAAACAATACAGTATTAAACAAGATAAAAACTAAACCAGACTTCAGCAGCAGCAGCAAATCATCTCAGAGTGAAATATTTATTTGGGTGTCTGATAGTCCAGAAAATACAGTACGGTTCTCTAATCCATATAAACCTACAGCCTGTGTTTTGTGATCTGCACTACTTCCCTCCCTCCCTGTTTCTCCTGCTCGGTGGTGCTATGTACATATGAACCGAGAGGAGATGTTAAGGCACTAAAAACACGAGCAGATTCTTTTAACTGTTTCTTTCTTGTACCCATCGATCGTGTGTGTGTGTGTGTGTGTGTGTGTGTGTGTGTGTGTGTGTGTGTGAGAGAGACGCGGACTACGGAACGGATCTGCCCCAAGCGCCTTCGGTTTTGAAACCAGAGGAACACTTCAGACTCTATATGGACGTTATAACTGAGGTAACACGATTTTGCACACGGCTCCATCAGTGTGACTGATGACGTGTCAGGCGTCACGGTTTCACGCACAGACTCAAAAAAAAAAAAAAGCCAAGGTACGAAAATCGCAACACCAAATCCAAACCGTTTGTGCCACCGTAAATAAACCAACTGTATCGCAGAATGTCTTGATGAGACAAAAACATGAATGCAATGAAGATGTACAGTTTTCACATCTTTGCTTTTTCTTAAATGGTTGTAAATATACAGTATTGAGTTTTGTATATATTAAGTATATAAGTATAGTTAAGTATATAAGTTTTGTTGTTGTTGTTGCAAACCCGCACACTAGTGTGTGTTTAAGACCTGGATGATTGATCCTGATTTTGCTCCAGCAGCATAGCTTGGTTTACTGCGCTAAAGAAAAAAAATACAGGTAGTCCCTGACTTACGAACATCCGGGTTAAAAACTCACCAGTTTGAATGAAGGAGCACGATGATGGAAAATGTCTGTGCTGTAAAGCTGTCCTGATGGTGAATAATATTAATTTCAGAATTAAATTCACAGTCCAATACAGTGGAAAACAGCTCTGAGACAAAATGCCGTCCAGGATTCCCCTCGCGATTTAAAGGTGCAGAGACAACACTTACATTTAACTGTCAGATTCATGTTCTTTGGGTGCAGTTACAGTGTTTTGCCCACATGTTGGCAGTGACGGGGAAAGGGGACAGATTTAGCCAAGTGAATTGGTATAATTTTATATAGGTGTATAAGACTCACTTTGTCGGACTATATGATTTACGGAACAAATCCGACTTACGAACGTGCTCCCGGAACAGAACTCGTCGAGGACTATCTGTATATTAAATCAATTTAAAAGTGATTAATTTTTTTATTTGTTTGATCATGTAAAGAGAAAATCCAATTACTTTGATCATGACCAATATGGCAGCTTAAAAAAAAAAAGTCTTTTTTTCCTCTTCTGTAAATATGGACAATCAGTTTTCTCTTTTACATTGTTATGAAAAATGCTTCAAGTTAAACACCTAGAAACATGAAATGCAAGTTTATTAGAAACCAAACCAGTTCGCCTTTAATCCGTACGACGGACGAGTCTTACAGGTGTAACGTCTGAGCCACTTCGTTAGAAGAGTATGTTTGTAAATTGCACTATTTAATGGCAAAATCTGGAAATTCAGGTCTTAAATGTCAAACTGTTTAAATGTGATTTACATTCATGTGCGTTCTGCTGATGAAAACAAGGTGAGAAATGTGTAAATGCGCAGATGTGTAAGTGTAAGGTGTCATCGTGTTGTAAAATTACTGTAGTCATCAGTGGTGTACTTTAACGCTCACATCAGGCTGTTAAACAAATAATAAAAAACACCTTTTCAACACATTACAGGCAAACAGCTTTATTTGTCAAGAAATACAAACTGACTTTAAACTATACATCATAAACATAAATAATCAAAACTGTACACACGCTTAATCTCAGTGCATCTGTCGATGGCTTTCGTTAGGTGTCAGTCAGGGGGAAATAAAATAAATAGTGTAATTATTGTTAAATAACAATATATAACAAGCAGAGCGTTTGAAGTTAACGATGACCCTCATGTCTGGATTCTCCTACTGAAGTGTGATGTTTGTGTCTTTTTTCAATGTTTATTCTTCTTGGTTTCTGTATCCAAATGTACAGTATTCTTGTAGCTTCATCGTCTTCAAAGTTAAAACATTAATACTTCATGCTAATGCTGGAGTTTTTACAGGATTTAAAAAATACTTTCATGTCTTTTAATTTTCTGTGGCACATGGAGAGACTGGTATTACGTGTGAATCTGAAATACTTAATTTTCATAATAATGATGTATAGATTGTTTTTGATGTTTGCTTTCAAAAATAGGATTCTTCTTAAATTAAACCTTTAATGTACCGTATCTATAAACGTTTATTTGTACACTGATGGTCACAAATTCACTATGAATCGTGTAGACAGGTTAAACATCACACGGTCGGCGGTTCACGTCGGCGGAGGGCCGTTAATGTAGCGCAGCATGGGGTAGAAGGAGCGGGCGAAGTTGTTGGATAGGGCACAGCTGTAGTCGTCCTCAGACGCCGGCACCAGGCACGCCAGGACCAGCAGCAGCATGAAGAGGAGGTGTAAAGGGAACGCAGCTCGCAGAACCCGGTAAAGAAACGGCCGGCCTCTGGAAACACCCCTGCAACGCAGAACAGCGCGACGTCATTAAACAGCTGGTTGCCGCCTTTTTTTTCTTTTTTTCATTGTTTAGATTTTTGTATTAGTTATTTTACTTGTCACTTGTTGAAGGTCCTCTCCCGACAGCTCTGGACGCCTACAGCAATACAAGTGGTGAGTGAGTAAATGTCAGCTCGTTATCATCTGTACTGTGAAACTGTGTTTCTGCTCTGTGCCGTTACCTCGTCTGTCAGCGCTCCGTCTCTCACGTATTCGCCGTCCACTGATGAACCTTCACTCCTCTGTAACACGAGGTGGAAATTCAGCAGGTGATTAAATGTATACTTTCTAGGAAATCTCACAACACTTGGTTGACATGTTCCCTGAATGAACACACATACAGCACCTTGAGTTCGAGAGGTGCATGTGTGAGAGCAGGGAAACTGCTCATGAACTAAAGCTCTCCAGAATCAGGGGATGTCGCTGTGCTTTGAATAATTTTTTGACTAGGTAAGTAAAAAAAAAAGACGGGCACTGTATCTAAATAGTATAGGTACAAGACTCATTGTATTCGTGCTTGTACCGATATTACACATAGATACTGAGTGGGGCAGAGTTGTTTAGGGTACACCTCTTTCCACCTGCAGGATGGGTGACAGACTCAGGGAAGAACCTCCCCAGGCCTGTCCAGCAGGTGGGAAGCAGCAATGGGATGGGCAGGGACAGCCGTCTCACCAGGGTTTAGGAAGGGAGATAGAAAACATAGTCAAAAATCAGATGATCCCAGCGGAAAGGAACCATTTTGAGTAAATACACAAACTGTTCTGTTTGAGCATTTGCAAGATCCAGTTCTCGAATCTACCCAGAGTTTGTTACTCACCAGTCTGGTCGTCAGCATGCTGAGGTCATGGCTGATCTGTCTGAGAAGGAGGCGGAGCTTGTTGTTGATGACATGCACCTTCTCCTTTGCCTCCATGCTCTCCTGACCCTGTTCCACATGAAGGATGTTGGAGGAGATCTGCTGCAGTGCCTGCACCTCCTGCTCCCGGCCCAGGAGCTCACGCTGCACTGCCTACACACACACACGCTTAATGATGTTCACCTCAACACGTTGACAGAACAGCTCCTGTGAATGAAACTGCGCACACACACACACCTTGAGTGCATCTCTGTGTTCCTGCAGGACAGTGATGTCCACGTTGACGTCATGAATGTTCACCATGTAGCGCTGACTCTCAGCTTGAGCCAGCCACAGCAGTAAGGAGTGCAGCGTCTCGTGGAACTCCTGAGGGGTTAGGGGTCAGAGGTCAGCTGTACACTGACGACATTAAAAGCTTGAAGATGTTAGCGATTAGTTTTTGGTACCTGACACTGCAGGAGCTCAAGGTGCAGCTGGTTCTCCCACGTGTCCAGAAAGGCGCAGGCCTGTGTCCATTTCTGATTGGCCGCCTGAAGCTCCTCCTTCAGTTCCGGAACCTCTTCACCTCGCAGGAGACACCGCCCACTCAGGTTCACACCAATCATCTGAGCCTTGTAGCTTCCAAACGTCCTGTGGATCTCCTGGGAGGGAATAAAAAAAATATAAAAATCAGTCATCCTCCTCGCCAAAATCTGGGTCAGAAAACGCGTCGCGCTAAATCGTTGGCTGTACCTTGAGCTCGCGGATGCTGTGCTCCATGTCTCGAAGGCTCGGGCGCTCCCTCGTTCTCTGCAGCCTTTCCAATTCAGGAAGCACGCCATCCAGCCAGGTCGTGACCTCCCTAAGGTCAGAGGTTAACTTGGGCTGATCCTCATTGTTAGCCTGCGTTTGAGCCTGTAGGAGCTCCCACCTCTCGATCACGCCTGAAGGACAGAACGGACAAGCACTGAAACAAACTGCGAGAGTTCAAGTGGGTGTGTGAGAAAGAGAAACACAAACGCACACCTGTCTGTTTGTCTGCAGACGGCTGGAGGGCCAGACCCTGACCATCGAGCGCCTCGTCGTCGGTCAGGATGTGTTTGACTCGCTTCACGTCGTCGATGCTCTCGGTGCACTCAGACATCAGCTTCGCCTGCAAACGTTTGCCAATGACGTGAAATTAATTATCACAGATTAATAATAAAACAACAATTGTCTCAGTTAATTAAACTTTTTTTTTTTAAAGTAATTGACACCATTATTAAATGCACATTTCACGCTGTCTGGTTGGCTGATCGCTAAACGCTCCCAAAAATCATCTCTCTCTCTCTCTAAAGTGTTTACTGAAGAAGACACTTTCAGTTTTAAACTGAAATGAACACGCGTTCCCACTTTTCTTACCAACATAAATCACACAAGCTAACAAGTGCATTTAACATTCACCAGCAGCTAACGTGGTTGGCATCATGCTAACGCAATTAGCATCAGTGTTATGTTTGCTAACAGACAACCAAACTGAACATCTCTTAAAGACCTGCTGTGAGAAATGTTACACAAGTTTTACTTACAGACACGTGTGCTTTTTTTTTCCCTTTATGGTGTGAGGAAACAGCTAGTGCTTAGTCGAGGTTGTAATTTTGTTTGTGGCAGTTACAAACTTACAGGTACAACAGTGCCACCTGCTGGACGCATATGCGCATGCCTGGTAATCAACTCAATACCTTTTTAAATGTATATATACCTCATGTAAGCAGCTCACTACATGAACTAAAGTGTTTGTTTAAACCTGCTAATTATGGAATTCATGCGTTTCAATCAGTCAGACCTCTTATCTCCAGTGTTGTATCAAGACATTTCGGAAAATGCTCCACTTCTATACAAGTTCGTGGCAACAGTTCAGAATAAAATTACACTTCTATTTAAAAGCCACTCCCTCACCTACTACTGCAAACTACTGTTTACTGTATGTCTGGAAAGTCATGTATTCACTAAAGACTGATGCTTGTAAGAGCGCGAGTGTGTGTGTGTGTGTGTGTGTGTGTGTGTGTGTGCACGTACATATCCCTCAGGATGGTAAGAAGCGCTGAGGCGTGTAGGAGTCGAGGTCACACTGTGGATGATGCGTTTCCTGTCCTGCCAGCTCGGCTCTGTCACTGAGAGACGAGAGACACGTACGTTAGTGTTACACACAAGGTTGTATTCATCTCTCTCACACACACACACACAGAATGGGATGATGGTCACAAGGCATTGTGGGACTTTGTGGTGGTGTTTATGATATCCAGATTTATGAACCTGATCGAACGGTGAACGCCAGCGTTTATGAGATTAATGGGGTGCTTTTTAGCTTTCCAGGTCAGAAGCAAAACTCAGGTTGCCAAGGTAACGAAGAGGCGGGAGTAGCAGCTGAGAGGCAGACAGACAAACAAGCCTCACAAAGGTTATAATCGGAGCATGTTTACTGTGAGTGCTGCGAATGCAAGCTGTACTCCACTGATGTCACACAACGAGCTAGCTGCATAACCTTTTTAATTAAATTTTAATACAACCCCTTAATTTTAGTCGTATCCATTTCCCAATGCTACTGCTACCACTCAGTCAGGGAGGGCCGGAGACTATCACGTGTTTCCCTGCCAGACTCATTTTATTCGAAATTGCTCGCTTGCGCACTGCTGGGGGGACAGAGCGCGAGCTCACAGACGCCCATGGTTCCCGACTGCGTACCATCGATCATTACACTTCAGGCACACGCAGCGATAAAGGCCGCGAGACCAGACGCACCACCTGCTGCACAGCAACATACAGTATATTACCTTAATGAATACTGGAAGATACTGTAATGGCTGTATGTGTTCGTCTGTTTACTGATTAGCACAGGGCTAAAGTTGGGATTGTCAATGCAAGCGCCAATATTGTAAGAGGTGAAAATGCACTTGTTTTAGAAGTGTGTGTCCACTACCCAAAATGCCGTGACGTTGTTACCCGTGCTCTATAGAACAGAAATAATGTTAACCCAAAAAAAAAAAAAAAAAAAAAGGAGACAAAAACACACAGACAGCAAGGAGGGCAAAACATCACTAAAGTCAATCAGCCAAATAGTTCAGTGCCGTCTTATTTTCTCATCTATAAGTTTTGTAATTCAGCTAATTAGGAACAAAGGCTGATAATTAGCACTTAAACTCGACCTGGATGTATAAAAAAAAATGACTTAACGTTGTTACATTAGAGAAAACCGTTCCTGTTCGCTCTCAATTACAGAAGAACTTTAGACACCAAACACACCTTGGTAGATTGACTGGAGGTTTTTTGTTTGTTTGTGCTGAGCGGGTTTGGGTTGTAAATCATACAGTACACAGTTCATGCCCAGCACTCAGAAGCACACGTGTACAGTGTGTGTGTGTGTGTGTGTGTGTGGCATGCAGCAGATGCAGCACTCTTTAATAGAGGTTTAATAAAAAAAAAAGCTTTAATAAAGGACTCGGAGCTCTCAGTGACGAGAACGTCTGGTCACGATCACGCTGAAACCTGGACACACTAGAGTATGAACAGTGAGGAGACGGAGACGAGGAGGACAGGAGGAGCAGCGCGCCGGATCAGACGACTCGGACGATTCAGAGTTTTTAAAATGCATCGTGATATTTTTTATATTATGGAACATATATGTATATATATATGTGTATATTTCATGACGAAACACTGAAACAAAAACGTACTTTAGTGGTTTTTATCCACGGAAACGTCAAAGCCTTGATAAGAGCGTAAGCCGGACAACAATTTCAATTAATTATAATTATGAACTACTTTATGGAGAACATGTTTATCAGGTGGATTCTATTTTAAATGTATTTCTCTGGGCCTCCGAGTGGCGCAGTGGGTAAAGCGCTCGCCCTATCATCCGGAGATCGCTAGTTCGAATCCCGGGTGGTGCTGTAACCTCTCGCAGCCGGAGGTCTGGAGAGAGCTGATTGGCCGAGCTCTCTCAGAGGGGAGGGACGAGAGGTACATAGTGCTCCGACATTAGTCACGGGCGTCTGTGAGCTCGCGCAGCAGAGGGAGCGAATAGCGCCGTCCTCCTCCGAGTGTGTGACTCCGCCCCCAACGGTGCGCGAGCGAGCAGTTCAAAAAGATGCGGTCGGCTGGCGTCACGTGGTTCGGAGGAAACATGTGATAGTCTTCGGTCCTCCCGGCTGAGTGGTAGTAGTAGCCTTAATGTGGGAGCGCCCCCTAGTGACGGGGAGGAATTGGACACGACTAAATTAGGGAGAAAATCGGGGAAAAATCCCCCCCCCAAAAAAGTATTTTTCTTTTACCGTATTGGTGAAGAAAAAAAAAAAAAGACTTTAAACTACTCCCTGGATGATTTTACCCGAGAGCGCGCTGTAGTACGTGACCTCGTCTTCATCCTCAGGCGACGAAGACCCGCCCACATCCACCGTGTGGTCCCACTCGAGCGGGATGGAGTCCACGCTGACCGGCGTCTCTCGGCCCGACGGCTCGAGAAGGTGACACGCCGCGTCCACCACGTCCCCGTCTCTCTCCCAGGCGGAGGTCAGCTCTAACGAGTCGTCCAGGTCCGGGTCTCTGTCTGAGAAATCACACTCGTCGTCCACGACCTGACGGAGAAACACTGAAGGTTAGAGAACACGGTGTGTAATGATAATCCTGACCGTGTGTGTGTGTGTGTGACACGGACCGGTCTCGAGTTGACGAGGCGATGGTGGAAGCGTGCGACTCGGCTGAACACCTCCTGGCAGAAAGAGTGCAGCTCCTCCAGCTCATCCTCGATCAGCACGGCGTCCAGCGGGGAGCTCTTCTGGATCAGCTTCTCCCCGAACACGATCAGGGAATCGATCTTGTTGGTGTTGAGCGTGATCTCCTGCTGGAACACCTGCACGGGGGACAGACATCACGGCTCTAAACTGCTCCTCTTCATTTGGAGCCGTCGGCGTTCGGCCGCGCGTGACGTAACGTCGATGTAAGAAACGCTTTACCTTGAGTTGTCTCATCTTGTCGTAGACGTCGCTCTCGGAGAAATGCTCGACGTTGGTGAGCTGCAGGTCCATCTGAGTGAGCCACACCAACACGGCGTCCCTCGTCCCCTCAAACTCCTCCCTCTGAGACGTGAAGTGCTGCAGGGAGACAGCGGGACGGAGATCTCTCAGAAACTTCATTTGCCTCGATAATTAACTCACTTTTACAATGTCACATGCGTCCTGTTGAAATTTAATCCCAGGGTTTTTAATGTCGTACTTGTAAATTTCTCAGTGTTAAGTTTTTAAAGTTACAGCTTCCAATATTCCTTGAGGATATCAGATTAAATACAGTGTGACCTTGGACATTTCTATGGGGAAAAAACTGAATCGTCTAAATTCAATCAGGTTACGAGCAAAACTTGAATGTTTGTGAACCGAGGCTCCACTGTACACACACTATATGAACTAATGAACTAATGAAGACATGAAGCTAAAACGTGTCGTTTCCCCCGTCTTGTGACTTGTGAGCGTGAGGTTTTCACCTTGAGCCTGCGGATGACGGTGCCGACCCGCCTGTGCAGCTCGTCCCAGCGCCGGTTCCCTTCGTTCACCATCGTCTTGAGTTTGCAGGCCGTGTCGGTTCGGTTCTCGCGGGCCAGGCGGCGGTACTGTTTATTCACCAGCTCCAGCTGCGTCAGGCGCTCGTGGACCTGCCGCTGGAACACCTGCGTGATTCATTGTGATTTATAACTAAAAAAATCAGGTCAGAAAAACAACTTTTCACGTTTTGTGATTATGATGTAATCAGAACATCGTGCATTTTGTTAAAAAAAAAAGAAAAAACTTTTTTGTAAAACAGATAACTTTATTAAAAAAAAAAATTATTTTATTTTTATATGATGTTTATCACACATCGTTCCACACATCGTTGTAAACTCACTCTCCTAAAGTGTCCGGCGCTCACCTCAAACTTTTTGAGTTCCTCCTTGGCGCACGTGTAAAGGACGTCTGCGCTGGCCGGGTTCGCCGCCGTGCGCTCTGCCGTGCTCAGCCAGTCGTCGAACCGCGAGTAATCGTCCAGGAACTTACACCAGAGACGCCATGTCTCCTCAATCCTGCAGGGGGCGATATATACATTATATATATATATACACACACATACGTACACAGCATGGAACTCCTTCATGTTAGTAATTACGACTTTAAATAATACAGAAGTGGAGAGGACAGGTCCTCACCTCATCCTCCTCTCCATGGACAAGGCGCAGATGTTTCTCCAGCGGCGGTCCAGGCTGTGTGTGGTCTGCTGGATGGAGTCGTTCTCGATGTCGCTGCTGCAGGCGTCGGCGTCGTGCAGTAACATGTCGCACAGCGTGAGCACCGACGCCACGCCCTCCGTGTGCTGCTCGATGTCTTTCTGCAGCTCCTGGACAAACAGCATCAAGTGCATCAGTGAGTTCTTATATGAAAGAGACATTTTTATCTTTTAATAGTTCGATTGTGAAATAGAGGTGTGTGTGTGTTTACCTGTTGCTCGGCGAGTTTGCACTGGATTTCATCGTTGTGACAAACGCCGAACACGATGGGTCGGGTCAGCTCGCCCTCGATACGCGAGAGCCACGTGCGCAGGTTGCTCATGTTCTTATCGAGCTGCTGCACCATCACCAGAGTCTCCTTCAGCTTCCTCACCCTGTCACGTCACACACAACACACACACGTCCTGCTGTTACAGCACGGTTATTACACACGTTTTTTTTTTTTAGTTCTGTGATTAAAAACAATCGTTTAAATGATTCTCGAATACTGAAACTGTTCAATTAGAAAAATGTGTATAATAAAGAAGGAAGTGTGTGTGTTTGTGTGTGTGTGTGTGTATCTGAGCTGAATTACTGGAAGATTGATCTGAGTAGCTGGTGTTCACTGACACGTGGCGTGAGATCCAGAACGATTTCCACTGTTAATACAATAAATACAATACAGGTCGTCCCCAAATTATGAACGAGTTCTGTTTCAGGAGAATGTTCGTAAGTCAGATTTGTTCGTAAGTCAGGCGAAGTGAGTCTTATATAAATATATAAATATAAAGCACACCAATTCAACTGGAAATACTCTATATAATTGTAAATATCGGTATCCGGTGCACTGCAGTGTCTATATTTTGTACAATACACGTGAGCTACTTCCACGATTTGTTCCTGTGATCCGTTTGTAAGTCGGAGGATCATCTACCAGTAATCAATCCTAATAACAAAAAATAAATAAATAAATCTATAAGTCCAGTAACAGGTCTGGGATGTGTGTCATGTGTGAACAGACTTCATACGATCTCCATCATATGATCTCCAGACTCCCCCAGTTCTCTCACACAGTGTGTCAGGTCACAGACTGATCACAGGTCAGTAAAGATTACTGCTGTTCCAGAGACAGAAGAACGGAAGTTCAGTCTGGAACACCAGCCGCTTCAGAGCCGCATCAACACAACGTTAAAACCACGACGCAGCACAACCGCCGTATGTGAAGCTGTGTGACGCGTCATTGCGAGACAATTTCTTAAATCACAGTCTATCACTTGTTAATTATCAGTAAATCAAAATAATTTAAAGAATGTTTGTTAACTGATTAGCAAGCTTAGCCCCGCCTCCTGCATTACAACAATTCAGTCTCACCCGTGATTGGTTAGAGCTTAAACTTAAATGTTGTGGGGTTGTTGTTGTTGTTTTTTGCACAGTTTTATTGTCATTGTGTGTCATAAATATTTAATCATAATTGAATCTCATTGTCTGGCTAAAGCACATTCATTTTTATTTATTTCTAAATAAGACTTTCGATTCGAGTACGATTTTCATTTACTAATTGGAAACATTTTGCATATATATTTTTGCTGATATTTAAGAGTTTTAGTATCAATCAGCTGAAGCAGGAAATGAATCTGCCGCACACGTCTCTCACGTCACGAGTGTGTACAGTACGGTGTCTGAACACCGGCTGAGACGTGCGCGAGGGTTGACGTCACCAGTCCACCTCGACAGTCACGTGACGAGGAACCAAAACAAACGTGTGTCTGCGCGTGAGCGCGGACGGGCTGCAGGGACACTCGGGTTGTGTGCACGTGCACGGAATACGACATCAGTAACGCAGGACGTCTCGCACAGAATCAGATAGTCGAGACCTCACGAGCGCTAACGACTTTAAAGCGACTCGACGTGCACAAACGACACCATGCAGAAATCTGTGAATGCACTTCAGATGCTCAGTGTGTGACCCTGCGTGTCCCTGCGTGCTCAATAGTGCACCACTGCACTCTGGTGTTAGCATTAGCCAGGCTGTTGAGAGAGAGAGAGAGAGAGAGAGTGTGTGTGTGAGGTTGCTGCTGAAAACATAACACCCCCCCCAAACCCCCCTGCTGTCTCCGCGTGTATAAATGTGTGTGCCGTGAGGGCGAGCAGGTGGCACGGCACGTACTCACAGACCGGCGAGGCGACTCCATGTCTCTCTCTCGTGAGTGTTAGCATTTTTCTGGACGAGCTCCTGCAGATGGTCTGTCACGTTCCCCCTCCCTCCCTCCTTATCTCTGTGTGTGTGTGTGTGTGTGTGTGCAGTGTGATCAAGAATGCGTAAGGAAGTGTCAAGCACACGTCATCGTTTTTACAGCGCACACAGATTCACACACACTCAGCTCTGCATGGATTAAACCACTAAAGAGGCTTAACACACACACACTTAGTACTACATTCCCACACACACCACAAAATGATGATTTCCTGTTGTTTTGTACAATTGACCCCCGGAGCAAATAAGCCTGAGGGGTAAAAAAAATCTCAAAAACAGATTCATAAGCGAGTGAGGGAAAAAAAACATAATAATAATAATAAACAAATAAAAGTAATTAATAATAATAGTAATAAAAACCCTAAAGTAATATATAATGATAATAATAATAATATTAATTAATAATAATAGTAATAATACCCTTAAAATAATAATAATAATAATAAAAGTAATTAATATAATAGTAATAAAAACCCTAAAGTAATAATAATAATTATAATAATAAATAATATTAATTAATAATAATAGTAATAATAACCCTAAATAATAATAATAAAAATAATATTAAATACAACTAATTAATAATACAGTAATAATAACCATAAATAATAATAATAATATAATAAAAGTAATTAATAATAATAGTAATAAAAACCCTAAAGTAATAATAATAATGATATAAATAAATAATAGTAATTAATAATAATAGTAATAATAACCCTAAAATAATAATTAATAAAATAATATTAAATACAACTAATTAATAATAACAGTTAATAATAACCCAAAATATTAAGAATAAATAAAAGTAATTAATATAATAGTAATAAAAACCCTAAAGTAATAATAATAATGATAATAATAAATAATAGTAATTAATAATAGTAATAATACCCTAAAAATAATAATAAAAATATAAAAATACAACTAATTAATAATAACAGTAATAATAACCCTAAAATAATAAAATAAAAATAAAAGCAATTAATAATAATAGTAATAAAAACCGTAAAGTAAGAATAATAATGATAATAATAAATACATTAGTAATTAATAATAATAGTAATAATAACCCTAAAATAATAATTATAATTATAATATAAATAAAAGTAATTAATAATATATATAAAAACCCTAAAATAATAATAATAATGATAATAATAAATAAAAGTAATTAATAATAATAGTAATAAAACCCTAAAATAATAATTATAATTATAATAATAAATAAAAGTAATTAATAATAATAGTTATAATAACCCTAAAGTAATAATAATAATAATAATAATCCTGCACAACTGAGCAAATACAGGATGTTTGTTAATGTCACAAAACACACGTCCACCAGATGTGTGCTGGGAAAAACTGATACTACACGACACACTGAAAAACACACACACACATCCAGATTGTAAATCTGTCATGTAAAATCCACTTGTCCGCTTCTACACATCTGTATATTTGCACAGACTCTCTCTCTCTCACACTCACACACACACACACACACACACTTCTCTCTAAACTACTAATCCTGCCCTTAGACAGTAAGGTGAGGGTGTAGTGGAATTAAAATGTAGGTCTGAAACAGTTTAAAAACAGTTAATCCAAGCCTAAAAGTGGACTAATGTGTGTTTGAGTGTGTGTGTGTGTGTGTGTTAGAGAGAGAGAGAGACAGTCAGCGGTCAGCAGATGGCCTTAACACAACATCTGCCTGACTTTAATAATAAAGAACAGAGTGTGCCAGACTCACCGAGGTTGCGGCCCAGAGTCAGCGTGTCTCATCCAATACAGAGGAGTTTTGAAAACAGGACGGTGAATCTGATTGGCTCAGAGACACAATGGCGTTAGACTGGGGACTTATGGGACAGCGGGGGGGGGGACACACAAAAGGCCTGAGGCAGCTGCCCGGTGTTTGAATGTCATGACACATTTGGGGTGACAAAAGAATCCTCCAGGCCTGGGTCAAGTCCCTTAATCCACACACACACACACACACACACAGAATCTGCGAGTCAGATTAGTCCTGCTTGTACAGACAACTGTGTGCAGGGATGCAGAAACAAGTCCAGCTCATCCCGATATGCGACACGAAGTAGTGACTCGGAAAAACAAAACATAATTCAGTCAAACTCTTTACACTTTCAAGACGGCGTGCTGTAGACCAGGCCGACCCGAGGAAGCGGCCGCTCCGCTCACGTGCCGCCTCACACGCTGATCCTCAGCGCTACAGTACGTGTGTGTGTTCTCTCTGCAGCACTCAAGCCTGCATTACGGTCCCGAGACGGAAACACGAGCGGATCAGTCCGCACCGCACCGCACCAGGTCAGAGGATCAGCAGGTCAGACGTTCAGAGCTCCGTCTGGCACACGGTTTCAGACGTGACGCAGTTCCTCCAGACGGTCGCCTTACCCTGAACTCTTTCTTTCCCGTGCATTTCAGTTTCTTTAGGAATCAGCGCTGCACGTTCTCAACATAAATCTTATTAATACTCTGAAACATTTCCTCCTGACTTCCGCTTTCTCTGTCAATGTGTGAGTGTTAAACAGGACACTGTAAAGTCTTAACTGGTTTGTTACAACACAAACATGTGACCTGCTGGGGTTTAAACGACGGTTTATAAATCTTTAATAAACACACTGCACACTTTGGCACCCGGTTATACAGGATGCACGATGGAAACGGATTTGTTTCAATAAAACACAGACAAAGTAGACCTTTATATCTCTGTATAATAAATGATAACTTTAGCTACATGACTGCATGATTACATCTACATGACTACATTTGTTAACTGTTGCCACAGTAAAGCACAAAAAGCTTCGCAACCCACGAGAGCTGTGGGATCCTCAATGATGAACGATGATCTCTGTCAGACATTTTTTGTCGTGTTATTACACAAACCTCGGCTAGTGTTATAAATAAAGACGATGAAGAAAGAGAGATGTGCGAGTGATAAACAGACGGGACGAGTGGAGGGGTGAGGGCGGTTCAGACAGACTGCTTCATGGAGCCAAACCACAAAAAAAAAAAAAAGGAGCAAAGGTAAAGCTGAGAGGAAATGATGAATTTTTTAATTGATTAGTGATTTTTTTTCTCTTTCTATTACACAATACACAGCATCTTAAAGAGTTTTTAACCCTAAGGAGTCTGCAGGTGTTTTAGGGCCCTTTGACACGTCATGACATTTGTGTAATTTTCAGACTTTTTAAGTCTGTAATTACACTTTATTCAGCACAAACTGGGCTACAGTAATATGTGAGCAGAATATATATATACAAGTTTGTGTTTTGGAGAAATTAACAGTTTACAGCCTGGAGTTTTTACTGAAAAAAAAAACAAAACGAATCTGTGTCAGTGTCTGGGGGCGTGGCCTCGTATGTACAGTACAGTAGATTACCCAGACTGTTTTCCCCATGAATAGCGTGTGGGCGTGTCCTGTGTCAGGTCATTATCAGATAATGAAGTGTGACAGAAATTCTGTGCCTCTCCTTGGTGTCACTCTGATTATATAAATGAAGGATGTTTGTTTTTGATGTGACTTGCGTTAGTTTAAAAGTACTGTCGGCCCTATGACTTCTCTACAGATATGTTTCTCATGCCTGTGTTCGGCATTTGTGGAATTTAAGTTCATTTTAGCGATGTGTTTCAAATTCTGTTTATTTTCTTTATTTTACAGAGGCATAATGTTTTGTAGGAATTCTGAGTGTACGTCAATAAAAGTAGACCCTTTACACTCGCATGTTGTACTACACTTACAGTACGATGTATGATCAAACATGAGTGAGAACTTTAACTCTTTTCACGGTTACCAGGAAAACATGCAAGCGGCCGACTCCTAAGGCTTTTAATGTTGCTTCTTTTTTGTAAAGAAATTTTAACTTCCAACAGACATGTAAGAATTTCTAAGGAACTCCATGTCCAAAAAGTAATTTTTAAGAGTATCTTTGATTAGGTTTTGTTTTTTTAGTTTATTTTGTAGTTCTCTTGACAGATGAACAGTGGATGAGCGTTGTTTTGTGTCTGTAGAGTTGTAACAAACAATAACTGTTATTAGAAGTAACAACAGTATAGTAGTGCTAGAAAACCTGCAGTAGCAGAAATAACAGCAGTAGTAGTAACCGTAGTAATAGCCGTATTATATAGTAGTTGCGATAGTCCTAGCAGATGTCATAGCAGTAGTAGTAGCGGTAGAAGTTACAGTAATATCAGTATTAATAACTGCTGTAATAGCAGTCGTATTAACTGTAGTAATAACTGTAGTAATAACAGTATTAATAGCTCTAGTAGTTGCAGTATTAATAGCGGTAGTAATAGACGCAGTAGTTATAACATTAGTAGGCGCAGTAGTAACAGCAGTATTATATAGTGGTTGTGATAGTACTAGCAAAAGTAATAGCGGTAGTAGTTACAGTTGTACGTGCGGTAGAAGTTATAGCAATATCAGTATTAATAACTGCTATAATAGCAGTAGTATTAACTGTAGTAATAACAGTACTAGTTGTAGTAACAGAATTACTGCTCTAGTATTTGCAGTAGTAATAACTGTAGTAATAGACGCAATAGTTATAACAGTAGTCGCAGCAGTAACAGCCTGAGTATTAGCGGTAACATTAGCAGTAGCAAATACCAGTAGTAGTTGTAGTAGTAATAGCCGTAGCAGTTACAGTATTAGCAGTAGTATTAGCTGCAGTAATAGCGGTAGTAGCTAAAAGCTCAACAACCTGCTATAAAAGTTGACGTGTTAAAAGTCGGCAAGAAGAAAGATCTGAGGAATTTGGACAAGGACCAGATCGTGTTGGTTAGATGACTGGGTCAGAACCGTACAATTGCAGCAGGTCTCCAAGCAGGACAATCATCCTGAACTGACATTCACAGTTAGTAAAAAGGGCAGGATGGTAGTAGCTGGAGATTTTATAGTTGTAGTAGTAGGTACAGTAGTAGGACTAGCAGTAGTTAACAATAATGGTGGTGGCTGTGGGTGTAGTATCAGGAGGAGGTTTAATGGAGGTTGTAGTAGTTGGACCATCAGCAGCAGTATTACTGGTGGTTTTTGTACTAGGACGAGTATGTTTGAGGAAGAGTAGGTTATGGTTAACCTAGGAGTAGTAGAAGCAGTAACAGGCGTTAATGACCCACTGCATGTTTTTTTTTTTTTTTAGTTCATACTTAATACATCACAACACACAGGCCTACAGGTCAGAGCTGTTTGTGCAACAAAAGGAGAAACTACAGTATATAATATTAGACTGGTGGATTTAAGGCTACAGCTAACTGGTGTAGTAGATGTAGTAGTAATAGCTGTAGTAACCGCAGTAGTCATAGCAGCAGCAGTAGCTGACGTAACAGCAATAGTAATAACTATAGTAATAGCAGTAATATTAATGGCAATAGTAGCATCAGTCATAGCGGTATTAATAACCATAGTAATAGGAGTAGAAAAAACTGTAGTAATAGCAATAGTTATAACCATAGTAATAGCAGTAGTAATAAGAGTCGCAGTAATAGTGGTAGTAATAACCATAGTGATAGGAGAAGTAATAACAGTAGGAGTGCAGTAACAGCAATATTTATAACTGCAGTAATAAGAGCAATAATAAGAGTAATAATAAAAATAGGAATAAGAGCAGGAATAAGAGCAGGAATATGAGCAGGAATAAGAGCAGTAATAAGAGCAGGAATAAGAGCAGGAATAAGAGCAGGAATATGAGCAGTAATAAGAGCAGGAATATGAGCAGGAATATGAGCAGGAATATGAGCAGTAATAAGAGCAGGAATATGAGCAGGAATAAGAGCAGGAATATGAGCAGGAATAAGAGCAGGAATAAGAGCAGGAATATGAGCAGGAATAAGAGCAGGAATAAGAGCAGGAATAAGGGTAGTAATAAGAGCAGGAATAAGAGCAGGAATATGAGCAGTAATAAGGGTAGTAATAAGAGTAGTAGCTGCAGTAGTTATAGCAGAAATCAGATCCAGTCAGAGAAGTAACAAAAGTTGCCTTGGTTGCAGTAGGAACTGTAGCAGAATTATCAGCATTAGTGGTTGTACTTGTGGTAGTAAGAGTAGCAGAAGCTTAGCAGGAGTAGCAGTGATGTTTGTGGTAGTAGTACAACAAGGATGTTTTAGTGATGCTTGTAGCAGTAAGACAAGACAAACTATTTAGTCAGAGACAACAGAGCAAGCAGCAGTAACTCTAACAGTGAGGGCGGTTGTTGGTGTAGCAGAAGGACTGATAATGGTATGTTCTATGGTAGTATGGTGTACTAGTACTAAAACAAGGACTAGTATCAGCAGTAGTAATTGTGGTGGTTAATGAATCAGGTTGACGTGTTTACTTCTCCCATTGCTTCAGACACATTTTGTATGTGTTGAGCGCAGAAACAGGGATAAACCTATTTAAAATTATTCCTGACTCCCTAATCCTCAGTCCCTAAACCCTAAGCCCTACCCTGTATAATCAGGACAACTCAGTATCGCGCTAATAACAGAGAGAAGACCTGCTGACTAAACTGAATGTGTCTACTCACGAACCGTGTCCTGAATCAGTCCGTGTTCACCAGATCAGCCACAGAAACATCACCAACGTCTGCCTGTGCGTGTGCGTGTGTGTAAGAGACACGGGAGGGGTACAGGACAGGCGTCTGGTCCCCCACCTGGCCTCGATGTGGTTGAACAGGTGCTGCCAGCGCTCGCTGATGCCCTTGATCTTGTCGTTGATCTCGCCCTCCTTGGTCTTGTTGCTGGCGGTGATGAGCTGCTCTCCCAGCTGCTTCAGGTGAGTCTTGTTCTCACTGAACAGGTTGATCTCCTCCATGCAGTCCTGCACAGACAGAGTGAAGGGAAGGTTTAGGGTTCGTCCTGTCTGATGCACACTGGACTCAATGAGTCCACTTAGGAACATTTATTAAAAAAAAATAATAAAAAAAAATGAAACACTTTTAAAATGATAAACCCATTCGTGTGACCAGACGCTCCAGGAATACAACACTCCAGTTCTGTCAATGTCATCATGAAGTCAGCCTCCTTCGAAGACCTTTTAACACAGCGTTATAGTGAAAGTATCCAATTAATAGCGTCTGTGGACGCGCACAGTGTTTTCTGTTCAGTATTTCCGCCGCGTTGTTCTCGTCTCTTGACTTAAACGAGCTTTCGTTGCCAAGTTCTCGGCGGGATACAAGTTTCACGCGAGCTTTCTCATGACGCCGGCTTTCTCAAACGCTCCCCTGTGTGAGAATGGGAAACGATCTCGCTATCGCTTTCTCATCGTTGTTGGCCAGACGATCCATACTCTTCCCAAAAAAAGATTCATTAGCCGGAGAAAATTAAACACACACTGAGAGCTTGTTTAACAAATACCAACCGGTTATTTCTTATTTTACAGATTAGCTGGAGAATGTCTGTGTTTTTTTGGTTGTGTGCTTCCTTCAGAATTTTTTTTGCTTTCTGTTGTTAAACTTAATTCAGTAATTTTGAATATATTTTTTTATATGATGATTGTTCAATTAAAAAAAAAAACAACCCAAAGATCTTGATTTTCTTAAAACCAAAGAGCGTCTACATTCACACAAAAATTAACATTGCAGGTTATTAAAATTGCATTAAAATTTTCCTTTGTATCTTCTATATTTTATTATTATTATTACTAATAGACCTTGGTTGATAAATGTACCATTTATACTGTCATCCGTAATCGTGCTCACTGTGCTGGATGTGGAATTTAAATTGGCTCTGACCGATCAGCAGGACGTTGGTTGGAAGGTTCGAGAGCCTGTTAGACTGTGACAATCTCTGATCTCTCCTCAAAACAAGCAAACATTTAACAACTTTTTACCCGCAAAAGTGTGTGTGTGTGTGTGTGTGTCGCCATGTGTGTGTGTGAGATTGTGCAAGTAAAGCCGGACCAGTACAAGTCCTTGGGGTTTGGTTGCACTTTGCTCCTTTTTCATCATTGACCATAAATTGAGAATGATTTATGCTGAGATCGTTCATGAACTTGAACACACACACACACACACACACACACACACACACACACACACACACACACACACACACACACACACTTGAAGCACTATTAATGTAATAGTTTAGATAAATATTACTAAACACTAAAGTTAATCTTAGTTCACGGTCACTGAACTGCTTGTTGGGGTTTTTTTTTTTGAGAGTGTTTTCTGAATCCGTATGAAACTCACGGATATAAAACAAACAAACAGAAGGGCTTAAAACTGAATTCCTTCAAGCTTGAAGTTGGAGGTACACTGATACTGATACTGATCCTGGTCCTGTACTGTGTCATAGTGCTGCACTGGTGGCTGTCAGCCTCACAAATAACTCAAAATAAGTAAACTTATGACAAAAAAAATAAAAATAAAACCCCACATTTCAGACTCAACCAACTCAAGTCAGGGTTAAGGTTAAGGATAATTCAGACTCGCTACTTAGTTAACATCAAACTAGATAATATGTAATAAGTGAGGAATGAGCAAAGTGTTGAAGCAATAGTGTTCATTCATTCATACTTTATACAACTCGCACTGAATTACTGTATTTATTTTGTCCAGAATTACTAACTTGCAGCTGTTTGTAATAAATCGGTGAAACAAGAAATTTTAGAGAACACACGTTACACTAATGTAATCTAATATAATCTCGCTCGTTTGCATATTTGTACTGTACGTGCACTTCATGTTGTTGTATCTTCTGTATAAAAACGCAGTCAGTTTCCTGTTAACTTAAATGCCAATCTGTGTCGTTCCAGCTAGCTGGCTAATTATGTCTCTAAGTTAGCTAGTTAGTTTTTGCTAACGCATGTTTGTTAGTTTATGTTGTACTGCATGCATCACCTTGGTCCTGAAGGAAGTTTGTTTCTTTTCACTCTGTACTGACTGGATATTGTAGAAGTGACAATAAAGCCGACGTGACTTGACCTGATGTGACCATAACGAGTGGTTTCTCCAAAGTGCTGCTTTTCAGATGACGGTGGGTGAGACACATCTTCAGTACTCGGTAGCAGAGCACCAAATGTACAGATCTGTGCTCTAATGAGGGATTTTATTCAGGGGGTCGAGGGATTCTGAGGCTGCGGTGATCGTTAAAAGGGGCCTCGTTATTTCTGTTGTGTTGAGATGATCAAATCGCTCATCTCGCCGATTTATTACAAACAGCTGCAAGTGAGTGATCATGGCCTTGGGTGAGTTTTTTTTTTTTTTTGTGTCCTATAATAAATATTTCTTGCCTGCAGAAAAAGTGATTGAAAAACAAGTGCCAAAAGTGGCAGTCGAACCCTGAGGGACAGTTACGGGGGCCGAGAAGTGCAAAACAAAATCACAATAATATCGTATCGGGAGGTGACGACTGGACTGATCCCCCTCCAGAGTGTCTCCGCGGCTCTAGTGTCTCTTTACCTTCTTCAGTTTCTCCACCATCTCCTCGACGCTGAGCTCGTCGCTGTGTGACATCTTCTTCTCCATCTGCGTCAGCCACTCGCACAGCTCCCTGTTCTTCTCATTGAAGATGATCCACGCATTCAGCCGGTCGGCGATCTCCTGTTTACGCAACGACACCTACACACACACACACACACACACACACACACACACACACACACGAGATTTGTCTATGAGTACTTTGATCATGTGAATATAAACAGTAGGTTTGCTGTATAGTAACATCACAATGTTTCCTTTTCCATGGTGTTACTGGATGATATCGTTAAGCGCTTATAACGCTCTCCTTCCTCTTCAAATGGTTCTTCATGTACACATTTTAGCAAAACGTCTAGTTTGTTAGTTGCACACCTCAGGACTGCGAACATTTACTTTTTTTACCAGGACGCACAATCCGTTTACACATTGAACATTTTGCACACTGTTGAACTTGAACTGCAGCCTTGCACGTGATCCTGCCAATAACTGGACACGACATTACAGTGCTATTATATTTCATTTACCATATATAGTTTTCTGTTTTTATTAGATATTCTTTAACTTCTTTATATTTTATCTTATTCTACTATTTTATTTTCATTTTCATTGTAATATTGAGGTCGACAGCAGTGGCATAAGCATTTCACTTCATATCATATTGTGTATGACTGCGTGTGTGACGAACAAAAAGTTCATTTGAATTTAATTTAATATTCCACATTAATAACCTATTTACAGCTCACACATTACACAGAGGCCAAATCATGTACAGTAATAATGTTTAAAGCATCATGATATCTTTGTCATGGTCTCAATATAAGCCCGAATCTTCATAGTGTGTGTGTGTGTGTGTGTGTGTGTGTGTGTGTGTGTGTGTGTGTTTAATAATATATCTGACTAGACGTCGATCGTGAGCTAATACAAAAATCTAAAATGATTAAATAATCAACCAGATACTGTACACTCTTAAATCTCACCGCTCGTAGCAGTTCATAGTCGGGACTCGAGTCTGAAATGTGTGAATCAGTCTGATGAGATTTTGGTGAGTGATATTTTTGAGGAGGAAAAAAAAAGAAAAATCTAATGGCGATACGGTTGATATGGAATCAGCAGCGAGGTATCGTGAGAATGTCGTATCCGGAGGTGATGAGCAGTGACTCTCATCCCTAATAATGACTTAAACGTCAATTAATACAGAACGGCCTCTTTCCAGTCAAACCGAAACATCTGCCATTTTCAAACGTGGACGTTGCCTAGCAACCCACAAACACACTCCGGCGTGCGGCGGCGACTCCGAGTGTGACTTCCTACACAAAAGCTCCGTGAACTCCTGCTCCTATTCATCCTGCTTTCAGTCTCTCTCTCTCTCTGTCTCTCGGTGCCATCTGCCCGTCCATTGCGATGCTAATGACTCCTCCCCCTCTGCGTCGCCCCCAAATACACACACACACACACACACACACACACAACACATCCTGCCGTGTCCGATGTAAAGTCAGCAAAGCAAGGCACGACAAAAAAATCGGACGCGTGTACCAACCTGGTGTACGACACAACACACGATATCATTCCAAGCAGGAACAAATTTCATTTTATAAGGATTTTTTTCTCCTTCAAAACTTAACAAATATTAATATCAGAGACAAACTGTGTGAGAAATAAAATATCAAGAATCATTATAAAGTTTCTTCAAAAGTGATAACAGTGATGAGACGATGCAACTCCAGAGCTGAGCTTTCAGAAATCTCAAGATATATTTGAGTCTAAATGTTGGAGTGTTGTTAAACCGTCCAGTAACCACACACACACACACTTTATAAGTGCAGTAACCCTGTAAACACACTATAAAGGTTGTGTGTGTGTGTGTGTGTGTGTGTGTGTGTGTGTGTGCTGTAACTACATCTCAACAAGGACACAGAGCAAATTGTAGTTGTGATAAACATCAGATTTCCTCACAACAACTGAATATCGCAGTTTATTGTTTATCTCATGAGTATCACAAATAGAAAAATTATTTACTTCAGTGACTAATAAAAAAAAGAAGACCCGCCTCAGCGATAAGGACACACACACACACACACACACACACACACACACACACACATACCACAGTAAGAACTAGTCTTGACATGTTGCAGGCCTCTGTTCTATACGTCTCACACACATTAGGAGAGGTGAGTGAGACACAGAGTGAGAGTTTGTGTGTGTGTGTGTGTGTGTGTGTGTGTGTGTGTGTGTGTGTGTGTGTGTCTCACACACCTTAAAGCACAGTTCCTCCCACTGGCTGTGCAGATGCTCCTCTTGCTCCTGCAGCATCAGGACGTCCTCGGTGATGATGTACTGAGACACGTCCGTCTTCATGCTGCTCGCTTCACACAGACTCTCGGCCCAGTCCTCCAGAGAGTCCTGCAGCTCCTGCATAACATCACACACACACATACACACACATACACACACACACACACACACACACACACACACACACACACCAAAACTCTGAGCTCAACACGTGTCCACACTCGGTCAAGTGCTCTCTCTTTCTCTCTCTCTTTCGGTCACGTAGGCTTTCTCACTGCTGCTTTCTCTCTCTCTCTCTCTCTCTCTCTCTCTCTCTCACACACACACACACACACACACACTAATCCCCTCCCCCCCTCAGGATTAAAGGATCCCGGGCAGTTGGGGGAGGAGAACAGCACAAAGAGAGGAAGCGATTAGGGGCTTTAACTGGCCTGACGGGATGGTGACTTTAGAGCTGATCTGGGAGCAGTTTCACTTTTCTGCGCACACAGTTCGAGGCCTATGACACTCGATTATGACACTCGATGAAACTGATCCTGGATCAGATGCCTGTGAGAATCAACATCAAACTTTATTGCAGGTTTTCAGGATTTACAGCATTCATAAACAGTTGCTATGAATCCAGTCTGTGTGTGCGTACATATGGTATTTATGACAAAAATATAAATATGCAGTAATTCCGCTTTACACTAAGAGAACTAAAGCTTGCAGTCTCACCTGTGAACATGTAATCACTCTCTAACATTTCTGAAGCGCGTTACTGTTAGTTCCTCCCTACGTCTGGAGACACGAAGCTCCAGAGCGAGACAGGAGGAAGTGTCAGATTTTTATCAGCTGATGCACCAGCACACCCGGGTTTCAACAAACAGACTCACACTCTTACACTTACACTCACAGTAACCACACACACACACACACACACACACACACAGGGTCAACTTCCCCTTTATTCACCCATCAAATCTCAGTGGATAAATCAAATCCACACACTTTAACCTCGTTCACCAAAACATCATCCATCAGTCAAGGTGTATTTACGTCTGCACTCGAGCTGACAGTTTAATAAACAAGATAGATACAATCCCAAATCTCCTCAATCAGGGGTCAGAGAAAATGTAAATACAGTCCAAGAGAAGAATTTAACTAATAAATTAATTAATTAATGACTCACATTATACTGTGTATTATTTTTACCTGAAAGTTCCTAATATAATCATAAAAACTCCTACGCAAAGTCTGATTATTCTGATTTATAATCTGACTATCCGATCAGATCGAGCTCAAGGTTTCTCTCAGGCTTCTTAGGGGTCTCGCATCGTTGATCTACATGGGTTCTTCTGTAAAGCCGCTCTGCACTGTATAAAAATGTACTTTTATTTCAATTTCATTCAACAGGCAAAACTCAAATCCATGGACCCACTGTAACCACTGGAAGCTTCCTCTGAATGACATAACAACAACAACAACAACAACAACAACAACAACAACAACAACAATAATAATAATAAAGAAATAGTTCATAAAGAAATGTCTTAATTATTATTGTTGTTGTTATTATTATGTCATTCAGAGGAAGCATCTGTGTCTGAAGTTCGCTTCTTGGCCGCTGTGGACAGTTTTCTCTACATCACTGTTCACGGCGGCCTCGGACAGTAATAGAGAGACGGCGGCAGTCTGGTCTAAATGTTGACAGTTAGAGGTTTGATGTGCACATTTTAAATGTCACTGAAATATGTTTTTTATGTATACATTTTAAATACCTTAATCACCTCCTCCTCCATGTCCTGGGCCGCCTCCTTGTCCAGTCTGATCTTGAGCTTCTCCAGACGCTGAGCCAAGTCGGCTAGACGGCTCGTACCGCTCTCCCAGATCTGTGAGAGTCAAAACACAAAACGCACATGTCGGCTGGAAGGTTCCCCTCGCTCGCTCTCTCAAAAAAAAAATGTTTAGAAAGGGTCAAAGCACAGGCAGTGTGACAGTGTGTGTGTGTGTGTGTGTGTGGGTGTGTGTGCGGGCAAATCCATAATCCAAGGTCTAAACTCAGGATCAATTTCAGAGGAAAGATCAGAAACACATCTCAAACAAATAAGCAAATAAATAAATGAAACCCTAACAAGAATTACGCCACATTTTTGCTGAAACAACAAATACTCACCGCTCTACAGGTGTTGATTAATTTTCCGTCGGTTCAATAATAAATGCAGCTTTAACTTGATTAATATTTACACCATGATGTTCTTCACACAGCGTAGCTCAGAGGTTTTCCTTCTGCCGCACCTATTCATTTATTTAACAAGACCTCGATCTCACCTGTTGATTTTACACAAACTATATATTTTTCTGTAAGGTACCTCAGGGCCGTTCCTTTCTGCGTCTCGTTAATTAAAAGTGATGGGAAAAATAAAGCATAATCCAGCATAGTTATTATTTACAGTAACACAGGGCCACTGTTAGGGCTTTTATTTAAGCTTTTATTTAAAAAAAAAAAAAAAGAGAGAAAAGAAAAAGGAGACAATTCCAGGGCAAAATAAAAAAATAAATAAATAAACAAAAACGTAAGAATTACTTTGAAAACAAATCTAAAAGATTAAGACTATTTCTAGACTTTATTGATTTCTATATTTATATTTATATTTATCTATTTATTTATGCATGAAGTTATTTAAAGCCGTGTTCCCCTCCTCTGGGCGTGGGAGGATCCGCTGCGCTGCACGTTATAATGCTCTATGATCTCCCTATGAACACCTTTTATAAGCGCCTTTTCCTAATTGAAGTGGGTGTGGTTAGCAGGGGAAACTTTAAAACATGCAGTGCCCTGGTCCTCCTGAAATAGGGTGGAGATTTAAAGTGTGTATTTCTGCCCAACTCTACAAATCAATGTTTGGATTGAAATTACAAACAGTGTCTATAAATGTTCTTAATCTTAGATTTGTTAGATCATGATGAAATATTCACTAAAAGTGCCTTTAGTTAAAAATATGGACAATCAGAAAGAACGCTTTTCTACCCCAGTGGTTTATAGAGTTTTAACTAACGTATGTGGAGGACATTCTGTACGCAGTATCTGTAACGCTTTGTCTCGTCCCTACTTTCGGACATTTGCACTATAAACGTTTTACTACAGGAGACTGATTAATTAGTGAGCTGCACTGCCGGGTTGAGACTCTCCACGTGTGACCCCCATCAGAGGTCGGATAAAGGTCAGGCCGGATTACTCCTAATCTGGTGATCTAAATTCTCAGTAACCTGCGGAATGGAAATGTGTGTGTGTGTGTGTGTGTGTGTGTGTGTGTGTGTGTCCATACTTGGCCTTTAGATACTAGAGCTATGGACAGAAGTCCTCAGGATGCTTTAGGTTCCTAAATCTAGGATGAAGAGACTTTGGAATGAGTTCCCCCTGTACTGTACATCAGACACACCCAGACTCTTTTGTGTAACTACTGTGACGGGAATCAGGAGTCTCCTCCCCATACCATATCATATCATCACGATATCTCTGTGGCGATTAGATTAAATTTGCGATTCTACATGCATCACGATTTTATAAATATCCTGATTCGATTTTACATTTCCCCCTGATTTTGTTACAGTTTTAAACCTTAAAAAGGATTTAAGGAGAAATTAAACGTATCCCGTTCCTTATAACATTCGTTTAAAACCCAAACGCAGCATTTAAAACTAATACTAAATATTTCAAATACAAATGTTAAACATTTAACTGGCCCGTGCGTATCTCCATTATCCGCCATAATTATTTTTCTAAACAAACTTAAATAGTTCGGAGTGCGCCACCTGTAGGATTATCAAGAAACAGCAACGTTCAGTTCGGCTGTATTAAATGGTTGCTGTGACCACGCAAAAAATTGGTAATGCTTGCTGTGAGGTGTGTACACACACACACACACACACACACACACACGCACACACACACACCGGGTGCTTCATAACACACTTTTAAGTAGATCATGTTTATAACGTATTGAGAAAATTCCTATAAATGTTCATCTGAGCATTTATCAGCTGTATTTACTGTATGTACCTCCTGTGTAATGATTCAGTAAAGTGAAGTGCTGCGATGGTTTTTCCCACCTTGATGACATCATCAGTGAGACTCCTCCTCTTCGCCAGCGCGCTCTGTGATCGCTCCCAGTCCTCCTGCAGGGCGGCGAGGTCCGTCTGTAACCTCGTCTGCGTTTCCTCATCACTAACGGAGAACAGCTGACGTCCCACGTCCAACAGGAGCAGGTAGGAGGAGAGCGACCTCTGGAAGAGAAGCTCAGTGTGCTGAGGAGAGAGAGAGAGAGAGAGAGAGAGAGAGAGAGAGAGAGAGGGAAAGAAACAATGATGAAGAGATGATGAGAGAGAGGGAGGCAAAATTCAGTCTGGACTCATCAGACATGAAATCGAATTTAATTAAGTATTTAACAAATTAGCAAAAAAAAAAAAAAAACATATCAATTAATTATTACGCTAATTAGCAGGACTCATGCAGATCTCAAACACACACACGCGCGCGCGCGCGTACCTTGAGCTGTGTGAGCGAGTGGCGGAGCTGTACCACGCTGCAGTGTGTGATGCCGGCCGGAGACAGAAGTGTGTGCGCGAGCGTGAGCAGTGTGTTGAGTCTGCGCAGTGTGTATGTGTAAAGGTGCCAGTGGCGTATCAGCCCGTCCACCAGGGTGCGCCGCTGAGCCGCTCTCTGTACAGCGCCCTGCCAGTGCTCTCTGAGCTGAGCCAGCTTCAACAGGAAATCACTCCTGCATGCAGACACACACACACACACACACACACACACACACACACACACACACACACAAAAAGAATAATTCCTCTTTAACGGTGTTCCTTCATCATTCTTGTCTTTATTATTATAATTATTATTGTTAGTAGTAACAGTAATATTAGTAATAGTTTTATCACCTGTCCTCCACCTCCCCTCTCTGAAGCAGGTGCAGCGCCTCAGTGATCACCGAGTGTAGAATCTGATGGCCGAGTGAAAGCTGCGCCTGAAACCCCTGAGAGACGGAGACGTCACTGTTAGAGTCAGGAGTGTTTATCTGAACCTCAGGGTTCTGACCTCATAACCACCCGTAAAAACCTACGTCAGGTCAGGTGCTGTAACGCTCACTTGGCCACGCCCTCTGTAATGTCATGCTGTTAATACACACACTCGCATTCATCGACCTCAAGTTACCTTCCCGAAAAACCATTTATCCAGGCAGATCACTCCGCAGGTTGTCTCAGTAGCAGCGCGCTACAGTCACAAAACATCGCTAAGTAGCCGCGCGTTCAGTAATAATGGACCGTGGACTCCATGAGACAATGTGAGCTGGACCCGATATACATACTCAATTAATTAAATAAATTATGAGGTTACACTCCCTCACGTGTGAAACTCACAGCCGTTGAGTGACGTGAAGTTTTGGGCTAACTGTAGGAATGACATCATAATATCCTGTAAAGATAGTAAACTTATATATATATATATGTGTGTGTGTGTGTGTGTGTGTGTGTGTGTGTGTGTGTGTGTGTGGACAGCACCTGGTGTGTGCGCAGCTGCTCTCTGAGCGCAGGGTAAGTGGCTGCGATCTCTTCCGCTAGACTGTCCTCCATCCTCTGCAGGAACGACATCCACGTCTCACATCTGTCCTCGAACACCTGCTGCTGGAGAGACACGGCCTGCAGCTCGCTACACACACACACACACACACACACACACAGACACACACACACACACAGACACACACACAGACACAGACAGAATTAGAAAGTAGTAGTACATACCGTACAGCTTGTGTGTAGAGAGAGACAGAAACCACCCTGGTGTCTAACCTGCACGTCTCCTGAGCGTGTGCAGACGCCCGAGTCCACTTCCTGTTCAGACTCTGCAGTCTGCGGGTCACAGGGTCACTCAGGGTCAGTCTGTAACTCAGCTCATTCAGCATCGCCACGTCGGCCGAGCGACGGCTCAACTCCAACAGACCGCACTGCAGACACAGACACACACACACACACACACACACACACACACACACGGGTGCATGACATCACTTATTCACATTAAACGTTAAAAACTGAACATCATGAAAAACATTAAAATAAAATAAAAATTTAACTTAGAAGTTTAGAAGGAAAGAGACTTTTCATGGAAAGAATGAGATTAAACAC
>QNUK01000048.1:2902500-3148247 GCA_013621035.1 Clarias magur | reverse complement strand
TCGCTGATCAGATTAAACGGCTGCACTGTATTTCATCTCCTGCTCCTCAGGCACCACCAACACCCACCACACGCCATGAGCCACGGCTCCCTGCACCGCCCACATATGATGGCGATCCACTTACCTGCCGTTCCTTTCTGTCTCAATGCTCTCTTGTACTGGAGTTACAAGCGTCGTCCTTCCCCACGGAACGGTCTAAGGTAGCGTACATTATAACCCTCCTTACTGGAAAAGCAAGAGAGTGGGGAACATCATTATGGGATGCCCAGGTCCCCTGCTGTGCCACCTATGGGACATTCACCTCCGAAATGAGGAGGGTATTTGACCGCTCATTTTCAGGTCGCCAGGCAGCAGGCCAATTACTCAAGCTAAGCCAAGGAACCTGTTCTGTACATGATTACACCATTGACTTCAGAACCCTAGCCCCCTCTTGTGGCTGGGATGATCAAGCGCTCTTCGACGCCTTCCTCCATGGACTTTCTGATCCGATTAAGGATGAACTAGCAGCTCGAGAGCTTCCCTCCACGATCCAAGAACTCATGGACCTTGCAACACGTATCGACGTTCGCAAGCGTGTCCACTATCAGATGGACCATCAGTGGTCCAGAAGCCCAGCTCTTATTCAACCACCAGTCTCAACCATCACCATGCCTACCCTCAAAACCTCACATGAGCGCATGCACATTGGTCGTACTCATATCTCGTTAAAGGAACGTCAGCGACGCCGCAACGAGGGCTCCTGCTTCTACTGTGGTCAAGCGGGTCACCTAGTACGAACCTGTCCTTTAAAAGCCCTGGGCCCCCGGTAATTCTGGGAGTACAGGGGCCCCCACACTCAGCTCATTCCCAGATCCACGACCAGTGTTTTCCATAACCCTGACCTACGATAATAAGTCCCACGTCCTGAACGCCCTCGTAGACTCCGGGGCAGATCAAAACCTGATAGCTGTCTCCACGATCACCAAGCTCAAGATTCCTTCTGTTCCACTTAGTCGACCCTTCCATGTCCAGGCACTAGATGGCAGCAGACTCCCTCCGATTACACACCGCTCAGTCCCTCTCACACTTCAATTCTCAGGTAACCATGCCGAAAGTATCTCTCTCCTAATTATCAAGAGCCCCCATGCACCAGTCGTCCTTGGCCTCCCATGGTTAAAGCAACATAACCCCCACATTGACTGGACAAGGAGAAATGTCCTTGAATGGAGCCCTGCCTGCTTGTCTTCCTGTCTTCGTTCTGCTTCTCCCAAAAATGAATTAATCACGTCTCAAGAAGAAATCCCCAGCTTGTTCAAAGTTCCTGCTGAATATCATGATCTGAAACAGGTCTTTAGTAAATCACGCGCCGTCTCGCTCCCTCGCCACCGCCCCTACGATTGCGCCATTGACCTCTTCCCTGGTACCTCGCCCCCAAAGGGACGCCTCTATGCCCTATCGCGCCCCGAAAGAGAGGCAATGGAACTCTACATCTCTGAATCCCTAGCCGCAGGCATCATTCGCCCCTCCTCTTCCCCGGCCGGCGCTTGATTCTTTTTCGTAGAGAAAAAAGACAAGTCCCTTCGTCCCTGCATAGATTACAGAGGACTCAATGAAATCACAGTTAAGAATCGATATCCGCTCCCCTTGATGTCTACAGCCTTCGAGCTACTGCAAGATGCCTGCCTCTTCACTAAACTGGACCTGAGGAACGCTTACCATTTAGTCCGGATCAGGGAAGGTGACGAATGGAAGACAGCCTTCAACACCCCCACTGGCCATTACGAGTATCTGGTAGTTCCTTTTGGCCTAACCAATGCCCCAGCAGTTTTTCAAAATCTGATCAACGATGTCCTTCGAGACTTTTTAAATATCTTTGTTTTCGCATACCTTGACGACATCCTGATTTTCTCCCGTTCACTAAAGGAACACAGAACACACGTACGTCAAGTCCTGCAACGCCTGATGGAGAACAAACTATACGTCAAAGCCGAAAAATGTGAATTTCACCAAGAATCCACGTCATTTTTAGGGTACCTCATCTCTCCATCAGGCATTCAGATGGATCCAACTAAAGTAAAAGCGGTCACTGACTGGCCGCCACCATCATCTAGAAGAGAGCTCCAACGCTTTCTGGGCTTCGCTTTCTACAGGCGATTTATTAGAAGTTATAGCATGGTGGCAACTCCTCTCACATCACTCACGTCCACAAAGACCCCCTTCCGGTGGAGCACTGAAGCTGAGAAAGCATTCAACGATCTCAAGCATCGTTTCACCACGGCACCCATTCTTGTCTTTCCAGACTCCTCTCTTCAATTCATTGTGGAGGTAGACGCTTCCGAAACAGGAGTCGGAGCTGTTCTCTCTCAGCGGTCCCTCAAAGATAATAAGCTTCACCCATGTGCATTCTTTTCCCGTCGACTCTCATCCCCTGAGCGCAACTACGACATCGGGGACCGTGAACTTCTTGCAGTCAAACTCGCCCTCGAGGAATGGAGACACTGGCTGGAGGGAGCTGACCTCCCATTCCTCGTATGGACAGACCACAGAAACCTAGAGTATCTCAGGTCAGCCAAGAGGCTCAATTCACGCCAGGCACGCTGGTCCCTATTCTTCTCTAGATTCAACTTCACATTGTCCTATCGCCCAGGTTCCAAGAACGCTAAACCCGACGCCCTCTCTCGACAGTTCTCCACCACTCGGGACACACCAATCCTGGACACCATCCTACCACCACAATGTCTCGTGGCCATGACACGTCTGGAAGTGGAGAACCAGGTCTTGCAGTCCCTCGAACAGGAGCCAGGCCCTAGTAATGTTCCTTCAGGACGACTCTTTGTCCCAGCTGCCGTCCGACCCCAAGTACTGGACTGGGGCCACAGCTCAAGATTAGCCTGCCGCCCAGGAGCAACCCGCACCCTATCCCTACTACAGCAACGTTTCTGGTGGCCATCCATCATGGAAGATGTCAGGAAGTTCGTGGCCTCATGCGACACATGTACCAGAAACAAGACTCTCAACCGTCCTCCTGAGGGTTTCCTAAAACCCCTCCCCATCCCCCACCGCCCCTGGTCTCACATCACTCTCGATTTCGTCACTGGATTACCCCCCTCAAACAATAACACCTGCATACTCACTGTGGTCGACCGCTTCTCTAAATCAGCTCACTTCATTCCCTTACCCAAACTCCCATCGGCTAAAGAAACAGCTGAACTCATGATTGACCACGTGTTTCGTCTCCATGGATTGCCCGTAGACATAGTTTCAGACAGGGGACCCCAATTCTCAGCGCAATTCTGGAAGGCCTTTTGCTGCCTCATCGGCGCCACGCCCAGCCTCTCTTCAGGTTTCCACCCCCAGAGTAACGGTCAGACAGAACGCATCAACCAAGAGCTTGAGAAATCCTTGAGATGCATGGCCTCACGTGATGCAGCCTCATGGAGCTATTATCTTCCTTGGGTGGAATATGCCCATAATACACTCCTCACTTCCTCCACCGGAATGTCCCCTTTCCAATGCTGCCTTGGTTACCAACCACCACTGTTCCCCACCCAGGAGGAGGAAACTGCTGTCCCGTCAGCCCAAGCCTTCGTCCGCCGCTGTAAGAGAACATGGCGACGGGCTCGTGCTCAGCTGAACCGCACAGTGAGTACATTCCAGCGTAAGGCTAACCGCCATCGTTCTGCGGCCCCCAAGTACCGGATTGGCCAAAGGGTCATGCTGTCCACACGTGATCTGCCTCTCAAGACAACGTCCAGAAAACTCTCGCCAAGGTTCGTTGGCTCTTTCACCATCTCACGCATTATCAACCCGTGTTCTGTCAGACTGGCCCTTCCTTTGTCCATGCGTCGAGTTAACCCCACTTTCCATGTATCCCAGATCCGCAGATTGGCACCTTGCCCTCTGGCACCTTCCCCCCGTCCTCCCCCACCACCTCGGCTCATTGATGGTGGCGAAGCTTTTACTGTCCGAAGACTTCTTAAGTCTCGCCGTAGAGGCCGCGGCCTTCAGTACCTCGTGGATTGGGAAGGCTACGGCCCTGAGGAGAGAAGTTGGGTTCCTGCCAGATTCATCTTGGACCATTCCCTCATCACAGATTTCCATAAACTTCACCCGGGGGCTCCTTCTAGAACGCCAGGTGGCGTCCGTAGGGGGAGGGGTACTGTCACGGTACACCATGTCACATCCACACCTCAAGCCAAGTGATCACCTGTGACTCCTCTCCACGCTCCAGTCCGCTGCTTTCATTTTGCCGCCTCATTCACCGGCTCAGCACACCTGTTCTTCATTTCATTCATTACTCCGCTCTATAAAACTCTTTCACAAACCACCACCTCTTGCCAGATTATTGTGTGCCCTCATGCCCAATTTTCCAGCGTTTTTCACTGCCTTGACTTTTGGATCTCGACCCACGCTCTGTTTCACGGACCTTGCTCTCGTTTCACGTATTGGATTACTGCTTTTTTGGATTTCTGGATATCGACCATCGCTCACGTTTCATGACCACGAATCAGGATTACGGACTGTATTGGATTTCATGACCTCGAAGCAAGCACGTTCACAACCACGATTATTCCCCGCGGACCTGAGTTGCGTTCAGCGCGCACCGGCTCTTCACTTTCACATTCTCTCCGCGAGGCTCGCGCCGTGCCGCCGCATCTCCGCACAGCGGGAGCTTTCATTCACAAAACAAACAGCGCGTTCATCACAGGATAATCGGCGCTATATTCCACACGCGCTCTGCGCTTGGATCCACTACGCCTGTTCGGATCGTGACACCAAACTCTCTAAGGAAGTCAACATAGGGCCCCAGGGGTCTATAAACGGTGGCCAGAGCAAGATATAGCAGGGATTTATTATATATGTGCAGCATTTGGATGTGTAGCATTAGGATAAACATTTCAAATAATCTTGACCAGTAATAATCTAACTTTTTGTTACACTATGTTGGGTTCATTTTGTAGATTGATGAAAACGAGTGGCGCTTTCTGCTGACGGGTGGCGTGGGTCTGGATAACCCTCACGTCAAACCCTGCAAGTGGCTGGCAAAGAAATCCTGGGATGAGATCTGTCGCCTGGATGAGCTGGATTCTTTCAAAGGCCTGCGTAAGGACCTGGGAAGCTTCAGTGATGGATGGAAAAAAGTGTACGACAGCAAGGTTTGTTTGACAATTTACCCCACCCCATAGTTGCGTAGAAGTAGATGAAAAATATGGTAAAGAAAATATGGTAAAGATGAGTTGATGAGTTCATCTCTTAGTTTATTTCATTGTGCTTATTATAGTTTAAGTGAGAACTATATGTATAGTACAAGTGTGTTTGTTAAACAGGATCCTCATCACACACATTTCCCTGGAGAGTGGCAAGAGAAACTAGTACAATTTAAGAGAATGTTGGTAATACGCTGCCTGAGACCAGACAAGGTAAAACAATCAGGCACAAAGCTCTGCCAACACTTACGTTTTGAGTGCTAAAACCTCTTGAACAGTATATATGTTTCCCTTTTTTCCCTGCAGATCATTCCTATGGTGCAGGAGTTTGTGTCCAGCAACTTGGGACAGCAATTTATTGAGGTGCCTCCCTTTAACCTGGGGTACGCTTTTTCAGACAGTCACAGCTGCGCTCCCCTCATCTTCATCCTCTCACCAGGCTCCGACCCCATGGCAGCTCTGCTGAAGTTTGGAGATGAACAGGTTGAACATTAATCCTTATTTTAATATTCGACAAAGAAAGTGTTACACCAAAGTAATACAGATCTCGCCAATTAAGTAAGCATAATAATAAATAATGAATCATCATAGTGTCAGCCCATGGGTGAACATGACCAAATTACTGCATAAACACTGGAACACAAGGATTTAAGAATTTAATTAAACACGAATATCCTTAATGTGTTAAAATGTTAGATTTTTATTTAAAAGCCCAATATATATATGTGCATGTGCGTGTGTGTGAAACGTGTGGCATTTTAATTCAAATCCAACATCTTAATGTGCGTCAACGTGCATGGGCGTCAACTAGCACGTTCTGTAATATTCCATTGTCATTCATATTGCCGCTGTTTTAGAGCCCTTTACTAAAGCATTCGCTAGTTATCAAGTTGATATACAGGTCAATCGTGAATTACACTCAAAGTATCAACTCCAACTATGAAGTCTGATTTCATTTGCTGGGGAAATAAAATTTAGCAGAGACGTCCGCACTGTCTTGTTAATTCATCTAAAACCCGCCTTTGCCAACAGCGCACCCAGTTTGATAAATTCACACATATCTTGAATGAAAGGTGAGAAGAGATTCAGCAGAATCTTCTGACACCATGCTTGCTCAGAAGGACTATATTCGACAAGAATATAGAGAATAAGAATTGTATTTCTAATAAGATAATTAATGAAATAATACAATTATATCAAATAAGAACTTTATCAAAACCAGCTGAAGTAGTTAAAATGCTTATACTGTAGATACGTAGGTTATATTTTAAAAGTACAATTGCAAGTAAATTACAAACTGCATGTAATGTAAAATATGAATAAAACAGTACTAGACACACATATATGACATGGGAGTATATACAATAAAAAAGCTATTTACACATGAGTGCTCAAATGTAAAGCAAACGCAATTATTAATTTTTTGTGTATATTTAACTTCATTCAACCGGCCACTATTATTTTCTATTCAAATTTAACGATGCACGCGTGTGCAAAAGACGAAGTAAAACAAAGAATACAAAAGTGTATAATTTTTATTTAAAGTTAGCCTAAAACAATATTGTCTCCAATGCTGAAGCAAACATTATTTTGTTTTTGTTTTAGGCTTCTCGCTGAATACAACGCGCTCCGAGGTGAACACATGCAGACCCCCAGTTACTGTAATCCCTCTTCTCACCTTTCATTCACAATAAGTGTGAAGTTATCAAACCGGTTTCGCTGATGGGGGAATTGGCAGAATTGAGGGGTTTAAAAAGAATTAACAGGACCGAGCACGACGCCTCTGCCTAAAATATATTTCACCAGCACATTGTACTGGAGCTCAGCACGTCTTCTTTCCTTGTTTTAATCTGTAATATTGTGAAATAATAAGTGAAATGTATTTCGTGTATATGCTTAAATATTCCTTTTTATTTAAAGAACATATGTATTGTGTTCGATCTGGATTATTGCGAGACGCAATGACTTTCTGCCATTTGTATCGATAAATCGAACGGGTTTATCAGCCTTTTGATCAAAATGCTGCCTTTTGTAAAGAGAACGTTTACGGACAAATCGGGGTTCACGCACGCCGATGAACAGCTTTATTTCAGTCATAATTTCACATAAAATCCACATTCCAGCTATTATTATTCTTGCTGGACACAAACACAAACAGCAAGAAAACATTATGTTTATTATTATAAAAAGCCCGAAGCACTTTGTGTGCATATAAGTATATTTACAAAATTAGATTTTTGGTTCATTCGTGTCTTCTGATGGTGCTCAATGTCGACACATTTTTACGTTTTAACGAAGATATTTTTTCATATTCACGAATCAGGACATTCGTATAGTTAACAATAACTGAACAACAGGTATTTACTTCGTAATACACCTGTCCTTAAAAAGGAATATTTAGGCAAATACGCTAAATATATTTCACTTAAATATTACATATTAAAACTAGAAAAGAAGACGTGCTGAGCTTCAGTTCATACAAAATGTCTAGGAAGGAAACTGTTGTCGTTATTTTACTAAATCTGAACATATTCAGTAAAGATGTCGCGAGGGGCAGAGCCGTGTTTAAACTGTCACGGCCACTGCCAGACAGACTAAGCAACAGTTCAGCGTGCGCGCTCAGTTTACTACTGTTTTAAGATACAAGTTTTTGCTTTAGTTTCCAGAGCCCGTCAGAGACGGTGGAGCTCTGTTTATTTTGTGTTTTCAGTTACCTTTTGTTTCCATTTAAATTGTTAATTAATAATCTCACGCCATCTCCAAACGGAAAGGTCTTCCCGTGCGTATCACAAGCACTCTCACATACTCCTATTTCGTTTACCCATCTAAAGTCCTGCGTATAGGTAACATTTTAAAAGTACAATTGTAAGTAAATTACAAACTGCATGTAATGTAAAATATGAATAAAACAGTATTAGACACACATATATGATATGGTAGTATATACAATGAAGAAGAGTGCTCAAATGTAAAGCAAGTGCAATTATTAAATTATTTTGTATATTTAACTTTATTCAACCGTTACATGAAAAAATAGCATGCCTACCAGCCCATTATTTTCTGTTCAAATTTAAAGATGCACACGCGTGTGCAAAAAGTCGAAGTACAGCAACGAATACGAAAGTGTATAATCTTTAATAAAGTCAGCCTAAAACAATATTGTCTCCAATGCTGAAGCAAACATGATTTTGTTTTTGTTTTAGTCTATTTGTTGAATACAACGTGACAGTGTGCTCCGAGGTGAACACATGCAGACCCCCAGTTACTGTAATCCCTCTTCTCACCTTTCATTCATGATAGGTGTGAACTTATCAAGCTGGTTTCACTGATGGGGGAATTGGCAGAATTGAGGAGTTTAAAAAGAATGAACAAGACCGAGCAGACGTCTCTGTCTAAAATGTATTTCACCAGCAAACCATAAACATAAATAGAAACAAATAAAATGTTTAATGATATCAATTAAATCAGACTTCATAGTTGGATTTAATACTTTGAGTGTAATTCATACATTTACTGAATATATTCACATTTTGTAAAATAACGAAACCCGTTTCCTTCTTGGCCCACACGTCTATGTGTGCGCATCTCATAGGTGTGTGTGCACGGAGAGTCTGTGTATATGTGCGCGCGCATTTCATATGTAGTTGTGTGAGCAGTTAGTAGTATATATAGATGTGTGACTGTTTCCTATATGTGTATGCAAGTGTTTCACGTGTGTGTGCATGAGTGAAGTTTGATTTAAGCCCTATACGGCATCTCTTTTTTCATCATTATGAACAATATTGTATGTAATATAATATGAAGCAGATATACGCACATTCATCATAAAATATTATTATTGTAAAACAAAATAAAATTCATGTTTGCTTCAGCATTGGAAACAATATTATTTTAGGATAACTAATTATACACAATTCTTCGTTGTACTTGGTCTGGCTTTTAGATAAAGTCCCTCCATGCGCCATCTGGCGGATATTCAGTGAAGCACAACACATTTATTTAAATTCCCGAATGTTGCTTAAGGGATTTCGCGGCATGTCGTGAGCCAAATTGCGGGATCTTGCGGGAAAAAGCGCACATTCTTAATGGCGAGATCTGTATACTACAAAATGATTGACTTCAAAGCACATTCATTTCTCATTAGTGTCTCAGCAGTGTTACAGCGTTGTTATGCTAAGTGCTGTGCCTTTTGTGTTGTTCAAAGGGCTTCACAGGCAACAAGCTGACCTCTTTGTCACTAGGACAAGGCCAGGGTCCCATTGCCATGAATATGATTGATGCAGGAATGAAGGAAGGGACCTGGGTGGTGTTGCAAAACTGCCACCTGGCCACTTCCTGGATGACAACGCTGGAACGAGTTTGTGAGGTACTGCTGGATAACATGGTGTATTTGTTACTTGGATGGAACTTCAAAACAGGGCCTGGATGTAGTGTTTGAAGAAATGTGTCAGATGATAATGGTCTAGTCATGTGACAGCTTTTGAATTAGTTAATTTTAAACATTCTTACTTCTTTTTAGTTAATGAATATAATCAATACATTATAGACCCTATACTAAGAGATAAATTGTTTTGCCTTATTTTCCTCCAGGAGCTCAACCCAGACAACACTCATCCAGACTTCCGTCTGTGGCTCACGAGTTACCCCTCACCTAACTTCCCTGTGGCCGTCCTTCAGAATGGTATCAAGATGACAAATGAGGCCCCCAAGGGCTTGCGTTCCAACATCGTCGGCTCCCTTAATATGGACCCCATCTCTGATCCAGAGTTCTTCGACAGCAACTCCAAGCCGGTAAGTCAGGAGTTGGGCTATGATGTAATATCTTTATAACAAAATGTTTTCTTCACTGTGTAATGTGTTACGGGTTGTTTTTTGTTAATTGTGTGGTCACAGGTTTTGTACACATTTTAAGTATTTTTTGTATGTATGTGTTTTTTAGGCAGTGTTCAAGAAGCTTCTTTATGGCCTGTGCTTCTTTCATGCTCTTATCCAAGAGCGAAGGAAGTTCGGACCCCTGGGCTGGAACATCCCCTATGAGTTCAATGAAACTGACCTGCGTGTCTCAGTTCAGCAACTGCATATGTTCCTGGACCAATATGAAGTAAGTATAAATACACACACGTACACAGTGCATACATGTCTGCTCCTCTGCACAGTCCATCCACTTCTACAGTGTCCTAAGAAGTGTCTTGATGCTCATATCATCTGTTGCTTTTTCCTAATTGAATGAAATGTAGGAAACATGAAGCTGTGAAACACTCCCCAATCGAACCACTATTTACTACCATCACCAAAACATCAGCCTAAGGAGGCTCATTTGGAAGAATTGTGTTCCTTTTTTCATTTATACCTTAGAATATCACCTTCAAGATTTTTCCTTATATTTGACATGTCTGTATATTTAGCTCATTCATACTTTTTTATAATTAAAACACCATACGAAGAATAAAAATATTGTATTTCATATATACTGTCATGAACTGGTTGTACAGACTGGCAGTTCTGGCGGATGTAGTAGCCGTGGGCACGGAGGGCAGGCATAGGCGCAGAAGGGCTGTTATTTAAACAGAAAGTCTTTTATTTTAAACAAAAAACAAACAAAACATAACAAGGCTCTTCTCGTGAACACGAGTCCCTTAGCACTCAGTCTCTTTTGACATACACAGGCTCTTTAAGCATAAACAGGCTCTTAGCAGACACGAAGGCTAAGAGCCGACATGAAGGCTAAGAGCTGGGGAGACACAAGAGACAGGGACGGACCTTGAGACAGGGCAAACTCTAGAGAGACTAGAGGCGAGAGGGGGACACAGTAGAGGCCAAAGGGACACACTGGAGGCTAAGGGAGGACATTAGACACAGGACGGGGAACCTTGGAACAGGGGAAAAACACTAAAGACACAAGACAAGGGGAAACACAGGAAACACACGGCACTATTTCACAGAATGAACTGAACGGTACACTTACACAGACATATCACACAGATAACAAAACTATTCAGAGCCCATATAAACAAACAAGAATAAAGTCAAATACAACAAAACAAATCCAAACCAAAACAATGCCCACTTGACAGGATTAATGCTCGACCCAGTTTCCCAGAACAACCAGCTATTTATAACACTTTTAATGAGCTACCTCGGTTCAGGTGAGCTCCGTCATCATCTGACCGAGGTGCCTTCTGGGAAAGTGAGTTGACTAACAAAACTACATAAACGAATGGTTATGACTATAACCTCTGTTCCCTGAAGGAGAGGAACGAGGTACAACACATATTGTACAAAATATCACGTCCTCTCGTGTCCTGGCTGAAGCCACCTAAATTCACACCTTTAAGGCAGTCAAACCTGTGGTGACGTAGGTGTAGCCCCGTCTATACCTATAGGCCCTCGTCACTACGGTTGACTCTCAGTTTGACAGCCGCTCTTCGCCGAGCTAAGCTGAGAGGTTCCTCTCCTTCAGGGAACAGAGGTTAAAGTTATAACCATTCATTCCCTTTCAGTCAATTCACTCGGTACAACACATATTGTATGGGACATATATTCACGCTGCGCCGAGCATCTACCACAGTTAGCGACACGAACCCTGATAGCTACTCTACTGCATCATGGACCCCACAGAGAGGACACAATGGTCCACCGAGGGGGCCATTATGTCAAGACGGTAGAACCAGATAAAAGTGTGCGGTAAAGACCAACTAACTGCCGCGCAAATATGACCCACGGACTTCCTTTTGAACAGTGCCCATGATGTTGCCATAGCTCTCGTTGAATGTGCAATGGGACAACCTTGCTACTCTAAGCTAATGAACTAGCCTCAACAATCCAATGGGAAAGCCGCTGTTTAGACAGCGCTTTACCCTTTACTGGACTAGCAAAGCAGACAAATAGTTGATCACATAAGCTCATAATCACTGTTGTACTCCTCTTAAAAATCGTACTGCCAGCGGATGAGCCTCCGGTGACACTCCATCAAAACCAACATGATAGGTTGATCTAGCCGCTAGGTATACTTTAATAATAGAGAAGAAAAGGCCTGTTCTTGTAGAAAAGCCAAAACCTCCACCATGGAGCACTGATATGGAAAAACATTACAATCTTGACACCATTGCTCAAAAGCTCGCCTTTTGTAAGCATATAAACCTCTAGTAGACGAGGCCTGAGCACTTTGAATTGTCTCAATCACATTCGGAGGAAGCCTTTTAGCTATCAGATTGGACCTTTCAACAGGTAAGCATACAAGTTCCACAGTTCGGGACGTGGGTGAACCACCTCCCTCCCTGCCTGAGACAGAAGGTCTCTGAGGAGAGGAAGTTTCCATGGTTCTGCTGCTAGCAAGCTGACTATGGATACCACGAGTTCGCCGGTCAACGAGGGGCACCAGGATTAGGGACAACCCTACTGGCACACCCTCTCTGTGACAGGCCAAATCAGTTCTACTGAAGGAAAGGCATACAATGGAGCTGGGGCCATGAGTGTGCCACTGCATCGATCCCCAGAGGAGCACTGCGATCTGTTATGGAGAAGAATAATGGGCAGTGAGCATTCTCTTTGGATGCAAAAAGATCCACTACTGCCCTACCGAAGCGCTCCCAGTTCTGAGCTACGACCCATGGGTGTAACCTCCATTCCTTCACAAGCAGGCCCTCTCTGGAGAGAAGATTCAGGTGCCCTGGAATGTGAGTGGCCCTGAGTGACAGAAGATGAACCCTGGACCATAGTAATTGAGAATAAGAGTTTAAGCAGTGGAAGTGAACGAGTCCCCCCCTTGTCTGTATATATATGACACCGTCGTAATCAGAACATGATGGCCTGTCAGAGTCAGACGAAAATGTCTCAGGGCTGAAAACACCACCAACAGCTATAATATAATATAATATAATATATAATATAATAGTTGCTGTAAAGCCTGCGTTGTTCCTGTGACCACATCCCCCCCTTACCGCGGAGCCCTCGAACAGAGTGCCCCACCTGCTCAGAGAGGCATCTGTTGACACCACTTTGCGAAACGACACCCTGCCTATCGGAGAGCCCTGACATAACAGCCTGGGTTCGCACCAGGGCAGAAGAGCTGACATGCATGACGGAGTCAGTGTCAGCCTCCTGTTGAGGTGTCGCGCAGCACTGAAACATACACGTGTTCAGCAGCCCGAGAGGCACCCCAGCGTTCATAGACGCCCTCATTCCCCATAACTGTAAAAACACTCGGAAACAAAGTTTGTGTTGCAACTGAAACTGAGCAAGGAAGTGCAGAAACGTCGTTATTCTGTGCTCTGACAGATGTGCTCGGCTGGTAACGGAGCATATCTCCAGACCCAGGAATGAAAACTGTTGATTCGGAGACAGTGAGCTTTTCTGCATGTTTACTGAGAACCCTAGAGTCTTGAATGTGAGACAGAACTAACGCTGTCTGTTTCTCCACCTGTTCGCTTGAGCTCGCTATTAGCGTCCAGTCATCTAAAGCCAGTATGCACATGCCTCTCTCCCGAACAGGAGACAGCGCCGCCTCGACGCACTTTGTGAACGGTCGGGGAGCTAGCGACAGGCCGAACAGCAGCACTAGGTACTCGTAGGCCACGCCCTCTAATGCACACCTCCAGAAATTTTCTGTGGCTTGGAAAGAGTGCTATATGAAAGTAGACATCCGTGAGATCGATCAAAGTGAACCAATCCCCCTGGCCTATTGCATTTAGCAGTTGCCTCAGTGTAAGCATTTTGAATTTGTACGTTATTAAAAAGTTGTTCAATACCTCATTGATCCAAAACAGTACGTAGTCCTCCCCCTCTCTTCGGAACGACAAAATAACGGCTGCACCAACCTGGGTTTGCTTCCAAGGAGAAACCACTTGAATCGCTCCTTTGCCATGAAGAGAATTTCTCTCCTGCCAGAGCACCGCTGCGGCGTTGTCCGACACCACGGTGTTGATTATGGAAGAGAAGCGCAGTTGGTTTGTACGAAACTGCAGTCGATATCCCATAGCGACTGCGTTTTGCACCCATGTCGAGACTGCGCATGCACGCCACTCGAGACAGCAGGAAGCCAACCGGCTCACATTGAGCACCGAAAGTGGCTGCTGCTCCCTGGCGTTCTGCCAGAGTGCAGCCTCATAGATGGCATTGGGCTTCCTGAAGGCACCATTTCTGGGGCAAATGAACTGTAAACATCGAGGGCACTTCTCGTAAGTCCCTGAGAATTTTTTTTTTTTTTCAAACCCATCCCAACTGGGGTTCATAGCTTGAAATGATACTCTTATGTGAGTGTGTGTGGTTGGGGGAGGAGGGGGGGCATGGGGGGGTTGTGCTTAGGAGACTGTGTTAGGGAAGTGCAACACCGTTTGGGACTGATTCCCTGAACATAACATAGTGGCCTCTAGGGTGGCATTGAGCGAGGAGAAAGAGTGTCTCCCTGCTGCCAGAGCTCCTCTCACTTTGGGCTTCATCTCTTGTCACGGAATGCTGTCTCACAACGCCACAGCCTGTTTTCTCTTGAAGTCAAACTTTGCCTGAATGGCATCGAGTGACTGGCCGAACAAACGCTCAGCAGATTGCGGTTCATCCCAGTAGAATGTCCTGTCTCTATCTGGAATGTCAGAGAGCGTGAGCCAAAATACCTCTGTGCTACCACTGCGTTCGCCATCTTACTCCTGAGGGAGAGAGCTGCACAACGAGACAAAATGTAGTCTGTCACGATCCTGACCTCGTTGAGTAGCGCACACATCGGGCTCTCTTGGGGCACCAGTGAGCCGAGCTCTGCTAAACACAGTGCCTGATATGTCTGAAGCAGCGGTTTGCTCAATGACGACGTTAACTCGCCGATAAAATCGGGAAACATGGGCAAGCAGTTTTTAATGGTTGTCGGTTCAGGAGGGAAAGAAAAATCACGCGAACCTCGACGGTTTTTGAGCCGGCTGAGGGGAGGGCCACCCCACCTCCAGCTTCTCGGCCGCTCGGCTAATGCAGTAGCAGCGGAGCTCTGAGCAGACGGCAACATTTCATGCTCGACCTCCGACAAGACGTGCATTTCTAGACTGATGTCAAGCACGCCTGGCTGCTGGTCAGCGCTGTAGGAGAGCTCAAGGTCCTCCAACCCCTCGAAATACTCAATTTTGTCTGCCCAGCTAAGAGCGGGGACTTCTGACGAAAACTCCTCTTCAGCAGACACAGGTGAAGCTAGAACTGCTAATTTGGAAAGAAGGGGGTCCTGCTGAGCGACTATATTTTTCCCCAGGATTCTCTCCATGAACGTGACCCGTCTTTCCAGCGTTGAATGCTGGAGCTGTCAACAACGTGCACATGACTCGGGCTCAGCTAGCCGCTCAGAGAAGCCGCCCTCCTGCGGACAAGGGCGAACTGCGGACTTCTTCTTTGCCACATTAGCTTCCTTGCTCATACTAGCTAGCACTGTTAGCACGGCTAAACAGAGCCAACCAAACTGAGATGTCGCTAATGCTTTGACTGACAGTGAACCTAAAGTCAGTGCTCCGCGGGTAGACCACTCACCAAATAAGGCTGTTGTTGCTAACACCAACAGGAACAGTTAAGCTGATTTTAAGCTCAGTCTTATAATATCAAATGTAGAGTTGACTAGCAGCACATAGAAGAACTCTACGGAAAAGGTGTTCACAGCGAGGTGAAGAGCATAACAACAGAGTCAACTGTGGTGATGAGGGCTTATAGGTATAGACGGGGCTACACCTACATCACCACAGGTTTGACTGCCTTTAAGGTGTGAATATAGGTGGCCAGGACATGAGACATATGCCATACAATATGTGTTGTACCTAGTGAATTGACTGAAAGGGAACTCAAACTTGCACACAGTGCCCTCTAGGGGTGGTCCCTTACATATACATGCTGTCTATCTACAATTATTTGATTAATTCCAAATACCTAATAATGTAACTTATACTGTCGACAAAACTGTATTTATACAGGGTGGGCCATTTATATGGAGACACCTTAATAAAATGGGAATGGTTGGTGATATTAATGTCCTGTTTGTGGAACATTAGTATATGTGAGGGGGCAAACTTTTCAAGATGGGTGTTGACCATGGTGGCCATTTGGAAGTCGGCCATCTTGGATCCAACTTTTGTTTTTTCAATAGGAAGGGGGTCATGTGACAGATCAAACTTATTGGGAATTTCACAAGAAAAACAATGGTGTGCTTGGTTTTAACGTAACTTTATTCTTTCATGAGTTATTTACAAGTTCCTGACCACTTATAAAATGTGTTCAATGAGCTGCCCATTGTGATGGATTGTCAATGCAACCCTCTTCTCCCACTCTTCACACACTGATAGCAACACCGCAGGAGAAATGCCAGCACAGGCTTCCAGTATCTGTAGTTTCAGGTGCTGCACGTCTCCTATCTTCATACCATAGACAATTGCCTTCAGATGACCCCAAAGATAAAAGTCTAAGGGGTCAGATCGGGAGACCTTGGGGGCCGTTCAACTGGTCAGACACTAACCCACATTGGACAGATCCCTCCAAGACTGTTGGAACAAAAAAAGTGATGGTATGGTGTGGTATATGGGGTACAAAGATAGTGGGGCCATTCTTCATCAATGGAAACCTCAACGCCACTGGATATTTGAAATTGCTACATGATGATGTGTTTACCTCTTTATGCACTGAAGCTGGCACGTTCCCTAAGTTTTTCCAGCAAGATGGTGCATCACCACATTATGGGTGTCAGGTCCGAGCATTTCTAGATGAAGAGTTTCCTGAAAAGTGGATTGGTCGTCGTGGGCCAGTTGAATGGCCCCCAAGGTCTCCCGATCTGACCATATAATTCATATAAATGGCCCACCCTGTACTTATTGTCATGGTTACATTAGAATGCAATTACATAATATGAGGAATGGTAAGTTGTGTTTTAATATAATTTATTTGTATATCAACATTAGAACTTCTATTGACATTAACTACACATACACTTAGGGAGGAATTTAGTCATTCTTTAATTACATACATCGTGGGATCCCAGTTTAAAAATCATCACCACATATAGGAATGAGCCTTATCTCTTCCAGCCTACAAGCTGCTTTTATTAATTGTTTTGCTTTTCCTGTTTGTTGTAATTTTAGGATGTGCCGTTTGATGCTCTGCGGTACATGACAGGAGAGTGTAACTATGGAGGGCGTGTGACAGATGACTGGGACCGCCGGACCCTCCGCACCATCCTCTCCATCTTCTACATAGATAAGATCATTGAAGATCCAGAGTACAAATTTGACCCAAGCGGGATATACTACTCACCGCCTGAAGGAGATGTAATATCTCGCACACGCACATAGATCTCTTTTTTGGTTTCTGCTATTGTGTAAATGTTAGATTTACTAATAAACAATTTAAATTAATTTTTCCACTAACTCTTTCGCAGAATTGTGTGTCTTTCATTTAACTGCCACACAGTCGAAATGAAACCTTGAGTTACCAGAACCTGATTTGATGAAAAGATAGAATGGCGCAAATTGGTGGCAGTAAATGCGCCATAATTCATAAATATCTTGTTTCTTTTGCAGCTTATCAGCTACATTGAGTACACCAAAGCACTCCCACTGTACCCATCACCAGAAATCTTTGGAATGAATGCCAATGCCGACATCACCAAGGACCAGGTCGAGACGCAGCTCCTGTTTGACAGCATCCTGCTCACTCAGGTTAAATGAAATGTTATTGCTTAAAACTCAATTTCACAAAATAGTTTCTCTTGATCCTGAATGAAATGTAATGCAGAGCTTGGTATACTGTAGTTCATACACAGGGAAGTCCAATGTGACAGCTACAATGCTATCTTTTCCAGTCCCATTTTTTTTACTTTATCAAATCAGGATTTGTAAATAATATTCATGTGAGTAAAACCATGGTGTGTCATGTATGTGCATGAAATACAGTATAAATAATAGCTTTGTGATTAACATTAATGTCTCAACTTACTGAAACTGTTTCTTCAGTCTGATATGGAAAAATAACTAATGAAAAAGGGCTTCTTTCTGCTACTTGCTTTGTTTATTGTTTGTGTATATTTTACTTATGGGGGTTTTTAACCATAAATGCTGACTCATTATTAATCTAGTCAGTGATTTTGTAGCTTGTGCGGAATGAACTGCTAGACAAAGATGCCCTGGTGTTTAACTATGGCAGTAAATTTTAGAAAATCTTTTGCTAATCCAGCTTTTCTCCTTTATCTCTTTCCTCCAGTCTCGGATGACAGGTGGTGGTGCATCCTCTGACAACCAAGATGTGGCTACAGACATTTTGAGCAAACTACCAAAAGACTTTGACATTGAAGCAGCCATGCGCAAGTTTCCCACCAGTTACAATCAGAGCATGAACACAGTGCTGGTGCAGGAGATGGGTCGCTTCAACAAGCTTTTGCGAACAATCCGTGACTCTTGTATCAACATTCAGAAGGCCATCAAGGTCAGAGCATAAGAGAACCCTTAGACATACTTTGAAGGCTTTGAGGAACCTTAAGGACATTTTAGATGTTCTTTAAATGGTATGAGGAACCTTAGTGAATCGTAAACCAAACTTTAGAATCTTTTTGGAACCGTAGTAAAACCTTAGATGAGCTCTGAGATACCTCATGGAAGCCTGTATGGTATAGGAAAGATGCCAGAGTTTTTATTCTACTTTTTGCTAATATGCACAACACTGTAAAGAGGACAATATGTGCCAGATCTTTACCCGTTTTCTTTTCTGTGCTGCAGGGGCTGGTGGTGATGTCAGCTGAATTAGAGGAAGTAGTGACAAGCATCATGAAGGGTCGTGTTCCAGGAATGTGGATGAAAAAGTCATATCCAAGCCTTAAACCTCTCGGAGGATATGTCAATGACTTCCTGGAGAGGCTCAAGTTCTTACAGGTAAGCTTGGGATATCCCGAATTACCTGTATGTTCCAGAGCTGCACATTACACACAGCACTGACCTAAAATTTTGTCACTGTACTTACAATATCCTTTAAGTATGATATTTGTTATAACTAAGTATATTTTAAGATGACTCTGTAGTGAGTTAATAAAATTGTGGTTCTGACAATAAGGTAGCAGTGATCATGATGCATAGTTTTAACTGCGTATTTTCTTTGTGTAGGACTGGTATGACACCGACACACCAGCTGTGTTTTGGGTGTCAGGCTTCTTCTTCACCCAAGCTTTCCTTACCGGAGCTCAGCAGAACTATGCTCGCAAACACGGCATGCCCATCGACCTGCTCTCCTTTGACTTCGAGGTCATGGATGACATAGAGTTCACTGAGGCGCCTGAAGATGGTAAGCCACAAAGAAACAGACAGAAACCGAGAGCTGATTATTAGTATTAACCATAATGGTTAGACCCACTTTCTCTCAGAACAGCCTCAATTGGTTTTAGCATTCCAGATCCGAATTCCTTAAGGTCTTACATCTGGCTTGATGTACTTTAAGACACAATCCACAATTATAAGATATGTGACCATCTAATAATCTGTGACCATAAGCATGACTCACCACCAATCAAGATTGGTATTACCAGGCCCAGTGTGTGCTAAGAAAACATTTCCCATTCCACTAAACATCCAATACCAGTGTAAAGTGTTAACGCACGGCAGGTTGAATCTATGGTGTTCCTATTAAAATAGCTTGTTAGGTTGAGTAGATATGGATAGATATGGGATATGGTTGAAACAACAAAAATAGAGAAACTAAGACAAAATGTACATGAGAGAGAGAGACGGACAAATCTAGCATGTTTAAAGTCCATGGTGGTGAATGTTTGTATAACCTATGGTGTTACTTCCCCTCCCTGGCAGGTGTCTACATTCGTGGTTTGTTCCTGGATGGGGCTCGCTGGGACAGAGAAAAGAAGGTTCTAGCAGAATCTTACCCCAAGGTCCTCAATGACACCATGCCAGTGGTAAGTATTCATAATTTCCTCATGTATTATTATTTACATCTTTTCTTATATATATATATATATATATATATATATATATATATATATATATATATATATATATATATATATATCCCCCTTTTTTTTTTTTACATATTGTGCATACTTGTAACATTAATTAATCAGCAGCGTAAAATTACATAAATTACATACAGTATTGTCATGCTGCTCTCACAATAATACATTAAATGTAAGATACCGACAAAAAAAGCTATGGAATGTAGGCAGAAGCTACATTAACTGCACTTATTAGAGATCACTGGACATCAGTACGTAACCATAACTACCTCTGTGTAACAGCACACCTAATCAATGACAAACGGCAACTGCACTCACATTTGGTGAGCACATGCTTCATTTTCTGATTCCAACTGTGCTAGCCAAGTTGAAAAGGAGATAAGGGACATGGTCACCATTATAGGAGCAGACAGGACTCATAACATGATTGTGGTGAAAGGAGTTTACCATTAATTTTGTTAAATGTTCACAAAACTTCATAATCCGTTTCCTCTAACCAGTTTGTCATGAATTTCACATTTGTCAACATTGCACATTAATAATACAAGTAAATCTAAGTATTTGAAAATTGTGTGAATCAATTCTTTTATTGATTGACAGCAATAATATATTATAATAAGATATATTTATATTAAAAACTAATTTTTACTTATTTTCACATTGCGAATGCAATTTTAGTCTTGCTTTTAGGGGGCGGTCATCATGAGAACAGCTGACCTTTGTATCTTAAAATAACCACAGACTTTTGTTGTTACTTAATTACTTAATTTTCCATACAGTACGTGTTATTTTATAGTATTGAAATCTTCAGTATTGTTCTAGAATGTAGAAAATAACACAAAAACCGAAAACATTGAATTAGAAGGTGTATCCAAACCTTGGATAAAAACTGTATAGTATTTTTAATAGTGTGACCCTAATTAATTTGCGCTCTCTCTTTCTGGACACATCTGCAGTATTCATTAGAAACGGACTGTTTGTCTTATGTAATGTTTCTCCTTATTAATTTGCTCTGTTATAGATTTGGCTTAAGCCCATGAAGAAGCAGGACATCCCTAAGCGCCTGTGCTACGTTTCCCCAGTGTATAAGACGAGTGAAAGGCGGGGGACGCTGTCCACCACGGGCCACTCAACCAATTACGTCATCTCTATGAGCATCAATTCAGCTGTACAACCTGAACATTGGATTCGTCGTGGGGTTGCTCTACTCTGTCAGCTGGACTCATAAAGAAGCAATAATCCACTAATTATATAAAAAGTAAATTAAAAAAACATTGTCAGCTAATACTGTTAAAACACTTATATAAACTGTTATACAGTTAACCACAACAATTTTAAATTTACACTGATCAGCCATAACATGAAACCCACCTGTCTGGTATCTTGTATCTACTGCCTGTGCAATTACTGTACAATCCCCTCTGACCTGTTGCGGAATGGACTCTACCACACTTTTATAGGCGCCCTGTCGTATCAGAAGATAATAGCAGATTCTTTAAAATTTTGTTGGGTGTTTAACATTGTGTCATTGTGAGGTAGGGTTTCCATAGATCAGACATGGTTTTTCCATCACATCCCTGGAATGCTTGATCATATAAATATCTGGGAAATCAGATCAACAAGTCAATACTTTAACCTTCATCATGTTTTTCAAGCCAACAGTTTTTACTGTGTTGCAGAGTGCACTACCATGTTGAAAGAACCACAATGGGTTGTTGTTTTGCAAGAGTTTTGTAAGATTTGTAGCAACCCAGAAAAAAACATACAGTATGTACATATAAGATTCATCTCTACACATGTTAGAGTCACACACATCACCCCCCCCCCCCCCCCTTTTTAATTCTTTCTAATCTATTTGTTCCATTTCCAGTTTTCCTTCCTTGAGCACATTGTGTTTTTTTTTTTACTGTTTTTTCATTCATGATAGGTGTGAAGTTGTCAAACCAGTTTCCCTGGTCGCGAATTGGGGTTTTTAAGATGAATTAACAAGACCGAGATCTCTGGTCTCTTGCTGACATCTCTGCCTAAAATTTACTTCCTTAGCAAAATATCAAATAAATAACCATAGAATTATTTTTTTTGTTTTATCCAATGAACACAAAAATATGACAAAATGGTTATCTCTAAGCTTTTATTTTTATTGATCATACGATTTTTTTTTTGTGGCATAAGAACTTAAAGAAATGGTTTAGGTTTAATCAAATAAACACAACATACTATAAATATATGACTTCAAAGCTTTTATTTTTTGGGTCATAAATGCAGTTTTTAGTTACATTCCAGTGTGTCCACCCTGATTTTTAACCACAACTGGAAGAACTTTAAACAACCTATTTATGTATTTATTACATGCCTCTTCTTTAAGTATCTCAAACGAGAATTTATTAATAGCAGTAATTAAATCTGATGTTGTAAATTAAGGAAGTCTTGAAACATAATGCTAGTTTCATCTACTTATTTTTTAATCACATAAAAAAAATCATGGGTTATGTTTAGAGTGATTAAGAAACAATACAAGCAATCTCTGTCTTTTCTATTCCATTAAAAAATGGTAATTGGCTCAGATGACACCAGGTTATGAATATAGAGCTTCAGCGCATGTTACACCATCTCAATGGGATTCATGTCAGAAGATTCTGTGGAAATCGCTCGCCTTTCACTCACGATACAGATGTGAAGTTATCAAACCGGTTGCACTGGTGGCAAATAGGGTGTTTTAAGATGAAATAACAGTGCAGATGGCAGACTGTTTTGAATACAAATGAGTTCATGAAAGTTTTGGGCAGTGGCGGACTGGCCATCTGGTGCAGTGGAAGTTTTTTTTTCTGGTGGGCCATTAAATCATGAGGTTTCCCCTACCATACTTTATGAGTTGATGTTTTCATGATGATATGCAGTGCCCTTTACTGCTGCATGTTCTTTGCAAATAGTTAATCTTATCTTAGTCAAACGTATTTTCATCAGGGCACAAAACATTTTGCCAGTACTGCTGTGGAGTGTCAATGTGCTCTTTCGCAAAGGACACCCAACTTGTTCCATACTTTACTGTAGAATCACTTTGTAACCCTTTCCAGCTTCAGTTTAATCAACATTTCTTAATCATAGAAAGTTGGAAAGTTTTTTTTTTTAGCATAACATGGCTCACATAAGCGTGTTCTTCTTCTGCAGCACAAACAAATTTTTGGATGATTTTTATCAGTCAAAGTAGCTCTAGTCCACACCTCCAAATATATATTTTTTTTTTACCAGACTTCAGGTCAGAGGTGGAAAGAGTAATAAACATTTGTAGTCAAGTAAAAGTACTGTTACTTCAGTGAAAATTTCCCAAAGTATAAGTAAAGTTACCATTATAAAAATATACTCAAGTAAAATTAACTCAAAAAAAATTACTCAGAGTAAAAGTTACTGAGTAACTTGGAGTGGATACAAGTCTCAAATCAGTTGTTTTTAATTAAAGGAACACCTTTGGATAATAAAGCCATTACCTTTCTTGCGCTTTAAATCAAAGTGGTTGCTTAAATATGGTGTTACGTCCCAGTCTAGGGTTGGGTCGTACAGCAAAAGAATGGTATGGAGTTCCATTTTAAACTGTAAGAAAATGGTGGAATATGGCAGAAATAACTAGACCCAGTCGTTAGCTGATGAAATTGTGCGGTTTGTATTGCTTTACAAAAAACACACTCAAGGATCAGCTTCAGGCTGGACCAGACCAAAATAATAAACAAAAGGGTATGGGTTTTTATGTACTTACCTGCAACAACAAAGACAAAACCCAAACAAAAATACAGGTACCTTGCCTGACTCCCTAAACCAAAAACAGTGAATAAATCCCCTCTTCCCAAATTAAATGGCAGGGGGAGGATGGGATGGAGGGATGTAGGATGTTCATGGACGTCAGTGATGTGTAAAAATTACACTTTTTTAAGTTAGCTGAACAAATTTGATCCAACATAAAATCTAGTGTACTGGTGGCTCAGTGGTGTTTTGCCTGCCATGTGAAAGGCCCGGGTTCGATTCCCAACAACTAAAGCAACAATTTATTTGATTTGCAACAAGTTCAACAAACTCAAAAAGGTATAGTTCTGTTTACTTAAAATTGGAAACATCATTACTTTTAAAAAATGATGTAACTGATTACCTCAAATCTTTTGAGTTTTGCCAACTTAATCAGGTTTACAGTTTACCTTTAGTTCTATTCTTTTGTAAAAATTATTTCAAAAGCTGTGCTTGAATTGTTCTCTTGGCTATTGTGAAAATGCGAACAGCACAAATAATAACTCAAACTTGCGTGAGCTTATGAGCAGTGCGTTACAATATTGAATTCTGATTGGCTAATTGCCATTAGTCCAGGTTAGTCCACAGATGATCATATGTAGAGAGTTTTAATATTTAATTTTCATACACAGCATTATTAGTCTAAAGGGGATGGTGATTTTACAGAGGGGATGGTTTTTGTAATTTGTTTCAACATGGGGGTTGCCACCCCACAAGCCCCGTGGTCCTGGGCCCTGCATATTTCTTAACTAATAAAGCCAGTATAATGCCTTTAGCAGAACACTTAATCAAACAATACACTAGATTGAGAGCCAGTTGACACATGACAGAACAAATGAAAATGCCAATAAATTAAATTAATGCTACCATGGACCTTGTTTGTGCAATAGTGCACTGTCATGTTGGAACTGGTGTGAGGTTGTTTTTTTTAGGAGGCGGCCCCTTACTTCCAGTGAAAGAAACTCTTATTGCTTCAACATACCAAGACATTTTGGAAATTTTATAATCCCAAACTTGTGGAAATGGTTAGGTGTGGCCCCTTCCTGTTCCAACATGACTGAAAGCAAGGTCCATAAAGCCATGGATTAGCAGGTTTGGTATGAAAGAACTTGACTGGCCTGCAGAGTTATTTCAACCTAATAGAAAACCTTTGGGAAGAATTAGAGTGGATACAGCGAATCAGGCCTTTTCAATCAACATGTCGTGCACACTCGTAACACGACCAGCACTAGGACCTGGAAGTAATCCGGTCGCATTTCAGGAAGCATAAAAGGAAACAAAATGGCGCCTCACATTGCTCAGTCATTGAGTCTCTCCTCCATTTCGTGAGTACACACCATTTTGGGTTGTATTCCTGATTGAGTGTGTGTTGTAAGAACGCGGGTTTAATTGTGTAAACTCTTGCTCTCTACGTGAGAGATTTCTAATAATAAATCTCGTGGTTATCCTACCTCCTCGCGCTACTTCCATGTTTGGGTTTACCATCCATGCTACACGGGCTAACTGCTAGTCTTCTGGTCATCCTCCGGTTGCTTTGTGACAGAATGACTGAGCCAGCAGTAAACCTAGTGGCTTACGCTCACCTCTGAGATATGGTGGATGGTCATGCCCGGTTGATTGAGCAGCTGAGCGGTGAGGTCGCGCTCAGCTAGCGTCCAAGACGATGCGGCTTTGCACCGTGAGGTCGCGGACCTGCGACAGGAGAACGTGGCGCTCCGCGAGGCGGCTTCTCAGCCGGCTAGGCCGCCGCCAGTCGTAGTGGCTGCTGCGCCGCCACCCCCTCCCTCCTCCGATGTGTACTTGGCTTTACCGGATAAATGGGACGGCACAGACGGGAAGTGTAGTGTTTTCCTAACCGCACTGGATCTTGTGTTTGAGTTTCATTCCACCAGATACTCCACAGTCTGGATGCGCATTGCCCTTCTCGACTCGTTGCTGTTGGGGCAGGCAGCTGAGTGGGTCACGGCGGTCCTGCGTTCTGATTCAGACACAGCCCATTCCTACAATGAGTTCATCAGTCAGCTAAAGCTCATCTTCGAACATCCTGCTGCTCTATCATCTGCGGCAGGGAGGGTCGTCTGTGAGCCGTTACACCGCCGACTTTCGGACGCTAGCCATGCAGACCACCTGGGGCGATCCCGCCCTCCGAACGGCCTACTACGAGGGACTGGCTTCACGCATAAAAGACGAGCTTGCCGGACGAGAGCTCCCCACCACCTTGGAGGGGCTGATCCAACTCGCACTCTGAATAGACCAATGACTGCTCTCTCGTCCGAGGCCAGTCCCCCGGACCCTGCCACCTGCCACTCCGTCATCATCACAGACCATGCCACAATCTTCTACATTTCTGCCCTACGCCCCAGTTCCCGAAGTACGCCGCTTTTCCACCACCACCAGTGGACCTGTCGGTTCTCCACCTCCCGCCGTGGTTGACACCGGAGACGGGGAACCCATGCAACTAGGACGCGCCTCCTTGACTGCTGCAGAGCGAGAACGGCGATTCAGGGAGGGGCTCTGTGCCTACTGTGGGTCGGCGTCGCACCACAGAGCTATCTGCCCTCTGCGCCCGGGAAACGCTCAGGCCCGGTGAGTAAGGAGAGCGACTCGCCGGTCCCCCTCCACCTCTCTACCACCACCACCACCAATGTTTCTCGTCTCACGGTGCAAGTACGCCTCCAGTTTGGCCACAAACGGGTCAGAAGTATGGCGTTCATTGATTCCGGTGCTGTTGGCAACTTCATTGACTCTGCCTATGCCAAAGTACTGGGGGTGGAGCTCGAGGCATTATCCCAGCCTGTTCGGATTACATCTGTCGACGGTTGGCCCCTTTCCTCCAGCCCCATCACTACCCAGACTCAACCCTAATGATCACCCTAATCATCGACCAACATCAAGAGCAGATCTGGTTCCATCTCACCCCTGCGGGCTTCAGCTGGGACATGCTCTAGGGAGTCCGAGGCCCCCAAAGTCGACATCAACGCCATCCCTGCTGCCTACCGGGAGCTGGCTGAAGCGCTTTGCAAAAGATGAGCCACTCACCTTCCTCCTCATTGCCCCTACGAGCTGGCGATTGACCTCCAGCCGGGTTCTGTTTCCCCCCTGCGGTGACCTGTACTTGCTCTCCGCCACTGAGACGCAGGCGATGGAGAAGTATGTAACCGACGCCCTCCGCCATGGTACCATCCGGCCCTCCTCCTCACCTGCTGCCGCGGGGTACTTTTTTGTGTGTTGACTATCGGGGGCTCAACAACATCACAATAAAGAATCGTCATCCATTGCCTCTTACCAACTCTGCCCTGGACGCCCTCTCTGGTGCCACCATTTTCACAAAGTTGGACCTATGGAGCACCTACAACTTGGTGCGCATCAGAGAGGGCGCTGAGTGGAAGACGGCCTTCATCACCCCAACAGGACACTATGAGAGCTTGGTCATTCCATTTGGACTGTGCAACGCCCCCGCCGCCTTCCAACAATTCATTAACGACATCCTCAGAGATATGCTAGGCCGGTGGGCATTTGTGTACCTGGATGACATTCTCATATACTCCCATACTGCTGAAGAACATGTCCAACACGTCAGGGCGGTCCTCAAGAGATTGCTCGCCCATCAACTGTATTGTAAGTTGGAGAAGTGCGCTTTTCACGAGCGCTCCACCACGTTCCTGGGTTTTGTTATCTCGCCCCGGGGTGTGGCCATGGACCCGCAGAAACTGGAAGTTGTGCGTCATTGGCCCCTACCCAAGAGCCTCAAGCAACTTCAACGGTTTCTCGGGTTTGCGAATTTCTATCGTCGCTTTATCCGGGACTACAGTACGGTTGCAGCTCCTTTAACCGCCCTGACACGACCATCTTCTCACCCCTTCATCCTCAACTCTGCTGCCATCTCTGCCTTCGAGGAATTGTCACCGCTTCACCACCGCACCAATTCTCCTCCATCCAGACGCGAGCAAACCATTCATTGTGGAGGTGGACGCTTCGGATGTGGGCGCCGGGGCCGTTCTCTCCCTACGAGGTCCAGATCAGAAGCTGCACCCTTGTATCTTCTCCAGAAAATTTGACCCCACTCAGCAGTGATACGGTGTAAGGGACCGTGAGCTGTTGGCCATAAAGTGGGCTCTGGAGGAATGGCGTGACTGGCTCCAGGACGCCAGAGAGCCGTTCATCATTTGGACCGACCATCAAAATCTGATCACTATCCGGAACCTAAAACAGCTCAGCCCGAGGCAGGCGCGGTGGGCTCTCTTCTTCGAGCATTACAATTTCCATCTGTCGTACCACCCGGGATCCAAAAACAACAAGGCCGATGCCGTCTCCCGGCAACATGAGGAGGATGCTCCTCGGGCGGACCCCGTGTCTGTCCTCCCGCCATCAAAGATCATTGCCCCTCTCCGGTGGGACTTGGAAATGAGGGTTTGCCAGGCACAGGCCGCGGAGGTCGAACCCGCAGGTGTGCTGCCTGGACGACTCTACGTACCCCGCAACATCAGAACGGAAGTCCTTCAATGGGGCCATTCCTCCCTCCTTTCCGGACACACGGGTACTCGCCGCACCCTCCAATTTATTCAGCGGGACTTCTGGTGGCCGTCCATGACAAAGGATGTTGAGGAATTCGTCCAGGCGTGCCCAGTGTGTGCCAGGGCCAAAGACACCAAACAACCAACCAACACCGGGGGAACTTCAACCACTCCCTGTTCCCCGCCAGCCCTGGACACACATTGCCGTTGACTTCATCACGGGCCTGCTGGATTCCGAGGGAAAGAACACCATCATGACCATTGTCAACCGATTCACCAAGGCCGTGCACTTGGTGGCCCTCGCCGGACTCCCGGCAGCTAAAGACACAGCCGAGCTGATACTAGAGCATGTAGTCTGCCTGCATGGGTTCCCGAAGGACATCGTCTCGGACAGAGGGCCCCAGTTCATTTCGCGGTTCTGGAAAGCCTTCTGCCGTCTGATTAATACCATCTGCAGTCTCTCCTCTGGATACCACCCTCAGACTAATGGTCAGACGGAACGGACCAACCAACAACTGGAGCGCTATTTGAGGTGCTTCATCGCAGATCGACAGCGCTCTTGGGCCCGCTATCTCATTTGGGCTGAACTCTCCCACAATCTTCACGTCTCATCCACCACCGAGCTAAGCCCATTTGAGGTATGCCACGGTTTTCAGCCTCTGATGTTCGATCACCAAGAACCGGAGGTTGATGTACCGTCGGCCCAACAGTTGGTCCGTAGGTGCCGGCGGCTGTGGGAACAAGCTAGAGCAGCCATTTGCCGTGCCAATACCCACTATGCCGCTCAACATCGCCTTCGGCACCCTCCGGGACGATTGTACAATGTAGGTGACAAGGTCTGGTTATCAACGAAAAATCTGCACCTCCATACAGAATCTCGCAAACTCTCACCCAGGTTCATCGGCCCTTACCGCATAACCCTCCGGATCAACCAGCTCCAGCTGCCTGCGGCGCTCCGAACCCATCCGGTATTCCACACATCACAACTCAAACCCTTCATCACTTCACCTATGGACAGGGGGGTACTGTCATGCACACATGCGCCTCACATTGCTCAGTCATTGAGTCTACCCATGCTGTCTCCGATGCTATCTCTTCCATTTCATGAGTACTCACCATTTTGGGTTGTAGTCCTGATTGAGTGTGTGTTGTTAGAATGCGGGTTTAATTGTGTAAACTCTTGCTCTCTACGTGAGCGAGTTCTAATAATAAATCGCGTGGTTATCCTACCTGCTCGCGCTACTTCCGCGTTTGGGTTTACCACCCAGCCTACACGGGCTAACTGCTAGTCTTCTGGTCATCCTCCGGTTGCTTTGTGACACAACATCAGTGTCTGACCTCACAAATGTACTTCTGGGAGAATGGGCAGAAATTCCCATAAACACACTTCTAAACATTGTGGAACACCTTCCCAGAAGTGTTCAAGCTGTTATAGCTGCAAGGGATGGGCCAGCATCATATTAAAATGCTGGCCCATCTATGGATTCAATCTATGGATTAAGAATTTGGATGTTACTCAAGTTCATATGCATGTGAAGGCAGATGAAGGTGAGTGAATACTTTTGGCAATATAGTGTCTGGCAGAAATCCAACCCAGCTTAAATAACAGCTGGGGGGGGTGATAATCATCAGAATGAGAGAAAATCACCCTGATAAAACTGATAATTGATTGACACAAGAGCCCAAATTTTACACATATCATTGAGGTATATGGAGAATACATTATCTTTACTTGTGAAGTATACTGTACTGTCCACATTGATAAAACCTGGGGTAGGCAGGTGGGCATGACAAAGAGGATCATTCTTTTTTATAGGTGATTGACTTTTTTTTATTGACCATTATTGTTTACAGTATGTTTCTATACACCAATCAGCCAAAACATTCAAATCATTGCAAGGTTACATAGATAACATTAACTATCTACTTACAATAGCATCTGTCAGGAAAAAAGAATCTGAAGGACTTTGACCATAAGCAGATGGTTTCTGCCTCTGTAGGATTTCTCATTTCACAAGCATCGTGGAGTGGGAGTGGGTGCCCTCCATAGCAATGCAGACCAGATCTCAAGACTCATCTATGGCAGCTGCATAATACTAGGTAGGTCGTTTTCATTTTATGGTTGATCAGTGCAAATTTAAACATTGTTTTGTAAACTGTATAATAGTTTAGATAAGTGCTTGTCTTATTAGTATGAGCTAATAGTCTTTTTGTACATATTATACCTGGTAAAGTGTTTTTCAATTGAATATGCCACGATTATGAACTGCTTCTTTATGAATCCAGCTGGCAGAGAAGAGCAACTCCGCGCCGAATCCAGTGCTCGGGTGGTACGTCTGAGATGAGGCTCATGTTAATGACATAATTGGTGGAGTGGCCAGTGGTAGACAGTGTGCCCCGTCTTTCACTTGTCTTATACACCGGTGCAATGTAGGACAGGCGCTTAGGAATGTCCTGCTTCTTCATGGGCTTAAGCCAAATCTACAATAGAGCAAATCAATGAAACATTACATATGCACACAATTCAGTGTGTTTTTAATTACTACATGTGTCCAGAGAGATCAATTACAATTTCAAATTTACAATTTCACACTATACAAAATAAAAAATTACTATACAGTATGAGTACTACAAAATAAAAAATTACTATACAGTATGAGTCAAAAGTTTCGACACATGTTCTAACTTTTTTTTGCTGCATGATTAGTTTCCACATTCTAGAGCAATACTGAAAATTTCAAAACTATGAAATAACATATAGAATTAGATAATTCCAAAAAAACAGTCAGTTATTATTTTAAGAAATGAAGGTCAGTTGTTCTGGAATAGTTCTTGCAAGAACTATATTGTCAAGTGCATTTGCAAAACCCACCAAGCACCATGATGAAACTGGTTCTCATAAAGATCGTACAGATGTGTGATTAGCAGTTTTCTAGTTTTGTCGCCGCACCTCATGCAACGGTATGCAGTTGCTGGCTTTTACCACTGAGTGGCGCTATATAACTATAGACCGACGCTTTAGTTCATTCTCTCAAGGATTAATGAGCCGCAGCTCCTTTAGAGCTGCACGTAGGAGCGGATAAAATCAAGTGTAACATTGTACTTAAACAAATTCATAATCACAGTACTAAAATTACAGTACAAATGTAGAATTAAATTTTATTAAAATCGAATTTAAGCAAAGTAAATGTTAACACAGTGAGCCTTTAGATTTTGTCATGTGTAATTAGAAAGCCTATGCGTGTACACTGTAAACCCCAATGATCAAAGTAATTAAACACATTGAGTACTGTTAATTGAATGAGTAATAATTTTGAGTAAGTAAGTAACAATAACTTAAGTAAAACTTCCACCAATTTAAAATCTATAGAGCACTCGTGGTGCAGTGGTAAGTGTCTCGCCTGCCATGCGGAAACATCATTAATTATAAAATTTATGTAACTGATTACCACAAATATTTTGAGTTTTGCCAACTTAATCAGGTTTACAGTGTAGGGTTTTGGGTCATCTTAAATTTTGTGTTCTTTACATTTGTAGTAGATAATACTGAAATAAATTAAACTAAATGGCTATAAAATTAAATTAAATTATTTTCAGGACGTGCTGCTGCATAAGCAGATGTCATTGTCATTCAGCCCCGCTTGTGTTTTTGGGGTATGAGAATGAAATGCAGTACGCTGTTATGATCATCATAATTTTCTTTAATAAATAATGACCTCCATTGCGCTGTACCACCGCTGGCAAAACCTTATAAAATACAATCACAGTACTAAAATTATAGTAATACATATAGCCGATTCTTATTTGTATCAAATTTAAACAAAATAAATGTATACTTGTGTCATGGCGTGCGCCTGTGATGTGCGTGCGCCCAAATCAATATCGCTCCTCACTCACTCCGAAGCTCACTAGCTAGGCAGGTGTGTGAAGAAGCGGGGCCGACTATCTAGGCACAACTGGTGAGCTATCGGCGCTAATGATCCCGAGCTTCTCTCCGCGCTATGAAACACAGGGGAGTGTATCTCGGGGTCTGTTGGGGAAACTGGACTTTAAAAAGCAGCGCGTGGTGGAGTTTACTAAGGAGAGTTGCATGCGAGTGGGGTGATGTGACGCGCCCCAGAGACTTTAAAAAGGGGAATGCCGCCCTTTGATCTCCGTGAGAGGACAGTGTGTGAACAAGCCTTTATAAGACTCCACTTTTATTTAAGTGCACTCACAATGACGAAAAAACCCTTATGATTTTTAAAATAATGAAAGTAAACAGGGTGCTCTAACTTGAGCACGTCAGAAAATTAACCGAATCTCTGTGTGTACTTGCCTCACAGACGTGAAAAATATATACTTATAAAAAGTGAAATGTCTGCTTTTATGTCAATTATAAATTTGTAAATTGTATTTATGTAGTGGTCTGCTTTCTGTGTGTTTTGGTGTGTGTTTATGGGGGGTGTCACCAGAGAGGCGTCAATAGGTCTTACTGTACATATTCATGAAAAGTCGTGGATTATTCAGTGAAACAGAGGATCTGCTGACCAAAGTTAGGCACATCAGTCAGTCAGTGTGGAAGAGATGGAAAGTTTCCTCATCATAACATGCCTTGTACTGTTTTTAATCACTCTATACACAACAAATGAAAATACAAATGGTCTATTCTGTTTTTATTTTCATTTTGTATTAAATTTTTATATTTTATTTTAAAAAATACCAAAGAAAATTGTGTATAGAGTGATTAAAACAATACAATTCATGTTATGATAAGGAAAATCTCAATGTCTTCCATTCCAGGGATAAAAAAAACGGTAACAATGACAATTAGAATCTGGAATCTAGAAGATGAAATTTAAAAAGAGGCCTGAAGCACTGCAGGTCTTCAGAAGAGCTTCAGATTCAAGAGGGTCTTAAAGTGGGGAGGGGTGCATTTTAGTTTCTCTGAATGTATAGGTGAGAACCGCTGATCCACACCTGGGGAGGGGGTAAATTCTTTGCATTTGAATGTTGTCTGACATTGTAAAGCAGCCGCAGTAACCCTAAAACATGATTATCTTAACAGACCCTGAGCAACACTCCCCGCTGTATTTTATAGCGTGGGGAGAAGCCCGGGATCATTAGTGGTGATAGCTCACCAGCCGTGCCTAATTCCGTGGCCCTGCTCCTTTGCGCACCAGCAGAAGGAGAGGCCGCCTAGCTAGTGAGCGAGGAGCGATATTGATTTGGCCGGACTAGCATGAGAAGCCGCCTAGCTAGTGCCTGTACCAGGAAAGTAAGACCAAACTCATTGTTTTGTTCATTTTGTTCAGAGAAGTTCATTTAGAATCACCAATTTACAGATCCTCAGAATAGAGAAATTATAAAGGATAAGAGCATAAGTATGAGATACATCTCAATACCAATTGTTTAAAAGAGATTATTGCATATTCTTTATGCCTTCAGCATTGCTTTACAATGTAGAAGAAAATAAAAATCAGGAAAGACAATTTGAATGCTGGTATAAATTGTATATTGTTTTTGGGTGGATGGATGGATGGATGGATGGATAAGGGATTTTTCCAAGGACAACACGGAATGATACTTTTAATGATTACAATAGTATCAAAATTATTCAACCCCTTGATGAAAAACATCTTCAGTAATTAGTAGAGCCTCCTTTAGCTATTATGAGCTGCTACAAACATGATGTACAGGCAGATACTAGCTTCTAGCAGTGTTTATGCGGGATCGTAGCCCAATCCTCTTGGGCAGTGGGCTCTAGTTTAGTAAGATTCTTAGGTCTGCATGCAATTTTTTTTTAATTGACTGTGATAGCCTCTCTAGAACCCTCCAGGACTTGAAACTTCTGAAACAATCTGAAACTTGATGTTTTTATCCAAGGATTCTTAATTGAATCCATGTTCCCATCTACACACTGCAGGTTTCCAGTGCCAGAGGAAGCAAAGGAGACCTAGAGCATCACAGAGCCACCACTATGCTTCAATGTAGGCAGGGTGCAATTTTCGGTCTATGTTTCATTTTATTCTCCTCCACAAATACTCCTGATTCATATATAAATGATAGTTCTGATTTTCTGACATACAGTGAAACATCTCTATCAATAAATCTCTAAATTGTCTGGAGCCTGAATTTCAAAACCCGAATGTTTTGCCTAATATGTACGTTTTGTTATTGAAAATGTTCACATTTTAATCGATGCATATAAACTTCCCATATCAGATCAAAACCTAGAATATGTTACTCCCCTTGGAGAGAAAGAACTAATTTCACTAATCTCATTGCAAAATTATCAACCTGTGTATTAGATCCTATACAAAACCATTTTCTCAAACAGTACCAGCAATAATGGAACTCCTGTTGAAAATAATAAATTTTAAATTAGTTTTAAATTAGCAGTTATTAAACCAATAATTCAGAAACCTGTTAAATTCCAGGCCGATATGAAACCTCTCATTTATCTCTAAGATTCTGGAAAATATAGTAGAGCAGTAGCTATGTTTATATCTTCATAGAAATAGTGTACACAAACTGTATCAGTCAGGATTTAGCCCTCAACAGATTCAAGATTCAAAAACTTTATTAATCCCTGAGGGAACAGTTGTTTTCCAGGAGAAAAGGAAAAACGTATTAAATTAGCAAAGGAAAAAAAAGTAAAACAATAAATCCCTAGTTGCACACTAAACATGATTCAAGAAACCGGTATTGCGCAGGTATTTGCTCCTTTGGTCGGAGAGAATGCTGAATAGCGGGTGAGAAGGATTATTTAAGATGGATCATATTTTAGACAGAATGCTCCTCTTCGCTACTGCATCTACAGTGTCAAGCTCCATTCCTAACACGATCTAGACGTTTTAATTACTTTGTCCAGTCTATTTCTGTCTGACACTTTAATGTTACAGTCCCAACTGACTACAGCATAAAAAAATTACATCCGCCACAACGGTTTCATAAAACAACCGAAGAATGTTCTAGTTCTAGTTTAAAGGCCTGAGCCTTCTCAGAAAATACAAACGGCTCTGTCCTTTCTTGTAGAATGCCATTGTGACCAGTCGAGTTTGCTGTCCAGATGAACTCACAGATATTTATATTCTGAGACCATGTCCACTATCTCCCCCTGGATAGATATAGGAGTCACAGTGGTCTTACTTCTCCTGAACGCTAGCACCATCTCCTTTGTTTTCCTCATGTTAAGTTTTAGGTGATTAAGCTTACACCAGAAAATGAAGTCGTCCACCACGGACAGGTACTCATGTCACCATCCGTTATGCATCCAACAACTACAGAGTCATCAGATAGCATGACTGACTGAGTTATAGCTAACGTTGGATGTATACAAAGAAAAGAAGACAGTACAGTCCCATAAGGAGCTTCGGAGCTGCAGATCACAGTCTCAGACACACAGTTCTGTAATCGGACATACTGTGGACGGCAGGTCAGATAGTCCATGATCCTTGAAACCAAGGAGGTGTCTATGTGCATGTTCTTTAGTTTCTCCCCCAGTACTGCCAGTTGAATGGTATTAAAGGCACTTGAGAAGTCATCCTTACACTGGTCCCTGTTTTGTCTAGTTGGGAGTAGGCAAACTGAAGACGGTCCATAGAGGATTTCACCAGGGGACAAAGTATATCCAGGAAAGTGTGAGACAAAGGTACATCAAATCTATTAAAGAAAGTTTTGAGATTGTTTGCACCTTCCAGATTCCTCTCAATAGCCTAGCCACCTGTCTTGTAGCCAGTTATGCTCCTCATTCCCTTCACACCTCTCAAATGTTTTGTTTCAGTGTTTTTTCCAGTTTTTTGTTTCTACTTTGTTTCCTGTAGGACTCTTTTCCATCCTCGATTTTTCCAGCTAGCATACTTTGAGCCTTCGTCGCCGCTTCAGCAGACATAAAAGCCATTTTTTCTCATTTAAACAAGCTTTAATGTCCTTGGTGACCAAGAGTTTGTTGTTGGGGAAACAGTGAATAATTCGTAAGCATGGTATTAGTTTTCACTGTTATGCTGATGACACACAATTATAGGTCTCAGCAAAAACAGATGAGAAAAACCAGTTTAATAAAGTTGAGCAATGTCAAAAGAACCTAAGAAACTGGATGTTAATTAACTTCCTTCTGCTTAATCCTGACAAGACAGAAGTTCTAGTCATAGGACCACATGCAGCTAGAAGCTCTGTGACCACACTGTAAGATTGGATGGCCTTTTCGATCAAGTGAAACAGTCAAAGACCTTGGTGTGATTATAGATTCCAGTTTTTCATTTGAAGCTCATGTAGATAATAATACCAGGAAAGCATTCTTTCATCTCAGAAATATTGCCAAGATAAGCAATATACAGTATTGTCACTAAACAATACAGAAAAATTAGTTCATGATTTCATTAAATCTAGGATAGACTACCAATACCTTACTGTCTGGTTGTTCAACTGGCTTCATTTAGTTCAGAATGCATAAGAGTCCTCACTAGAACCAGAAGATACGAGCACATCTCCCCTACTGTATCTTATCTCCACTGCATTGGCTCCCAATGCAATTTTACATTGATTTTAAAATGCTATTTTTGATGTATAAAGCATTAAATGGTCTCGCACCACATTATCTGAGGGAACTTTAAAACTTTATCATATGCGTCGCCTACTTTGATAAAACTATGCAGGCTGCTTGTCAGTACCGCATATTTGCAAAGAGGAATGGGCAAACATTTAACTCTCTAGATGTGCAAAGCTGGTAGATACACATCCCAAAAGACTTGCAGCTGTAATTGCACCAAAAAGTGGTTCTACAAAGTATTGACTCAATGAATGCCAATACAAAAGCACGGCACACTTTTCAGACTTTTATTTGTAAAAAAAAAAAAAGTAAACTATATATTACTTTCCTTTCACTTTACAATTATGTACCACTTTGTGTTGGTCTATCACATAAAATCCCCCCAGCAAATAATTTTATTTGTGTCTGTAACGTGACAAAATGTGGAAAAGTTCAAGGGGTATGAATACTTTTTACAAGGCACTGTATTATGTGAAGCACCGGCATAAAGGAGCTACAGTATGACCTTGAATCTAATAGAGTGATGCATAAAGACCAGCAGACAGTGCTGTATGTTATTTATGTTTTAAATTTTACTTTAACTTAAAATTTTACTTTTTTTCATTATTAAAATGTCAGGTGTTAGTATATACTGTGTCAATGTACGGTATGTAAAGAACCACAAAGGGATATGTAACGTAAGTAAATGAATGAATAAGGAAATTATGAATACTTACCACTGGCATGGTGTCATGGAGGACCTTGGGGTAAGACTCTGCTAGCAGCTTTTTTTCTCTGTCCCAGCGAGCCCCATCCAGGAACAAACCACGAATGTAGACACCTGCCAGGAAAAATAAGTAACACCTTGGGTTATATTAACATTTTCAACCATGAACTGCGAACATGCACTCTCTCTCATGTACTGTATACCTGTCACGAGCAACCGAGGGATGAACAGAAAAGCCTTAGCAGTTAGCCCGTGTAGCGTGAATGGTAAACCCAAACGCGGAAGCAGCGCGAGTAGGCAGGATAACCACGCGATTAGTTTAAGAACCATTGGTGAAGTGATGAAGGGTTTGAGCTGTGGAATAACGGATGGATCCGGAGCGCCGCAGGCAGCTGGAGCCGGTAGGTGACAGGATTGATACGGAGGGTGATGCGGTATGGACCAATGAACCTGGGTGATAGCTTCTTGGATTCTGTATGGAGGTGCAGGTTTCTCGTAGACAGCCATACCTTGTCACCTAAATTGTACAACCGTCCCGGAGGGTGTCGACGGTGATGTTGCGTGGTGTAGCGGTGGTTGGCACGGTGAATGGCAGTGTTGGCTTGACTCCACAGCCGTCGACACCATCGGACCAACTGTTGGGCTGACGGTACATCGACCTCCGGTTCTTGGTGTTCGAACATCAGAGGCTGGAAACCGTGGCATATCTCAAATGGGCTTAGGTTGGTGGCAGACGAGACATGGAGATTATGTGAAAGTTCTGCCCAAATGAGATAGCGGGCCTAGTAGTGCTGACGATCGGCGACGAAGCACCTCAGGTAGCGCTCCAGTTGTTGGTTGGTCCGTTCCGTCTGACCATTAGTTTGAGGATGGTATCCAGATGACAAACTGCAGGTGGAATTGATCAGACGGCAGAAGGCCTTCCAGAACCGTGCCGTGAACTGAGGCCCCCTGTCCGAGACGATGTCCTTGGGGAACCCATGCAGACGGACTACGTGTTCTAAAATCAGCTCGGCTGTCCTTTCAGCTGACGGGAGTCTGGGGAGGGCCACCAGATGCACAGCTTTGGAGAACCGATCAACGATGGTCAGAATGGTGTTTTTTCCCTCTGCGACCGGCAGGCCCGTGATGAAGTCGAGGACAATGTGCTTCCAGGGCCGACGGGGGACGGGGAGTGGTTGGAGCTCCCCGGCTGTTGGTTGCTTGGTGTTCTTCGCCCTGGCGCACACTGGGCACGCCTGGACGAACTCTTTGATGTCCTTTGTCATTGTGGGCCACCAAAAGGCACGCTGTATGAATGTTTGGGTGCGCCCCATACCCGGGTGGCCGGAGAATGGAGTGGCCCCATTGGAGGACCTCGCTGCTTAGGGCGTGGGGGACGTAGAGTCATCCAGGTGGCACACCTGCCGGTTCGGTCTCCGTGGCCTGTGCCTGGCGGCTCCTCGTCTCCAAATCCCAACAGAGTGGTGCGATGATTTTGGATGGTGGGAGAACAGGGGCCGTCTTCCTCATGTTGTCGGGAGAGGGCATCGGCCTTGGTGTTCTTCGATCCCGGACGGTAAGACAGATGAAAATTATATTGTTCAAAGAATAGTGCCCACTGCGCCTGTCTTGGATTAAGCTGTTCGGATAACTCCGGATAGTGATTAAATTTTGGTGATCGGTCCAGACGATGAACGGCTCTCCGGCCTCCTGGAGCCAGTGTCGCCATTCCTCCAAAGCCCACTTTATGGCCAGCAGCTCGCGGTCCCCTACTCCGTATCGCTGCTGAGTGGGATCAAATTTTTTGGAAAAGAAGCTACAAGGGTGTAGCTTCTGATCCGGACCTCGCTGGGAGAGAACTGCCCCGGCGCCCACGTCCGAAGCGTCCACCTCCACAACGAACGGTTTGGTGGCGTCGGGGTGAAGGAGAATCGGAGCAGTGGTGAATCGGTGGGAGAGTTCATGAAATGCAGAGATGGCAGCAGAATAAGGTGAACGTGATGTGAAGATGGTCGGGTCAAGCACTTAAGGGAGCTGCAACTGTACTGTAGTCCCGGATAAAGCGACGATAGAAATTCGCAAACCCGAGACACCTTTGAAGTTGCTTAAGTGTCTTGGGTAGGGGCCAATGACGCACAACTTCTAGCTTCTGCGGGTCCATGGCCACACCCTGGGGCGAGATGACAAAACCCAGGAACGTGGTGGAGCGCTTGTGAAAAGCGCACTTCTCCAACTTACAGTACAATTGATGGGCGAGCAATCTCTTAAGTACCGCTCTGACATGCTGGATGTGTTCGTTGACGGAGCGGGAGTAGATGAGAATATCGTCCAGGTAGACGAAGACCCATCTACCTAGCATGTCTCTCAGGACGTTGTTAATGAACTGTTGAAAAACTGCAGGTACATTGCAGTCCAAATAGAATGACCAGGCTCTCATAATGTCCAGTAGGTGTGATGAAGGCCGTCTTCCACTCATCACCCTCTCTGATGCGTACCAAGTTGTAGGCGCTCCGGAGGTCCAACTTTGTGAAAATGGTGGCACCAGAGAGGGCGTCCAGGGCAGAGTTGGTAAGAGGCAGAGGATGACGATTCTTGACTGTGATGTTATTAAGCCCCCGATAGTCGACACAGGGGCGTAAATCACCATCCCCCTTCTTCACAAAGAAGAACCCCGCTTTGGCAGGCGAAGAGGAGGGCCGGATGGTACCTTGGCGGAGGGCGTTGGAAACATTCCTCCATCGCCTGCATCTTGGTGGTGGAGAGTGAGTAGAGATGGCCGTGAGGAGGGATGGAACCAGGCTGAAGGTCGATTGCCAGGTCGTAAGGGCGATGAGGAGGCAGTTGGATGGCGCGTCGCTTACAGAATACTTCAGCCAGGTCCTGATAGGTGGCCGGGATGGCGTTGGTGTCGACATCGGGGGCCTCGGACTCCCTAGAACACGTCCCAGCCGGAGCCTGTAGGCAAAGCTCGGTACAAGCCGGCCCCCATTGAAGGATCCGATTCTGTGTCCAGGAGATGAGCGGGTCGTGCTGAAGGAGCCAAGGATGTCCAAGGATGATGGGAGGGGAGGAAATGGAGGTGAGGTAGAATCGGATCTGCTCCTGATGTTTGTTGATTGTGACGGTGATCGGTTGGGTCTGGGAGGTGATGGGACTGGAGGAGAGGGGCCGACCATCTACAGAGGTGATCCGAACCAGCTGGGATAACGCCTCGACTTCCACCCCCAGTTCCTTGGCGTAAGAAGAGTCAATGAAGTTACCTGCAGCACCAGAATCGATGAACGCGGTACTTCTGACCCGGTTGTGGCCAAACTGGAGGTGTACCTGAACCATGAGGCGAGAGACGCTGGGTGTGGTGGCAGAGAGATGGAGGGAGCCTGGCCGTTTTCCGGGCGAAGAGGGCATATGGCTCTATGATGCGCCGCCGACCCACAATAGGCGCAGAGTCCCTCCTTGAAGCGTCATTCTCGCTCTGCAGCGTTCAAGGAGGCGCGTCCTAATTGCATGGGTTCCCTGGCTCCTGTGTCAACGACGGGAGGTGGAGATCCGACGGGTGTCATGGCGGTGGTGTTGAAAGCTGGTGGTTGGGGCGTGGAGTGAGAGAAAGATGGCGTGATGGGTGGCAGGGTCCGGGGGGCTGGCCTCGGACGGCAGAGCAGGCGCTAGTCAATCCGGAGGGCGAGTTGGATTAGTCCCTCCAGCGTGGTCGGAAGCTCCCGTCCGGCGAGTTCAACTTTAATACGTGAAGCCAGTCCCTCGTAGTAGGCTGTCCGGAGGGCGGCGTCTCCCCAGGTGGTCTGTACGGCGAGAGTGCGGAAATCCGCTGTGTATCGGCTCACGGACGACCCTCCCTGCCACAGATACAATTTCATGTCGGTCTCCACCTCAGCAGCAGGATGTTCGAATGTGAGCTTTAGTTGACGGGTGAATTCTCCATATGAATAAGCAGTATCTGAATCTGATCGGACAACCGCCGTGGCCCACTCAGCTGCCTGCCCGGATAGCAACGAGACGAGAAGTGCAACGCGCAGTCGGTCTGTGGAATTGAACTCAAACACAAGATCCAACGCGGTTAGAAAAACACTGCATTTCCCATCTGTGCCATCCCACTTGTCCGGTAAGTCATTCTGTCACGAGCAACCGAGGGATGAACAGAAAAGCCTTAGCAGTTAGCCCGTGTAGCGTGGATGGTAAACCCAAACGCGGAAGCAGCACGAGTAGGCAGGATAACCACGCGATTAGTTTAAGAACTCTCTTACACGAAGAGCAAGGATCTACACAAATAAACCCGCGTTCTAGCAACACACACTCAATCAAAGAAGCAATCAGAATTGGTGAGTACTCACAGAATAGTCGGCATAGCGTCGGCAAAGGCATGGGCGAACTTAATGACTGAGCAATGTAAAGCGCCAACTGCTGTCGGGAGTATACGTTTGAGGAATGTTGGGAAGTTTTTTTTTTAAAATAAAATGATAATTTCAAATCACACAGCATTATAACTGAATTCACAATAGAACATAGAGAACATAAATATTTAAACTGACAAATTTTACAATTTTATTTTAAATGAGCTCATTTAAAATTTGATGCCTGCTACAGGTCTCAAAAAGGTTGAAACGAGGGCATGTTTACCATGGTGTTTTTTTTTTTTTCAAAACAGTTTGAAGATGTCTGGGCATTAATTCATGCATTTCTGAAGTCTTGGTGTAGATTTCCAGCTGTTAAAAATCCTTGATGTATTTTTTTGTTAAATGATGTACCAAATGTTCACTATAGGTGTGATCTGGACTGCAGGCAGGCCAATTCAGCACCCGGACACTGCTACAAAACCATGCTGTTGTAATAGTGCAGTATGTGTTTTTTCATTGTCCTGCTGAAATACACAAGGCCTTCCCTAAAATAGACATTGTCTAAAATCTTTCATTCAAAGTGCCTTCCAGTGCAAGTCAGGGAGCTTGGTGTGGATAATGCGCTCAGCTGATCGCACCACCCTCTGAAGAGCTTGTCTGTCATGCATGGTGCTGTTCCCGAACCAGGTTGCGATGTTGACCGTCAGGATGCTCTCTATGGTACAAGAGTAGAAGTTCCTAAGTACCTTAGAGGGCAGTCTAATGTCTCTTAGGCATCTGAGATGGTAAAGACGCTGCCGGGCCTTTTTCACCACAGTGTTGATGTTACAGGACCATGACAGGTCCTGCGTGATGTGAACACCGAGGTATCGGAAACTGTTGTTGATGACGGGGGTCGGGTAGTTCCTCTTCTGCTTTGTCCACTATCAACTCCTTTGTCTTGCTGACGTTTAGAAGGAGATTGTTCCTCTGGCACCAGTTTTCCAGATTTCCAATCTCCTTCAGGTAGGCCGTCTCATCGTTGTCAGTGATCAGGCCCACCACGACGGTGTCATCAGCAAACGTGATGATGGTGGTGGAGTTGGTAGAGGCTACGCAGTCGTGCGTGTTAGTGCAGTGAGTACAGTAGAGGGCTCAGAACACAACCCTGGGGGGCTCCAGTGCTGAGAGTGAGGGAGGCTGAGACATGGCTGCCCATCCTTATTGCCTGTGGTCTCCCAGTAAGGAAATTGGAGATCCACTGACACAGAGATGAGCTGAGTCCCAGGTGCTCCAGCTTGGTGATGAGTGTATTATGGTGTTAAACGCTGAGTTGTAGTCGACAAAGAGCATTTTAACATAATTCCATCTTCTAGTGTCCAGATGACGAAGAGAAGTATGGAGTAGATGAGAGATAGCGTCATCTGTAGAGCGGTTTGAACAGTAGGCAAACTGTGGTGGATCCAGTGTGTCGGATAGTGAAGAGATAATGAAGTCTCTGACCTGCCACTCAAAGCAGTTCATCACTACTGAGGTGAGGGCTACAGGTCGATAATCATTGAGGGAAGCAGGATGGGGTTTCTTCGAACAGGAACAATGATGGACTCCTTAAATCATGTAGGGATCACTGACTGAGATAAAGAGATGGTGAATATCTCTGTGAACACAGGTGCTAGCTGGTCTGTGCAGGCTCTGAGGACTTTACCTGAAATGCCATCTGGTCCTGCTGCTTTTCTAGCGTTCACTCTTCTGAAGGCTCTCCTCACATCATGCTCGGAGATGATAAACGTGTTTCCGGTGCTGGCAGTGACTTCCTGTCTGCAGACGTTAGCACCGCTAGCATTAGCAATTAGCAATGCCAGCGTCTTTAGCTGCAGCCTCGAAATGAGCATAGAATGTTTTCAGCTCGTCTGCCAGAGTCATGTCCGCGTTCGTCATACCAGATCATTTATATTATGTTATTGTCCTTAGTTCCTGCCACAGGCTCCTATAGTCACACTGTTGGAGCTGTGGCTCTAGTTTCATCTCGCTGCACTTCTTCAGCCTTGTACAGGTCCATGTCCCCCGACGCAAGTCCCTCGTTGTAGGCAGCGGTGCGAGATCTCAGAGCATCGCAGATGGTTTTATCCACCTACAGCTTCTGATTGGGAAATGTTCTAATGTTCATTCTCTGTATGGTATCATCCGCTAGTTTCCCGACGAATCCTACACGTTGCCGTCATTGGCGCTGTTTCGGAACATGTCCCAGTCTGCGTCATCGAGTGCATCCTGTAAGGAACTCTGAACCGGAACTTCCTGTTTGAGCCTTTGTTTGTATTTTGGCATTAGGAAGATGGCGGCATGGTCAGATTTCCCAAACTGTGGACGAGATTGTGCCTTGTAGCCAACCTTGACTGTTGTCCAACAGTGGTCCAGTGTCATTTCACCCCGGGTGGGGCAGTTGATGTGTTGATAGAAGTTCGGCGCTGCGCGTTTGAGGTTGGCACTGTTAAAGTCCCCCGCCACAATAGGCGTAGCGTCCCGGTGTTGAGTCTGGTGCTGTATGAGTGCCTGTATGATTAACCGATGTAAACTCCAGAGGAAGATAAAAAGGACGACATTTGATGGTCAATTGTTCCAGGTTGGGTGTGCAGGAACTAAGAGAAACAACGCTCGCGCTGTTGCACCAGCTGCTGTTCACCATTAAACACAGGCCGCCTCCCCTTTTCTTCCCCGTGTCCTGTCCATGCGGTGAACCGAGAAGAACTCGGCCAGCTGGATGGTGTGGTTCGGAACCACTGGGTTCAGCCATGTCTCGGTGAAGCAGAGGATATTGCAGTCCCGAATGTCTCTCTGGAACTTTATCCTGGCCCTGAGGTCATCAAGCTTGTTCTCAAGTGACTGCACGTTGGCGAGCAGGATGCTAGGCAGAGGTGTGTGGTGGGCACGGACTCTCAGCCTGTTCCTGACGCCGGCTCGGTTCCCTCGTGGCCGCCACTTTGGGTTGCGTCCTTTGTTCTCCCTTAGGATCTCACTCGGCCAACTCGGATCCGGAGTTAAAAACGTCGAATTGTGAGTACATTGTAGACCAATAGAAATAAGAGTATCTCCGTCATACCTAATACACTTAATGGTGATGAATTAACCGGTTTAAAGTTATTGAAAATTCACGTAAAAAGCGGAAACAAGGGAAATAGGTCGGAGCAGTCGTGATGGCAGCCGATCTAACCGGCTCCATCTTGCAGCTTCTGGAGCATCCGCATATGGCTTGGCGGATTGTGGTCACATTCAGTGGTTTCTGGAAGTATTCCTGGGCCCATTTAGTAATGTCAATGACACAATCATGCTGATAAGTGAGTAAGTCTTGTCTGAAGGCCTGAAGACCATGGGCATCCAACAAAGGTCTTCTGCCTTGTCCCTGATGCACAGAGATTTCTCCAGTTTCTTTGAATCTTTTGATGATTTTATACACTGTAGATGATGAAATTTGCAATGCCTTTGCAATTTGACATTGAGGAATGTTGGTTTTAAAGTATTCCACAATCTTTTTACACACTCTTTCACAGATTGGAGAGCCTCTGCGCATATTTACTTCTGAGAGACTCTGCCTCTCTAAAACATCCCTTTTATAGCCATCATGTTACAGACCTGATGATAGATGTTCTCCCAGCTAAATATTTTTAAATGTCTTGCTTTTTCAGCTCTCTGATGTCTTTTTTGAGACCTGTAGCAGGCATCAAATTTGAAATAAGCTCATGTAGTGGATAAAATGTTTCAGTTTAAGCATAGGTTGTTATGTCCCTCTATGTTCTATTGCAAATTAAATATTGGCTCATGTGATTTGAAAGTCTTTTAGTTTTAATTTTATTAAACGTTTCCAGAATTTGGGTTGTACCAATCAAGCATCATTTAAATGATGCTTGATTGGTACAACTAATCAAGCATCATTTAACTAAATGACTAAATGGAACTAAATGACTAAATTTAACTAAATGACTAAATTTAACTTAACTAACTTAACTTTAACTTAACTAATTAACATTTTTCATTTTAATTATAATAACTAATTTCAGCATGAAACACCTTGAAGAATTCATGCTATAAATAACTGAGGCTGTCCTTAGAGAAAAGGGGTCTAACCATTATGTTGTTCCTCATAAACAACTCTCTGTTTCTGTCTATTTATCTCTGTTTCTATATGTCTCTCTGTGTCTTACCATCCTCAGGTGACTCTGTGAACTCCATGTCATCCATGACCTCGAAGTCAAAGGCAAGCAGGTCGATGGGGATGCTGTGTTTGCGAGCATAGTTCTGCTGAGCTCCGGTTAGGAAAGCTTGGGTGAAAAAGAAGCCTGACATCCAGAACACAGCTGGTGTGCTGTTATCATACCAGTCCTACACAAAAAACACAGTCTGTATCAGTCATTCACCAGCACCTGTATAGAACCCCAGTGTCCCGCCATTGTGCTATTAATGTTGAGGTGGACAGCATTTTGCGACACATCATCATTGAGGAGTCAACTAGCCCCTGGTCCAGCCCCATCATTATGGTGCTCACGCCTGATGGGTCGATCAGGCTATGTAACAACTTAATTTTATTTCCACCTCTGACGCTTAGCCACTTCTGAGTCTGGATGGTTCTGTGGACCGTTTGGAAAAGGCCCAATCGAAGCTGTGATGCTTCTCACACACACACACACACTGCGCACACAACCTAGGGTGCGCCAAGAGTTAGCCCTCACAGAACGTAGTTTTGTAAAACTGCATTCTTTTGACTGCTTAAGAGGTATATATTAAATACACCTGTTGCTGCAACTTAGCAGCTTCCTGTGTGTCCTGTAATTCGAGATAGCCCAAGCTTACCTGTAAGAACTTGAGCCTCTCTAGGAAGTCATTGACATATCCTCCGATAGGTTTAAGGCTTGGGTACGACTTTTTCATCCACATTCCTGGAACACGCCCTTTTAGGATGCTAATCACTACTTCCTCTAACTCAGCTGACATCACCACCAGCCCCTGCAGCCCAGAAAGGAAAATAGGTAAAGATCTGGCACATATTGTCAATCATCAGTAAAGCACCTCTAAAATGTCCCTAAGGTTTAAGCCTGCAAAGTCTCTGTAATATTTAAAAGTCTAAAAGTATTTATAATGTTTCTTAAAACATTATATGTTCTAAGTAAATATAATATTTCTTAAGGTATCTTATCTAAGGTTCCTCTATGGTTCTGACCTTGATGGCCTTTTGAATGTTGATACATGAATCACGGATTGTTCGTAGAAGCTTGTTGAAGCGACCCATCTCTTGCACCAGCACTGTGTTCATGCTCTGATTGTAACTGGTGGGAAACTTGCGCATGGCTGCTTCTGTGTCAAAGTCTTTTGGTAGTTTGCTCAAAATGTCTGCTGCCACATCATTGACCATGTCATCAGAGGACTTAGCATCACCACCTGTCAATCGAGACTGTGGAAAAAAGATGAAGGGGAAAATCTGGATTAGCAAGGTTATGAAATTCAGTGCTTTAGTTAAATACCAGGACATTGACTTCTCTTTGCAAAAAGCCACCTTGTCCGGTCATTCTGCAAAAGCCACAAAATCACTGAAAAGATTTTAAATTAAGCTGCAATTGGAGCTGCACCCATACTTACAATTCCCCAAAAGTACAATAATGATACTCAAATTAACAAGCAATGACACAAAGTTTTAGATAATTGTTTCCCAACTTTGAGTTTTTATGACTATTGCAGCCATAGGTAACACTGTAGCTGTCACATTTGACTTCCCTGTGTATGAACTACTGTATACTAAGCTTTGTGTTACATTTCACTTAGGATTAAAAGAAACTAATTTGTAAGATATAAGTTTAAGCAATGAGATTTCATCAAACCTGAGTGAGCAGGATGCTGTCAAACAGGAGCTGCGTCTCCACCTGGTCCTTGGTGATGTCAGCGTTGGCGTTCATTCCAAAGATTTCTGGTGACGGGTACAGTGGGAGTGCTTTGGTGTACTCTATGTAGCTGTTAAGCTGCAAAAGAAAAAAAAATATACACTTCTTGATGCACACAAATGGAAGGCAGAGGCAGTAAAATTATGCACTTATAGCATGCCACTATGCCACTTTTGCTATGCATGGAGAAGTTATATCTTAAAGTCTATTCATCAAGTAACAGCAGTAATTAAAACAAAGATTTGTGTGTGTGTTTGTGAGAGTGAGAACGAGAGAGATTACATCTCCTTCAGGCGGTGAGTAGTATATCCCGCTTGGGTCAAACTTGTACTCTGGGTCTTCAATGATCTTATCTATAAAGAAAATGGAGAGAATTGTGCGGAGGGTCCGGCGATCCCAGTCATCCGTCACACGTCCTCCATAGTTACACTCTCCTGTCATGTAGCGCAGAGCATCGAATGGCACATCCTAAAATAAATACAAAACAAAGTAAAAAAAAAAATTAAATGAAAGCAGCTTATACAGTCACCTGAAAAAGACACACATCCTTCCTAAATATGGCGATGACTCTTAAACTAGTCTCCCTCAATGGGCATAATTAAACATTCACTAAATTCCTCCTATTTGTATGTGTGGTACATTTCAACATAGTTTTTATTTTTAATGTTGATATACATTTAAATTATATTCAAACACAATTTACTACACCTCATATAATGTAATTACATCGGAAAGTAACTATGACAGCAAGTACAGTACAGTATAAACAACAGTTTTGTCTAGCATATAATTCATGTTTTTAGGGATTTGGAACAAATAATTGTGAATAGATAGCATGTACAAGTATGATATTTATATTTTGCATAGAGATATTTTTATTATAAGAATGAGTGATGTCATTCAAGTATAAAGAAGCTAAATATACAGACAGGTGTTAAATTTAAAGAGAAATCTTAAAGGTGGTGTTCTAAAGCATAAATCGAAAAAAGGTGTGTTAGAACAGAATTCTTCCAAATGACACTCTCTAGGTATTTTTTAATGGTGGTAAATAGTGCTATAGAACACATCACTCAATAGTCTCACATACGTGTTCAGCTGGGGAATGTTTCTCAGCCTCATTTTCCCTACAGATTCATTAGATCAGAAAAAAGCAACAACTAATCATATTAGTGTTCTATTTTCACACCAAAGACTATTTTGATAATGTGCTCGCACGCTAGGTGTCAGTTGTCAATTTTAGGACACTTAAGATGTGGATGGACTGTGCGGTGTGTGTGTGTGTGTGTGTGTGTGTGTGTGTGTGTGTGTGTGTGTGTGTGTGTGTGTGTGTATTCCTACTTCATATTGGTCCAGGAACATATGCAGTTGCTGAACTGAGACACGCAGGTCAGTTTCATTGAACTCATAGGGGATGTTCCAGCCGAGGGGTCCGAACTTCCTTCGCTCTTGGATAAGAGCATGAAAGAAACACAGGCCATACAGAAGCTTCTTGAACACCGCCTAAAACACATACATACAAAACATTTATTTAATATGCAGACATACAAACTGATGACCACACAACACAATTAAAAATAAAAACACCAACATTTTGCTATCTCAAGAAATGACACGTTAGCCCAAACCCTCTGGGGGGTCAGGGGTAGCTCAGTGGTTAAGGCATTGGACTACGGTTCGGAAAGTCCCAGGTTCAAGTCCCACTACCACCAAGTTGTCCCTGTTGGGCCCTTGAGCAAGGCCCTTAACCCCAACTGCTCAGATGTTTAATGAGATAAAAATGTAAGTCGCTCTGGATAAGGCATCTGCCAAAATGCCTAGATGTAGAAGACCCTCTATTTAAACTGATTTACCGGCTTTGTGCTGCTTTTGAAGAACTGTGGATCAGAGATGGGGTCCATATTAAGGGAGCCGACGATGTTGGAACGCAAGCCCTTGGGGGCCTCGTTCGTCATCTTGATACCGTTCTGTAGGACGGCCACAGGGAAGTTAGGTGAGGGGTAACTGGTGAGCCACAGGCGGAATTCTGGATTAGTGTTTTCTGGGTTGAGCTCCTGGAGGAAAGTACGTTTTATTTGTTAGTATAGCAAAAGTATCTATGATATAATGATTATTAACTAGAAAGAAGCAAGAATGTTTAAAATTAAATAATTCAATAGCTGTCACGCGACTCTATACTTAATTTTATCCGAGACATTTCTCCAAACTCTACATCCAGGTTTTGTTATGAAGTTCCATCCAAGTAGCAATACAAATAGCAATATCAGTGATACCACAATTAAACACAGTTAAAGTACAAGAGGCTGTAAACATTAGTGTCCTCCAAATATCTCAAACATCACAAATACTGCCTCGGTAAATAACAGTCACAAATGCAGTCACCAAGTTTCACTTCTATAATTAATTTCTGGTATTAATCATACAATAAAGTATTAATGCAATGTCTGTAATAAATAGTACAATAAACTATACTTGTAGTTCCAACTTTCACCTCATTCAGGTTATCCTAATAAACCATGTTATCAAGCAGTACCTCACAAATTCGTTCCAGCGTTGTCATCCAGGAAGTGGCCAGGTGGCAGTTTTGCAACACCACCCAGGTACCATTCTTCATCCCCCCCTCTATCATATTCATTGCAATGGGACCCTGGCCTTGGCCCAGTGACAGAGAGGTCAGCCTTTTGCCTTTAAAGCCCTTTGAATAACAAAAGGCAAAGTGCTTAGCATAACTGGGCTGTAAATACAAACATTTTTGAGTATTTTTCTTTGGCCTACTACACTTTCTTTGACAAATTTTGAAAAGAAGATAAATGTTTAACCTGTTCATCTCCAAACTTCAGCAGAGCTGCCATGGGGTCGGAGCCTGGTGAGAGGATGAAGATGAGGGGAGCGCAGCTGTGACTGTCTGAAAAAGCGTACCCCAGGTTAAAGGGAGGCACCTCAATAAATTGCTGTCCCAAGCTGCTGGACACAAACTCCTGCACCATAGGAATGATCTGAAGAAAATCAAAAAGGGAAACATGTATGGATTCTCATATTAGTAAATTGCATGACAAAAAATGTAATCTATAAAAACCTATGTGTTGACAGACTATTGTTCATTGTTGTTTTACCTTGTCCGGTCTCATGCAGCGAATGACCAACATTCTCTTAAACAGTACCAGTTTCTTTTGCCACTCTCCAGGAAAAATTGCGTTTTGAGGATCCTGTGTAACAAACATACACGTACATCTAGTTCTGACCTAAACCAAAATTTCCACTGTCATGCTTTAACAACCTAACACACTTGACTTGCATGCTGTTCCTTCAGGTCCCATAAAATAAACTATGAGCTGATCTCAGCACATCCGCTACTATTTTTGAAAGAGCAATTTCCATCTATTTCCATAACACTGTGGCATAGACTTATCAACACACCTTGCTGTCATACACTTCCTTCCATTCGTCAATTAAGCATTCCAAGTCTTTTCGAAGGCCCCTGAAGTCCGCCAGCTCATCCAGACGACAGATCTCGTCCCAGGATTTCTTGCCAAGCCACATGCAGGGTTTCGGGTAAGGGTTATCCAGACCCACGCCACCTGTCAGCAGAAAGCGCCACTCGTTCTCGTCGATCTACAAGGTGTACCAAACATTGCGTTAAAAAAGTTCTATTATTAATCGCAATATGGATTCTGTGTCTATTAAATAGCTTTAAAAAACGAGTAACAGCAGCAGTAACACGAAGCAGTCCCATATTTGGAGAGTGTCAATCTCAATTCAGAGAACCAAACACATGGAAAAGGCCACACGGGACATGTCTACTGATCTTGATGTAATTATGACACGTGGAAATGAAGTACTTACGAGTCCTTGGTGTTTAAGCAGGTTGACACTGAGGCAGAAGGAGAAGAGCAGCTTGTCTTTCTCAAAGAGTGATCGGCACACATTGACATAAAGGGAGTAAGTGAAATGGTCTTTTAGGATCTGCAATCTGGAAAAGCACACACACACACACACACACACACACACACACACACAAATTGATAAGAAAAAGTTAATACCAAAAAATGACCACAAATTTATTTGAATTTTTGTTATTTCTTTTTATATTGGTGCAATGGTATTATAAATATATAACTTATCGTTACTGCTAGTGATTCATTAATTATTTTGATAAAATGTGGATTTTTTAAAAACATATCTTTCACTGATATAAGTTCAGCATCCCCTTGAGATGAAAGCATTTTAAGCCACTGTAATGTTTTTCTAAGTGTCCTTATAAGACCTTATAGATCCTTATAAAATGCATCTACATTGGGCTGTTACTAGTTAAAATAATTGATTACACGTGCACATAATGTGTCAAATATGTTAAGCAAAAGAGGTAATAAACAAAGGGGAGAAATACATTGTATTTTGTTAGTAAAAATTAAGAATTTCATTAGGGCCCAAGCACTATAAGGACCCTCTTGTTTTCCTAAGGATTTTCCTAAGGATTTTTTTCCCCACCCTTTTGGACATTTCAGGGGTCTTAACATGGTCGAACATAGTGGATGCCTGAGAGTCTCGTGGCCTGGGGCCCTCAGGGTCTCCCAAACAAGATTTTGCTGCATAGCTCATACAGACTTGTACGTAGGCAAAAGCTTAGAGCTCATTGAGCCGAACAACTTTCGCACTGCATGTCCTGGGCTCAACTCAACAGGAGGCCGGTTATTTTGGGTTGTTGACAAAAACATAGTTGATGGATTTTTATGTTCTCCTCCTAGGGAATTTATACAATCGCCACCAAACCCGGCCGATGTGATCTAAAGACATTGTGGATGCAAAATTGCGGAGGGATTTTTGATATCTCCAACGGGTCAGCCGTGATAATGACTTTCTGGGTGTCTTTATATTGAGTGACACGTTCAGTGACATCACATTCAGGAACATCACAGTGTGAGGCTTATTTTCCAGCATCTGCGTCCTATTGAACACATCACAAATGGTAACACGCGCGCGCACACACTAACACACTCAAATACATACGCATACATTACAAATGTTAACACTCACACGCACACCCACCTCTCTCACGATGTACACACACGCACAAACACACTTGTATCACAATGTTAACAGTCTCACACTCACAAAGACGCACGTATACACAAACACACTCATACTCGTATATCCCACATCACAAATTATAACACTCACACACTCACATCTCTCACATACCCACACACACCAACAAGTCACATGTCTCACACACATCACACACAAAATAACACATACATCACTCATGTTAACACACAGACTCACATCCACACATTTACTCGTCACACACAGACTGACACATCCAGACGTCACACACCTCTCTCCCTCACCCTCATGCACTAACCCTCACATACACACGTGCGCGCACTGACGCACTTACCAAATATTTCGGGCCCAAACTGACATTAGCCTTGTATAGTGTGAGATGTGTGCACGTTGTGCGGTGCAACCGGGTAGTGATGGCCTTTTCAAGGTCTTGACACTCTCGAATAACACATAAGTTGTTCGGTGCACCCGGGGTTGCAATAACACTGGCAATCATCGTTGCTTGCAACTATATTTTTTTATTATTTGTTATTTCAGAAATAATTTTTAAAGAATTGTTTAATATGTCAAACTTTAATGTGTGACATATTAAAGCTCGAAACAGTTAATGATCAGCTTTTTAAGGTGAAAAAATAACCTTAAAAGCAGATTTAAAAAAATATTTTTTTTAATAAAAAGGTTTAGAGCAATTAAAACTAACATATGAATCTCTCATAGACTGACTAATTACACAAAACATAATAATGCATAAAATACACAAAAATCCTGCTAAAGAAAACAGTGCATGTAGCTTCTCACCTCTGCTCCAGAACCTCGCTCTTGCCTGAGTTTTCAATGGATGAGTTAAAGAGATTGATGAACCAGCCGAGTGAGTACTGGTACATGGGTTCAATGTTGGCCAGATCAGCGATGGAGAAGAACAAAATGCCAGAGTGGACTGCAATGGGTGTGTAACCCAAACGTGTTTCATCAATCATTCTTTCCGTCACCTCAGCCACAGCTTGCTTCTCTGAGATATCATTGGCCAGAATTTTGGAGGAGGAGAGAATCTCTACAGCTCTCTCATCCTCCAGGATGTTCCCTTCAGATGACGAGAGTACTTTTAGAATCTTGTCTTCGAGCTCTTGAAGCATTCTGCGGATGAGAAAAAGTGGGCCAGACTCTTAGATACAGTAAGTCACAAAACATCTTTAAGATTATACCACAATTTCAAATCAACTCAATGTTTATTAATATCTTTATTATTATCATTATCAATGTGGCGTTATACGAAAATTAGGTAAAGCAATGCTCCCCAGTTTGAATCAAGTTACACTTGGAGTTAATTATTTGCCAACAGCATTCTCCCAAATTGCTATGAGTGAAAATCTTTTGTTCCTTTACAGCAACAAAAATGTCTTGTACAATTAAAGCTCTTGGAGTAGAGTTTGTTTCTAATATGACATGACTTGTGAGTTTCCTTTAAACTTAGGCATCTCTTCAACTCTTGAAGCTGGTTTGTTAGGACTGGGATACTCTTAAGCAGTTTCATGACATAAACACAAACTCCAAAGCAAATTCTACAGATATAACAAATAGGACATAGTGGGAAATAAAAGTCATACTTCTGGTTTTCTGCTCCCTGCAGGATGAGGGCTTGTTTCTCCTCCTCTAGATCTGGCCTCTCTCGAGCCACTACTATACCAAGCAGCTGGTCTTGAATTCCCTCAGGCGTGATCATGAAGTTTAAAAGTGTCACCTAAACATCCGAAGTGAATTTGAATAAAAGGACAATTCCTTCTCAGGCTACATATGTCAAATTATGTTTTATGTTTGGTGTCTTTTAATACTTATTATTGTTGTTGCATACAAATGGTGAGGGTGTGTACAGTATATGTGTGTGCATGTGTGTGTGTTTAAGCCCCACCTTGACTGAAGTCTCTGGCAGGTAATGTGGGTTGCGTAGTTTGGTGGTGATGTAGAAGCGAAAGTCTGGTGAGTACTCTACAGTGGAGTCTCCTAGCCGGATACACACACTCCCACCCTGCTTAAATGTCTGCTTCAGAAGCAGAGGCTCAAGAATGGGGTCCAGCTCCTCGCCTACATTTTCCAGTAGAACTGGAAAACAAATTAGTTTTATGAAGTTGCTTTAATTGCAATTCACTAGAAACAGTAAATAAGTAATTTACTTTAATCTGGTTATGTCATGAGCAGTTAATTTTCTAAAATGATACAACTGAAGGATACAACAGTGGGAAATATCACAGTACTTACACAAGGGGCGGTCATAAAATTTGTATGAAAAAAATGGAAAACATTCGCCCAAATTATTTCTTGGGAAATGAGTACGGTTATGAACATTTCTTCTTATAGTATACTTCTACACAATGAGGGTCAAAAACAAGGTGAAGCACCGTGGACTTCTTACGAAGGGGGTTCGTCTTCTTCATGACAACGCGCCAACCTATTCAGCTCACAAAACTGAAACTTGCAGGCAACTTAAGTACGAAATTCTGCCTCATCCCTCTAAATTGACCTCGCACCCAATGACGTCTTCCTCTTCCATCACTTGAAGAAAACACTTTGTGACAAACATTTCAAAGATGACAAAAAGGAGGCTTCTTCTAAGACAATCTCTATCAGCTCATCCATTGTTTGGAGAAGTGTGTAGCCTTAGGTAAGAACTGTAGAGAAGGACTAAGCTCACGACTAAAGACTGCCCCTCGTAGTACTTACAGTAGCAAAACAAAGTTATTATATTTCAATAAAAGCTCTGATTTTACATTTGTACTGTAGATTTTGTTTCTGTTTTGATTATGTTTAAAAACAATTATAAGGTGATTTACCTGGCTTGCCAAACTGAATGCAGTTCTCCAGCGTCCTCACATAGTCACTGTCGCTCAGCTTGATAATGTGCAGGTTGTTGGCTTTCTCCATGTTCTTTACCCATTTGTTTGCTTGGCCCTGTGGGTCAATCATCAGAGGCCATCGCCTTGCATTCCTACATAAAAGGGGTGTAAGAAACAAGTTAGGAACATTTCATGACCTTATCAAAAATAAATCTTAAGAACATTCACATGCAAGAAACACCCTTCCTTTCTTCATAAAGCCCACCTGAGGAAATATTTGCCCAAGATCACAGTGAATCAGATGCAGCAACGTTCTTTTATAATGCATTATATTCACTTGTATAACATGTCGAAAGATGTGTGCAATTACAATGCAAACATTGCAACAGTATGGTGTTTATTGCAGAGCTGTCATGGGAGTGCCCATCTTACATCTAGGTTCAGCTCTACAGCTGTCATGCAGAAAGTTGATATCAAATCTTAATGATTACACGGGTGCTGAATACATTACATTTCCTGTATGTATAGATTTGAGGAAGTATTTACGAAATGATGATGGCGCTATCAATGGAAAAACTATCTGATGGAAGACCGGCGATGTTCCAGCTTCTGATTTTCACTGGATCTCCCAGAGAACGCTTCAGAGACACATTCTTAGAGCAGGGGATCCCTCTGTCCTTACACAGCTCGATCCATTCTTCTGTAGCACTCTACAAACGCACATTCCAATAAACAATTAATATTTCTTCTATATATACACTGTTCTTAAAATTAACTTTAATTTAATTTAACTTAAAAAAGTACTAACTATGTACTATGTACAGTAACTGTATGTAGTATGTAACTATGTACTAACTAACAGAGGTGGAAAGTAACTAATTACATTTACTCGCATTACTGTAACTGAGTAGATTTTTTGTGTACTTCTACTTTTTAAAGCAGTTTTTAAAATCTGTAATTTTACTTATGTATGTTTTGTTTGAAGTATTGTAATTCGCTAAATTTTAAATCATATTCGCTACTGAGTTAAACAAATGCATGAAAATGCAAAAATATATATATATATATTATGCTTTGTATATAAGCGCGACCATATACAGAGACGTGGGAAAGAGGAAAGAGATTGTGCCATATACCACCTTTCCATACAGTTTAAAATAGAACCCTGAACCATTCTTTTGCTTTGCGGCCCAACCATTTTCAAGCACAAGAAAGACAACAGCTTTATTATGCAAAGGTGTTCCTTCAGTTAAAAAAAAACTAGTTTGAGATTTATATCTGCTCATCTTTTTTGAACTACGCTAGAATGCCACATCCCACCTCCGCTTAAAAAAAAAAGTAACTCTTTTTAACCTTTACTCTGAGAAATATTTTTATGAGCTACTTTTTACTTGAGTAGATTTTTATAAATGGTAACTTTAATTGTACTTCACTAAAATTTCACTGAAGTAACAGTACTTTTACTTGAGTACAAAATTTTAGTACTCTTTCCACATAACTACGCTTGAACAGCATCATTGTAAAAGCATTTTAATATTGCTAATTGTGTATCTCATAAAAATTGGTTAAGTTGGGTATTTAGAAATGTGATGGGTTATCATACATTTTAAATATTTTGCTTGACAAATGTATGCATGCACTGTGTGTGTGTGTGTGTGTGTGTGTGTGTGTGTGTGTGTGTGTGTGTGTACCTGTCTATAACTCGATGTAAAAACTCCGAGGTAGGCTACTATAGCAGCTGAGATGAGAATATCTCCAGTAAGATTGATGTAGAGTTCTCCCAGGTTGAGTGCTGTCTCACTCCAACGTGTCTTCTCTCCTCCTAAACCGCCAATCAGCTGTTCTGCCCTGTCCAGCTTCTTACTACACAGGTCCACCTATCACAAATGAATGGTTAGCTCAAATTATTTTGGCCCAAATCTTTTAAAATACAATACTATCTTATCCTTTAAGAAAAGCATCAAACATGAAGGACTTCATCATTCCTGGCACAGAGACTCAAATAAATAAATAAAAAATATTGTGGTGTTTGGGCAAGAGTTACATTGCCCAGGTGCATGTGATGTTAGGTATGCTTTCAGCGATTATTTTAAAAAAGAGAGAGAGAGAGAGAGAGAGAGAGAGAGAGAGAGACAGAGAAGCGCTAAACTGTATGGCCAATAACCAAAGTGGATTTTGTATTGTTTAAAAATATAGGGATTAGTTACAGATTCCGCATGACTCATGGTGTCAGGGCGCACACTAGGATGAGAGTGGATCATTCCAAGTGCAGAGGAATGAGATGGCGGAGCTACGGCAGGAGAACGCAACCCTCCGCAGGGCGGGCGCTCAGCCGGCGGTTGCCACGCCCGTCGCAGCGGCTGTTGCGCCACCCCACCCTTCTGATGTCTTCATAGCTCTACCAGATAAGTGGGATGGCACGGCTGGGAAATGCAGTGTGTTTTTAACATCATTGGATCTTGTGTTTGAGTTTAATTCCACCAGATACTCCACAGACCGACTGCGCATTGCACTTCTCATCTCGTTGCTATCCAGGCAGGCAGAGTGGGCCACGTTGGCCCTTCGCTTGGATTCAGATGTCGCCTATTCATACACAGAGTTCACCCGTCAACTAAAGCTAACTTTTGAACATTCTGCTGCTGAGGTGGAGACCGACTCCAAGTTATATCATCTGGGAGGTTCGTCCGTGAGCCGCTACACGGCGGATTTCCGAACCCTGGCTGTCCAGACCGACTGTGGAGACGCTGCCCTCCAAACAGCCTACTATGAGGGACTGGCTGCACGCATCAAGGACGAGCTCGCTGGACAAGAACTTCCAGCTACGTTGGAGGGCTTAATTCAACTCGCCCTCCGAATCGACCAGCTCCTGCTTGCCCGACCCAAGCCAGCTCCTCGCACCCTGCTGCCCATCATGCCATCACTGCCCCATTTTACGTCCCGACCCTCCTCCTTCTTCTCCCACACGCCTGTTCCTGAAGCTCGCTCCTCACTTGCAACTGCACCTACCAGATCAGTCGGTTCTCCAACTCCAGCCGTGGTTGACACCGGAGCCTGGGAACCCATGCAATTAGGACGCGCCTCCTTAACCGCTGTAGAACGGGAACGCCGCTTCAGAGAGGGTCTCTGCACATATTGTGGATCGGCAGCACACCACCGAGCTATCTGCCCTCTGTGTCCGCATCCACCTCTCCGCCACTTTGACCAACTTTTCCCATCTCACGGTACGAGCACGCCTCCAGTTTGGCCACAAACGGGTCGAAAGTACCGCGTTCATCGATTCCGGTGCCGTGGGTAACTTTATTGACTCTTCTTACGCCAAAAAACTGGGGGTAAAAATCAAGGCATTATCCCAGCCCGTAAACATCACATCTGTTGATGGTCAGGCCCTCTCTTCCAGCCCTATCACCTCTCGAACATAGCCAATCACCCTCATCGTCAACCAACATGAAGAACAGGTTCAATTCTACGTCACCTCCATCTCATCTCCTCCCATCATCCTTGGTCACCCGTGGTTGTTGCAGCATGACCCACTTATTGCTTGGACACAGAACCGGATTCTACAATGGGGGCCGACCTGCACCAAACTCTGCCTACGGGCCCGGATTGGGACGTGTCCTAAGGAGCCCGAGGCCCCCGAAGTCGACACCAACAGCATCCCGACGCCTTACTGGGACCTGGATGAAGTGTTTTGTAAACGACGTGCCACCCACCTACCTCCTCATCGCCCTTACCACTTGGCAATTGACCTTCAGCCGGGTTCCGTCCCACCCCGCGGCCATCTCTACTCACCATCTTCCACTATAAATGCAGGTGATGGAGGAATATGTTTCCAGCGCCCTTCGCCAAGGTACCATCCGGCCCTCCTCCTCACCTGCCGCCACAAGGTTCTTCTTTGTAAAGAAAAAAGGCGGTGACTTACGTCCATGTGTCGATTATTGGGGGCTCAACGATATCACCATCAAGAACTGACACTCATTGCCGCTTACCAACTCTGCCCTGGACGCCGTCTCTGGTGCCACCATCTTTACGAAGTTGGACCTTCGGAGCGCCTACAACTTGGTACGCATTAGAGAGGGCGAGGAGTGGAAAACGGCCTTCATCATCCCCACAGGACACTATGAAAGTCTGGTCATCCCTTTTGGACTCTGTAACGCACCGGCTGCATTCCAACAATTCATCAATGATGTTCTCAGAGACATGCTAGGCCGCTGGGTGTTCGTCTACCTAGACAACATCCTCATTTACTCCCGGACTGTTGACGAACATGTCCAACACGTTAGGGTCCTCAAGAAATTGCTCGTGCGCTTTTCACGTGTGCTCCACCACGTTCCTGGGTTTTGTTATCTCGCCTAAGGATGTGGCCATGGACCTGCAGAAACTGGAAGCTGTGCGTCATTGGCCCTTCCCAAGATCCTCAAGCAACTTCAACGATTTCTCGGGTTTGTGAATTTCTATCGTCGCTTTATCCGGGACTACAGTACAGTTGCAGCTCCTTTAACCGCCCTGACACGACCATCTTCTTCACCCTCAACTCTGCTTTCCAGGAATTGTGTCACCGCTTCACCACCGCACCAATTCTCCTCCATCCAGACGCGAGCAAACCATTCGTTGTGGAGGTGGACGCTTCGGATGTGGGCGCTGGGGCCGTTCTCTCCCAACGAGGTCCAGGTCAGAAGCTGCACCCCTGTATCTTCTGCACCCCTTCTTCTTCAGAAAATTTGACCCCACTCAGCAGCGATATGGGTAGGGGACCGTGAGCTGTTGGCCATGAAGTGGGCTCTGGAGGAATGGCGTCACTGGCTCCAGAGCGCCAGACAGCCGATCATCGTCTGGACCGACCACCAGAATCGAATCACCATCCGAAGAATGAAACAGGCTTAACCCTAGACAGGTACGGTGGGTGTTATTTTTCGAGAGTTACAACTTCCATCTGTCATACCGCCCAGGGTCCAAGAACATCAAGGCCGACGCCCTCTCCCGACAGCATGAGGAAGACGTCCCCCGGGCGCAGCTTGCGCCTGTCCTACCTCCCACCAGGATCATAGCACCTCTCTGTTGGGATCTGGAGACGAGGGTGCACCAGGCACAGGCTGCGGAGACCGAACCGACAGGTGTGCTGCCTGGTTGACTATGTACCCGACACCATCAGGACGGAGGTCATCCAATGGGGCCATTCTCTCTCCTTGCTGGACACCTCGGAACACGTCGCACCCTTCAATTCATCCGGCGCACCTTCTGGTGGCCCATCATGACCAAGGGTGTTCACGAGTTCGTCCAGGCGTGCCCAGTGTGCGCCAGGGCCAAGGATGTAAATCAACCATCTCCGAGTGAGCTTCAACCACTTCCTGTTCCCTGTCGGTCCTGGACGCACATTGCCGTCGACTTCATCACGGGCCTGCCGGTTTCCGAAGGAAAGAACACCATCCTCACCATCGTCAACTGGTTCCGTCAACCGGTTCCCCAAAGCTGTGCAGCTGGTGGACCTCCCCGTCAGCTAAGAAAACAGCTGAGCTGATATTAGAACATGTAGTCCGCCTGCATGGGTTCCCAAAGGACATCGTCTCGGACAGGGGGCCTCAGTTCACCTCACGGTTCTGGAAGGCCTTCTGCCATCTGATCTATTCCACCTGTAGTCTGTCCTCCGGCTACCACCCACAGACTAACGGTCAGAAGGAACGGACCAACCAACAACTGGAGCGCTACGTGAGGTGCTTTGTCGCCGACCATCAGTGCTCCTGTGCTCACTACCTCATCTGGGCTGAACTATCACACAACCTCCACGTTTCATCCACCACCGGCGTAAGCCCATTTGAGGCATGCTATGGTTTCCAGCCTCCGATGTTCGACCACCAAAAACCGGAGGTTGGAGTACCGTCGGCCCAACAGTTGGTCCGTCGATGTCGATGGCTATGGAACCAAGCAAACCTTGCCTTCCAACGCGACAACACCCGCTACATCACTCAGCACCACCGTCGACACCCACCGGGGCGATTGTACCACGTAGGTGACAATTTCCTGGATTCTGTCTGTAGATGTAGATTTTTTGTAGACAGCCATACTTTATCACCTCGCTTCATCGGTCCATACCGCATCACCCTCCAAAATTAACCCCGTCACCTACCGACTCCAGCTGCCTGCGGCGCTCCAGATCCACCCAGTATTCCATAATTCGCAGCTAAAACCCTTCACCACTTCACCTATGTGCACAGTCTTTCAGCAGGTCAGCCTGGTAGGCCTGCAAAACCACCATGGTGTGCAGTGTAGCACCAGCCTGACCCGCTGCCTGAAAAGCTTTCCCCACCAGGGAAGAGGTCAGTCTACACGGCTTGGTGGAGAGTGTGGGCTTTTTCAGGGAGGATGATGTCCCAGGAGAGAAATAGACCGTAAGTGTCGCTTCTATCTCGGGCGTCATCATATAACCGAAAGCCTCTGCATCAGCGATATTCGAATAAATCAAAGTTGATGGCACGAAAAGACGGGATGAATAAGGTTGATTCCATGAAAGAGTTAACTTGTCATGGAGATCACCAAAGAAAGTGAGGGGGTGTCGCTGAAGATGCTCCCCCCCGGTCACCCGACAGAAACCTGTCGTCTTATTTTGAGCGCTTGGGAGAATGTCGCTTCCGCGGCCAGTCAATATGCAACCGTTCGAACGCACGTGTTACTCCTTCGAGTAACTTCTCATACGCCCCATCACTAGAGGATCATACTGAGGTGGCTATCTCCATGGAAGCAAGGGAAGAAGTCTCTTCCGCCCCCTCACAAGAAGCGCCGGAGCGTGCTTGAGAAGCGAATGCTAAAACTCCCTGATCCGGCAAGAGCGCAAGAGAAAGGGGGAATTCCGTCTCATGCGCGTCTGCCAGATCGGCATGTGAACCTCACGAATGGGCCAAAGCCCTAACCCTAAGAGCCTGAGGAGAGCGTGCTCTTCCCCCAGACACTCAAAACAAAAACCTCATCAGATGACATCACCTGACCAAGGTTATATAAGCCAAAATTTGGGGTGTTTGATACACACATGCTTCACAACCGGTTGAACAAAGAGATGTTCCCATAGCGAAGTGCTTTGCGCTCCTGGGGATCACGTGCCGATCTGACAGAAGCACGTGAAATGGATTTTTCCTTTCCTCTCGTGCTCTCACCGTATCACGAGGCTCTCGCGCCCACTTCTCAAGCACATCCCGGCGCTTCTTCTGAATGGGAGGAAGAGACTTCCTCTCTTGCTTCTGCAGAGATGAACATTGACCTCAGAGCGCCCCCAAGCGCTCGAAGTATAGATGACAGGTTTAAAAAAAAAAGGAAAAACCTGTCGGGTGGCCGAGGGGCGGGGGGAGCCTCAACGGCGCGCTCTCCCCTTCTTTGGTGACCTGCATGACGAGTTAACATCGTTCTCGGAGTAAGCCTTACTCTTCCTGTGTCTTTGTGCCATTGACATAGATTTATTCTAATGTTGTTGATGCGAAGGCGCTGAGTTATACAATAATGCCCCAGATTGAAGAGACGCTTGCGAGCTATCCCTCTCCTGGGAGCTTATCTTCACTGAAAAATCCCACACTCCCGACCAAGCAGTGTAGTGTTACATCTTTGTTGGTGGGGAAAGGTTTTCAGGCAGAGGGTCAGGCTGGTGCTGCTCTGCACACCATGGTGTTTTGCAGGCATACCAGGCTGACCTGCTGAGAGACCTAAGCACCGACGGGTCCATCAATGACGCGGCATTTGCGGAGCTACTCCAAACCACAGATTTATCTCTCCATACCACCAGGCAGATGGCCTGTCTTATCGGCCGTTCTATGGCTGCCATGGTCGCCAAGGAGAGACATCTGTGGACAAGGATCGCGCTTTCCTGCTTGATGCCCCCATCTCGCCTTTCGGCCTCTTTGGCGATGGTGTTTTCGGGTTTCGAGTGTCGAAGCTCTATGAGCAGTGCCCGCATTCTCCAGTGCACCCACAGATCCAGACAGTGTGGTATGCCTATAGATTCTAGGACTGACTCGTTTATTATTGGGCAGTGGTGGCTCAGAGGGCTAAGGCACTGAGTTACTGATTGAAAGATCGGTGGTTCGATTCCCAGATCAACCAGGTTGCGGTTATTGGGCCCTTAACCCTATCTGCTCCAGGGGTGCTGTACAATGGCTGACCCTGTGCTCTGACCCCAGTTATGCTGGGATATGTGAAGAAGGAATTTCAGGGGTGCTGTAATGTATATGTGACAAAATAAATTTTTTTTTTTTTTTTTTGCCATGTTTTAGGATACCGAACATTTAACACTGCCCCCCCCCCATCTAGCCAAAGTGTCAAAACTTGTGCCCCTTTCAGAGACGCTGGCAGTGGGGAACCTACTGCCAAGTATGGTAGAAAGCACTGTAGAAAGAGGCTACAGAATTCATTTTGCACATCGTCCTTCGCGTTTCAATGGAACTGTCCACTGCCATAAAACTGGAACAGATGAATATGTTGACAATTACAGACTTAGAACATGCCATAGAACATGTTCCACTGCCAGACAGGGCCATAGAACATGTTCCACTGCCAGACAGGGCCATAGAACATGTTCCCCTGCCAGACAGAGAGTCAGGCTATTACAGTGGTTCCCAAGAAACACAGGAGGTTGCGTCCAATCTTCGTGGGCTGAACATTAAATGTTGACAGCCAAAATGATTGCTCCTCAAATCCAAATGGAGGATTGGTTTGTGACAATCCAGCTGAAGGACGCACATTTTCATATAGAAATATTGCCACAACACAGGAAGTTCCTGAGGTTCGCTTTCGGTGGTGAAGTCTACCAGTATCGGTCCTTCCATTTGGCCTATCCCTGTCATCCCACACATATACAAAATGCAAGGATGCAGCCCTGGGTCTATGACTCCAGGGCATCTGTATCCTGAAATACATAGATGACTGGTTGATTCTGGCACAGTCTCAGCAGATAGCGCTTCGACATCGAGATGTCTTAGCTCATCTTGATTCTTTAGGATTGAGACTCAACACCGGGGAAGGCGTTCTCTTTCCTGCTCAGAGGACAACGTATTTGGGTGTCAAATGGAATTCGATCGCAATGCAGACACAGCTGTCTCCAGCGAGTGTCAAATCCATTCTTAATACCCTCAAGGAAATCAGGCTAGGCCAGAAAGTGGGCCTTCTGCACACAAGATCGTTTCAGTTGTGGCTAAGCACCAGGGGATTTCATGCAAGTGCCAATCCCCAGGCAAATATGCCAGGGGCTTCGTACCCTTCCAATGTGTTTCAGACCCCGGTTTTTGACTCTAGGTCCGTGTTGTCGTCCCAGGATGCTCACGACAGACACTTCCCTCTCGGGCTGGAGTGCGGTCTTAGACGGCTGTCCAGACCGAGGGATCTGGAGAGGCCATCTTCACGCGTGGCACATCAATTGCATCGAAATGATGGCTCTATTTCTGGCCCTGAAATACTTCCTCCAGCAGTTGAGAGGCTACCATGCTACCATGCATTTCATCCCTGGCCCGAGCTTTGGAACTTTCACCTCTGGCCCCTGAAGTGGACCAATTAAGAGATGCTGGTCTTCCAGCCAGTGTAATTGAAATGATACTAAGTGCGAGGGCTCCCTCCACTAGAAGAACATTTGCCCGCAAATGGAGTGTATTTGCAAGATGGTGCATGGCAAAACATGACAAGACCCAGTTTACTGCCGAATTGTTTCAGTGCTGGAGTGTCTGCAAGAAATATTGATCTCAGGCTTATGCCCTAGTACTCTCAGAATGTACGTAGCCATCATTTCGGCTTGGGTTTCTGTGGGATAACCCAAGTGCAACTAAAAACCCTTTAGTTGCACGCTTCATTCGTGGAGGTAAACGGTGGAAGCCGCCCACTAGAGCGACAGTCCCTTCTTGGGAATTAGCTATTGTGCTCAAAGGTCTGGTTGATACCCCTCTCAAAGTAAGTGCTCATTAGATTTACTTTCACCGCAATAGCCAGTGGCGTAAATCAGAGCAGCTTTTTATATGCTATGGGGGCCGCAACCGGGGGCGGCCGCCACTAGACAAATACTGTCACATTGGGTTAGAGATGCTATTGCCCTAGCCTACGAGGCACGTGGTCAGACTTCGCCTATAGGAATTAGGGCCCATTTGACCAGGAGGTGTCCCCTTGCAGCAAGTGTGTGATGTGGCAGACATTTGTCAGATTTTATAGTTTGAATGTCCATGCTACTCCAGGCTCACAGGTCCTCAAGTCAGCATTCCAAAGTTATGTGTGAGACCTCTTTGGTGATTGTGCGCACACATTACACAACCCTGGGGGTCCAGATACTTGCAGTGCGGTGGTGTTTTCATGCAGCATCGAGTGTAGCTTTTGAAAAGGAACATCTCGGGTTACTTTGCTGTAAACCTGTAAATCTGTAACTGAGATGCTGAACTCCAATGCCGCACTGCAGGTATGACTGGACGTTCTTTCAGACAAAAATTGACCAGAGGTTGTTTCCGGTTCAGACTTATTTATAACCTGCAGGTGCACCTCATCAGATGACCTCACCTGACCGAGGTTATATGAGCCAAAGTTTGCCATGTTTGATACATGCGTGCTTCACAACTGGTGGAACAAAGAGACGTTCCCATAGCGTTTTCATGCAGCATCTTGTTCCCGCTTTTTCAGGGAACAGGGCTACAGCAAAGTAACCTGAGACCTTTAGCAAGGCCATGAAAAACTGAAACACTGGCAAGAGAAAAACTTGGCTAAGGAGCCCACTGATGCACATGCTGAGTTCTCTTAAATACCTGTAGTAATCAGCAGCGAATGACCATTCTGAGGGCGGGGCAGTGCCGTGGGCATGGGAAAAAACATGATAGCGGCTTGCGAAGAGGTAGTTTACCTCGCACACATTGGTTTAGAATGATGTAAAATCCATAAATCAGGCTTGAGCACTTGGTACATTCATAGCTCATAATGCAATTTTAAATTATACTGTATTTTACAACATGATTTTTTAATACTTTTTACTGACACATTATTATTGTGACTAACTTGATTTTCCAGGTCGGTTTTCTTCTTCTTGTTGTCCTCCAGAGTGTCCTGAAGTTTTCCCAGTTCATCTTGGACCTTCTTTAGAGCTGCCTGCTTCTTTTGGAGACTCTCTGTGGCTATCCTCAGCTTAGCTTCTGCTTGCTCCAACTTCTCTTTCTTAGGGGCCACAACTTTTGCAACTCTGAGAGAGAAGATATTAAGATGATTTACTTCACCATAATCTTTTAAAACACTTTTGGCCCTAAAGAATAATTAAACAATGCTGCCTGTATTTTCGCATTATGAGTCATGCTGCATCCAGAACCAATCCCAAGATCACACCAATATTTTTAAACAATACAAAATCCACTTTGGGTATTGGCCATAGAATTTAGCGGTTCTCATTTTTTATTTTTTTTATGGGCTGAACTTTCCACCTCATAGCGCACAGTATAATTATAAGTCAATCCCTGCTATATCTATTTGATATCATCCAAATGAGGATGGGTTCCCTGTTGAGCTGGGTTCTTCTCAAGGAGTTTTTTTCTTGCCACCATAGCCCCAGCTTTCTTTTCAGAGACAATTGTTAATTATAAGTTATACATATTTCCTTGCATTTTTAGTACTTTCCATAAAGGTTTGATTCTGTAAAGCTGATTTGCCCATTTGCCCATTGTTACAACTGATATATAAAAAAAATTATAAATAAAAAAATTGTCCGTTCATTATACAAACTCACTTGTCGTAAGCATCCATAGCACAGACCCACTTGCAAAGGCCTTCAGCTGCAGTGGATGCCGACCGGATTTTCTCTGGGACGAAGTCCGGGTTTGAGATGTATTTGTTGCGGATGATCGTCATGTAAGCAGGTGGAATGTTGTCTCTGTTGTACTCATGCAAACTCTGCAGGAACTTCATGTCACCTAGAAGCTTCTTGGCTGGGCCCCAGAAGTCCTCAATCTTTTTGCCCGGGGTGGAAGGATCAGGGATGCGGTCAGGTTTTATGCCTTTGAGGATACAAATGGCCTCCATCACGAGTTTGACTCCAGCTGGAGGATTTTTCATGGACTTCACCAGCGTAATGTCCTACAGAGAAGTAGACAAAGTTTTGAGTTGTTAATGCAATGTACTTGCAAGTATACAGTCGTCGCTAAAAGTTTTGAGAATTACGTAAATATTGGAAATTGGAAGTCCGAGAATTGGAAGTCCGGAGAAGAAAAGGTGAGCGCTACCATCAGTACTGTGTCATGCCAACAGTAAAGCATCCTGAGACCAATTCTCAAGGACCAAAACGTTGAAATTTTGGCTCCATGGCCTGGAAACTCCCCAGATCTTAATCCCATTGAGAACTTGTGGTCAATCCTCAAGAGGCGGGTGGAGAAACAAAAACCCACTAATTCTGACAAACTCCAAGAAGTGATTATAAAAGAATGGGTTGCTATCAGTCAGGATTTGGCTCAGAAGTTGATTGAGAGCATGCCCAGTCGAATTGTAGAGGTCCTGAAAAGGAAGGGCCAACACTGCAAATACTGACTCTTTGCATAAATATCATGTAATTGTCGATAAAAGCCTTTGAAACGTATGAAGTGCTTGTAATTATATTTCAGTACATCACAGAAACAACTGAAACAAAGATCTAAAAGCAGTTTAGCAGCAAACTTTGGGAAAACTAATATTTGTGTCATTCTCAAAACATTTGGCCACAACTGTAGTATTCATGTATTAGGTGTTTGCTTGCCTGTTGAGTAAGTGTATCAAGTGCAGCTAGAGCTGCCTGCAGGATGGGCATAGCAACAGCCAAGTCTGCATCACACTCATCTTTGATGGCCTTGGCAGCTGTGGCCTGTTCATTTGCCTCTGCCTCTTCCACACGAACAACCTTCTCTGTCTTGGCCACCTCCACAGATTCACGCTCAATCACGACCATCATCTCATCAACTTTTTTGCTAGCCACGCGAAGCTCAGGCTGGAGCGCCTCCAGTTCAATTTGCATGGTGGCCACTTGAGCTGCAGCATAATTTAGCTTCTCCAGACCAACCTCATAGCGCTCTTTTAGCTGCATTACCTCACTGAAGAGAAGAGGATATTTTATTAAAGCAATTTACATGCTAAAATGTTTTTCATCAGCTGAAATTTCAATTGACACCATATTTATAAATTGACACCATATTTAGTGACACTCTCATGGACATGCCTAAAGACACTTACGCTCTCTTGGACTCCAGCAGGACTTTGAAGGTGGAAATGAGCTCCAGGTAGGAAGTTGGAGTGACATAGTTGTGGCGCTGCAGCTCAACCAGAAAGCGTCCTGAAAGATTGATGGTGGAAATGTGGAATTTCTGGCACATGTCTATGCAGCCAGTACGGACATCATCTGTCATCTCAGTTTCCTCCAGGAACCGAGATGCCACAGCCTGTAGCGCATCATCTGGCCAGCTCTAAGGGGTAATAAAAAAACATGCTGAATCCTGGTAACAGATGGAAACATGCTACTTACTACTTGAACAATTGTTTTTGCAAACACCTGACCATCACATCCTATTCTAGACTTAAGCCAATTTCCTTTCCACAACATGCATCTAACTTTGTGGCAACAGATGGGCAACGGTTAGATGGTGTGATGGTTAGATGTTCAGATACTTTACTATATATAATACATCTACTATATATATATCACACACACAGTATAGATACAGGTCGTTCCCTACCTACAAACGAACGAATTCCGTTTCGGGAGCATGCAAGTCCGACAAAGTAAGTCTAATACGCCTTTGATATGAATATACAATGTAAAGCATACCAATCCACTTGAGTAAATATGTACCCTTTCCCACACTGCCATTCATGTGGCCAAAAACCGCAGTCATGCCTAGGGAGATGAATCTTACAGTGAAATGTTGTCGTTGTGACTTTAAATAATGAGGGGAATCCTAGATGCCATTTGGTCACTGTTTTCCACTCTGTCATTTCATACATTCACTTTCACACTGAAAATATTTAATTTTATTTGTATAGCACTTTTAACAATAGTCATTGTTACAAAGCAGCTTTACACAATCAAAAGAAAATTGTGCATGTATCAACATGATTAGATGTCCCTGATGAAAAAGCTGAGGGTGACGGTGGCAAGGAAAAACTGTCACGGTACGCCAGGTCACGCCCACGACTCGAGCCAAACTTTGATCACCTGTGACTCCTCTCCACATTCCGTCCCGCAGCTTTGGTTTTGCCTCCTCATTCATCAGCTCAAGCACACCTGCTCCATATTTTCATTTCATCACCTTGCTCTATATAAGTCTTGTTCAAGCAACCACTCATTGCCGAATTATTGCGTGCCCCAAGCTCTGTGTTTTTCTCGCCTAGTATATGTTGCTTGCTTAGAATACTTTTGACCCATTTTTTGCTCACCTGTTACGTCTCTTTGCCTTACGATTTGGAGTTGTCTGCTACGTTGACTGATAACCTGGTTTTGACCCTTTGTTTGTATTTCTGACTTTGACTCTGCCTTATCCTCCCAGAATTCCTGCAACGCTGATGACAAGTGCACGATTTCAGACCAGCGCCTCAATTCACAACCCCGATCTCCTGACACAGCTGCTCTCTCTCTCAATCTGCGCGCCGGATCCATCACACTACCACGCTCCTTCTGTGCGTTATACATTGCATGCGCGCTGCAGGTCTGATCTCCCCGCACAGCCGCGCTCACTCTGCATCGCCCATCCCTTAACCTACTCTACGGCCACTCCCAAGTTACGCCACTGCCCACCTCAGACAGCACCCCAAGTATTGCTTCTCTGCTTTTGCCTCTCCCTCTTTTCTATCCTTCTCATTTTGTCATTAAAATCAGTTAAACTAAGTCCTATCTGTTGTGTCTGCTTTTGGGTTCCCCAAGCCTGCGCGACATAGTCGGCGCCTCGTGACTATAATTCGGCCAACATGGACCCAGCAGACTTAGGACAACTCAGAACCGCCTTGGAGGCACAGGGCAACCTCCTTGGCACACACCAAGGGGAAATTCTTCAGGTCAACCAAAACCTTAAGACTATGGCTGACGCCCTCACTGCCCTAACTTCCCGGATCGAACAGCTTCAGGTCACATCACGCCCAACTCCAGTTCAATCCCCACCTCCTCCTATCCGAGAACCTCGTCTGCCGCCCCCTCAGTCCTACAGTGGAGAACCTGGTACCTGCCGATCTTTCCTCTCTCAATGCTCACTGTCTCTTGAATTGCAAGCCTCAACATTTCCAACCGAACGTTCAAAAATAGCTTACATCATCACTCTTCTCTCTGGAAGAGCACGTGAGTGGGGAACGGCGCTATGGGATGCAGATGATCCATGCTGCACGAACTATAACGCCTTCACCGGTGAGATGAGAAGAGTCTTTGACCGGTCTTTATCTGGCAGGGAGGCAGCCGGGCAGATGCTGAGGCTCCACCAGGGCACACGTTCAGCCTATGATTATGCCATTGAGTTTCGCACCCTGGCAGCCTCTTGTGGATGGAATGAATGTGCCATGTTTGATGTGTTTTTTAATGGACTGTCCGAGACCGTGAAGGATGAGTTGACTTCTCGAGAGCTTCCTTCAGACCTAAATGGCCTCATGGATCTTGCAGGTCGTATTGACGCACGCCTCCGGCTCAGATGCCAAGAAGGCACCCAATCCCTAGTAAAGACGAGACCAGCCACTCCTCCACAGAATATCAATCCCCCTGCCGAGCCCATGCAGGTTGACCGGACCAGAATCTCTCCCGAGGAACGTCAACGTCGTCGGGACAAGGAGGCCTGCTTCTACTGTGGACAGATAGGCCATTTCCGTCTTCAGTGCCCGTTAAAACAAAAGGCCCTCCAATGAAACTGGGAGTCCTGGAGGGCCTATCTCACCGAAACCTCTCAGGCCAACGTCCATGTTTACCTGTCATGATCATTTATAATAACAATGCCCAACCACTCAAGGCACTTATCGATTCTGGATCTGACCAAAACCTTATCTGCGCCGCTACAGCTAAGGAATTAAGAATCCCTTTTCTGCCCTTAGACACCTCCCTGTGTGTGCAGGCCCTTGACGGAAGTTCACTACCACCCATCACCCACCGCATACCCCCAGTCACCCTGAGGATCTCAGGCAACCATGTTGAGACTATCTCTTTCTTCATCATGGAGGGCTCGCATGCCCCTATTGTCCTTGGGGCTCCTTGGCTGGTCAGGCATAACCCTAACATTGACTGGGCCAAGAACATTATCCTCGATTGGAGCCCTGCCTGTCTGTCTTCATGCCTCCACGCTGCTAGAGCCCACTCGTCACACCCTGTTATTGAGGAGGAGTTCCCAGATCTTTCCAGCGTTCCACCTATCTACAGTGACCTCCGGCAAGTCTTCAGCAAGACACGTGCTCTCTCTCTGCCACCCCACAGACCCTACGACTGCTCCATCGACCTCCTCCCAGGTACAGCCCCCCCAAGGGGACGCTTGTACTCTCTTTCCATCCCTGAGAGGGAGGCTATGGATAAGTACATCACGAATCTCTGGCAGCAGGGATCATCCGACCTTCCTCCTCGCCGGCTGGAGCCGGTTTCTTTTTTGTGGACAAGAAGGACAAGTCTCTTCGCCCCTGCATTGACTACCGTGGACTGAACGCCATCACGATCAAGAACCGCTATCCCCTTCCCCTCATGTCGACTGCCTTTGAACTTTTGCAAGGAGCATGTATATTTACTAAACTGGACTTGCGGAATGCGTATCATCTGGTGAGAATAAAGGAGGGGGATGAATGGAAGACTGCATTCAACACCCCCACAGGCCACTACGAGTACCTAGTGGTACCCTTCGGGCTAACTAATGCCCCTGCTGTTTTTTAAGCTCTAGTCAATGACGTCCTGAGAGACTTCCTAAATATCTCTGTCTTTGTTTATCTGGACGATATTTTAATATTTTCTCGTTCTTTGGAGGAGCACCAGCTGCATGTCCGACAGGTCTTGCAAAGGCTTCTTGAAAATAAACTTTATGTCAAAGCGGAGAAATGTGAATTCCACCGAGACTCTGTATCCTTCCTTGGTTTCATCATCTCCCCTTCTAGCCTGCAGATGGAGCCATCCAAGTTAACGGCTGTCACTGACTGGCCCACTCCCACTTCAAGGCGAGACCTTCAACAGTTCCTGGGGTTTGCAAACTTTTACAGACGCTTTATCAGGAATTACAGTTCAGTGGCAGCTCCCCTTACCGCTCTAACCTCCACAAAGGCCCCCTTCCTCTGGAACAAACAGGCGGAGGATGCATTCTCTGACCTCAAGCGCAGATTCACTTCCGCACCTATCCTAACCATCCCAGATCCTTCTCTTCAGTTTATTGTGGAGGCGGACGCCTCTGAGTCAGGGGTCGGGGCGGTTTTATCACAAAGGTCACCCAAGGATAATAAATTGCACCCATGCTCTTTCTTCTCCCGTCGCCTCACTCCTTCAGAGAGAAATTATGACATAGGGGATCGGGAGTTGTTAGCGGTAAAACTTGCCCTCGAGGAGTGGAGACACTGGCTGGAGGGGACCGTCTCCCCATTCTTAGTCTGGACGGATCATAAGAATCTTGAGTACCTCAGATCAGCCAAGAGACTCAATGCTCGTCAGGCCAGATGGACGCTCTTCTTTTCACGCTTTAACTTCACGCTTTCGTATCGCCCTGGCTCCAGAAACGTCAAACCCGACGCCCTGTCTCGACAGTTCTCCACAACCCAGGAACCGTCCCCAACTGAACCAATCCTTCCTGCTCATTGCATTGTGGCAGCTGCTCTGCTGGATATTGAAACACAGGTTAAGAGAGCACTTGATCAGGAACCAGGCCCCAGCAACGTTCCCCCTGGTCTGCTTTTCGTCCCGGCCTCTGTCCGATCTCAAGTACTGGAATGGGGACATAGCTCTCAAGTTGCCTGCCATCCTGGTGGAACCCGCACCCTGGCCCTTCTCCAGCGACGATTCTGGTGGCCCTCCATGAGGGATGACGTCTTGGGGTTTGTGGCGGCCTGTGATGTCTGTGTTAGAAGTAAATCAAGCAATAAGCCCCCTGCTGGTCTTTTGAGGCCTCTCCCAGTTCCTAGTCGCCCTTGGTCACATATTTCCCTGGACTTCGTCACCGGCCTCCCAGACTCTAACGGCAACACCTGCATTCTAACCATAGTGGATCGCTTCTCTAAATCTGCCCATTTTGTTCCTTTGCCAAAGCTTCCATCAGCCAAAGAAACCGCCGAATTAATGATTCACCATGTCTTCCGTCTGCACGGTCTCCCCTCCGACATTGTCTCAGACCGCAGACCTCAGTTCTCTGCACAGTTTTGGAAGGCATTTTGCAGGCTAATCGGCGCGACACCCAGCCTTTCATCGGGCTATCATCCCCAGTCTAACGGGCAGACTGAGAGACATAATCAGGAGCTAGAAACAGCCCTAAGATGCATGGCATCACGAGACTCGAACACTTGGAGCAGGAACCTCCCCTGGATAGAGTATGCGCACAACTCTTTGCCAACTTCCTCAACAGGTCTTTCTCCCTTCCAATGCTGCTTGGGCTATCAACCACCCTTGTTCCCATCCCAAGAACAGGAGGTAATGGTACCTTCAGCTCAGTCCTTCATACACCGTTGCAAGAGGGTTTGGACCCAGGCCAGGAACCGCCTCCTACACACTGTCAGCATTTTCAAACGACAAGCAGACCGCCATCGCTCGGCAGCGCCCAGGTACAGAGTGGGTCAAAGGGTGATGCTCTCCACCCGGAACATCCCCATCAAAACGACCTCACCCAAATTGTCACCTAGATTTGTTGGTCCCTTTACAATTACCAAGGTAATTAATCCTGTTTCTGTCAGGCTTTCCCTACCCCTCTCTATGCGCCGCATCAACCCAACTTTTCACGTCTCTCAGCTCAGACGTCTGGTACACAGCCCATTATCCCCACCACCCCGTCCTCCGCCTCCACCCCCTCGACTCATCGACGGGGGTGAAGTTTTTACAGTGCACAGACTGCTAAGAGCTCGACGCAGAGGGCGAGGCTTACAGTACCTTGTTGATTGGGAGGGATATGGCCCAGAAGAGAGAAGTTGGGTCCCCGCCAGGTTCATTGTCGACCCAACCCTTATCTCCGACTTCCACCGACAACACCCTCAAGCACCAGCTAGGACGCCCGGTGGCGCCCATAGGAGGGGGGGTACTGTCACGGTACGCCAGGTCACGCCCACGACTCGAGCCAAACTTTGATCACCTGTGACTCCTCTCCACATTCCGTCCCGCAGCTTTGGTTTTGCCTCCTCATTCATCAGCTCAAGCACACCTGCTCCATATTTTCATTTCATCACCTTGCTCTATATAAGTCTTGTTCAAGCAACCACTCATTGCCGAATTATTGCGTGCCCCAAGCTCTGTGTTTTTCTCGCCTAGTATATGTTGCTTGCTTAGAATACTTTTTGACCCATTTTTTGCTCACCTGTTACGTCTCTTTGCCTTACGATTTGGAGTTGTCTGCTACGTTGACTGATAACCTGGTTTTGACCCTTTGTTTGTATTTCTGACTTTGACTCTGCCTTATCCTCCCAGAATTCCTGCAATGCTGATGACAAGTGCACGATTTCAGACCAGCGCCTCAATTCACAACCCCGATCTCCTGACACAGCTGCTCTCTCTCTCAATCTGCGCGCCGGATCCATCACACTACCACGCTCCTTCTGTGCGTTATACATTGCATGCGCGCTGCAGGTCTGATCTCCCCGCACAGCCGCGCTCACTCTGCATCGCCCATCCCTTAACCTACTCTACGGCCACTCCCAAGTTACGCCACTGCCCACCTCAGACAGCACCCCAAGTATTGCTTCTCTGCTTTTGCCTCTCCCTCTTTTCTATCCTTCTCATTTTGTCATTAAAATCAGTTAAACTAAGTCCTATCTGTTGTGTCTGCTTTTGGGTTCCCCAAGCCTGCGCGACATAGTCGGCGCCTCGTGACAAAAACTCCCTGAGATGGCAATAGGAAGAACCCTTAAGAGGAACCAGACTCGGAGTACCCATCCTCATTTGGGTGAATATGATATGATATGATATATGATGTGATATGATATATGATAATAAATAATTGAGCAAGATATTGCAACATAAAATCCTCGAACTTGAAAAATACTTGTGAAGCTACTGTACATTTAGGTATGTAATATTATCCCATCTGTCCCATCAGTGGTACATCCAGGAGACGTTTACAAAACAAATGCAATGCTTACCTGAAACCAGTCTATGGTGCAGCAGTTGATAAGAGCAGGGAAACGTCGCAGACGACCTCGGAAGGCATCACCTATTGGACTCATGGCCAGAACTACATGCAACTGACTACGACATCGCTCTACAAACATGTTAAACAATGCCAGAGAACTCCCATCTGTCTGCTTCTCTCGGTCACGCTGGCGATCCACAGCCCGCATACGGTCACAGATCTCTTGCTTCTCATCCACAGCAAAGAGATTAGGAACTTCACCTGTGTTGAGCATATTGCTAACATCTTCAAGGAACGATTCCATCTTGATCTGGGTGTCAGTGAAGAGGAAGACTCCATGGGTTTCCCCGAATGTTGATTTGCGCATAATTTGTTTAAGATCATCACGCCATTCTGTCATGCCGTAACTCTTGGAGATCTCCACTTGGAAGAGCTCAGCTTCAGCCATGTGAGCAGCTAAACGAGTCAAGGACTGCCGACCACTGCCTCCAACACCAACTAGGAGTGCATGACCCCGTGGCTGTTTTAGGATACGAGAGATCTTACAGACGTGCTCAATAGCAAATCGGAAGAGTACAAGTTTCATGGGTGCCTTGCTGATGTTGTTAAAGTCCTCTAGGTGGGCTTCAACCACCTGCCGTAGCTGAGTGAGGTCACTAACCTCACAGTAGTTTTGGTTATCACCTTTGGGATCATGGAAATCACAGAACATGAGACTGCGCAAGTCATCTTCACTTACGCGTCCATCAGAGTCAAAGTCAAGGTGCTTGAAAAGCTGATGGAAATCCTGCTTTAAGTGGGACTTGAAGACTGTTTCTAAGAACTCCACAATCCTGTTACGGTCTGATGGATCAACTAAGCGGTCATAAAAAACTCTCTGCACCTGAAACAATGTTATGCCAGAACTTCTCTCAATATCTTAGAACAAGCCTCCAGTATAATATTATAATATTAACTTAACTTAAACTACATTTTATTTTTATTATTCCTACCTCATGCACCCACAAACGTTTAATAGCTTTGGGGTCATCTGCACTCTCTGGGCAAGATAAACAGATGCCCTGGATGACACGGGCGAAATCACGCAGGTTGAAAAGATAATGTGACTTGTCTGGGGTAGGCAGCAAGTTCTTGGTGGCCCACTGATACACTGCCAGGGTTGCACCCACGATCTGAGTTGTGAGTGGGGCAAATTCTGTGGGAAAGGGATATCTAAAAAACAGCACAAGTATACATTTATTTTAGAATATTATGCAAATCGAAGGAAGACTACACCCAAAACACATAATTATCAGAAAATTCTGAATTATAGGCTAAATAATAATTTAGGCTATAAGCAATTATTCTAATCATTACTCAGTGCCTTACCAGCTCCAACATTATACATTTAAAATAAATTAACAAGTGAAATACATCTTAAGATTCAGAAAAGGAAATCACTATAACTTGTATACCACAGTCATTTACCGTATAGTTAAGTGCCAGTCCAGGATTCTGGAGAAAATTGTATGCATGGTCTTGTCATCAAATTCATTAATTGTTACTGTGTTAAAATGCCGGAGGAAGCGAGGTGTAACTGGGTTCCTCCCACCACCTGAGAATTACAAGAAGACAAAGGAAGTACGTAAGACACATATTCTTTTTGACAACAAAAAGTGAAAGACAAAACCGGATGTCACTTAGTCTTTGACCCTTGTTAATATTCACAATCTGTGTGAGATACCCAGTCTTACCAGGAGGTCCCATGGCACACATCAGCTGGATGTCCACCAGGTTGATTGTGGAGCAGTCCTTCAGGTCATACCAGTTCCAGTGGTCCAGCCACTGGCGCAGAAGCTCTACAGGAGGCTGAGCACCGTACGTCTCTCTCGCTGGCATATTCACATCATCCACAAACACCACCTACACAGAGAACACATTCAAGCGACACGACACAGATATTACAATAAAATAATGCATTAGCATCTTATTCAAATGCAAAGACCACACTACAAAAAAAAAAAAAAAATATATATATATATATATATATATATATATATATATATATATATATATAGAGATGGCCTTGAATCATCAACCCACAGGCACTGTAAGTTTTGCACAAAATAACACATATACATGTAATATGTAATAATAATAATAATAAATAATAATAATATATATTTTCTATTATTTACTGTCTCCAGATATGGACTCAAAAATCAAGATCAAAAAGCTTTTCCTCTAGTGTGGCCCAAGCCTAATATGATTTTGGGCTGCTTAGTACATAAGTAATAAATCTATCCAAACAAAACATGTATTATAAAAACAGTGCAATAAAAAATGTAACAATCTCATATCCTATGTAGAATGTATTAAAAATTCAAACCATCTTTTGTCCCAGTGGGGCACCAAAAACTCCTTTTCGCCTTTTGTCCAGCTTGGACATGATGATATTCTGAGTCTGAGCAGCTGAGGTTTGGGCTGAAAAGTTGATGAGCAGAGGATTGTATATATCCTTGTTGAGCCCCTTTAACAGAAAGTCCTACAGAGAAACAAGAAGAGTCAATTAATGCTGTCCTAAGTTTCTCCACCAGAAACTGGGGTGGGGAATGGAATCTGGTATGAATGGATGCGATTATTGTGCCACATGCACATCTAGCAATTCCACACATCATCTAAATTATCAAAAATTAATCTAGTTAACCTTTAAAAACTTTTTTAAAAACTCATTTTCACATGCTCTCATACCACACATTAAAGTTTTCACAGTTTCATGTTCAAAACAAAGGTCTGTGGAAGACGCAAGCAAATTCACTGAGCTCCAGCCTGTTTCTGACAAATCTATATACAACCTGAATTCCGGGAAATCTTTTTTTTATTTTAATAAAATGAAAACTTAAAAGACTTTCAAATCACATGAGCCAATATTTTATTAAGAGTAGAACATAGAGAACATAAGAAATGTTTAAACAGGAAATGTTTACACTTATCCATTAAATAAGCTAATTTCAAATGTTATGCCTGCTACAGATCTCAAAAAACTTGGGATGGGGCAACAAAAGCAAGACATATTGAAAAGATTCAGCCAAGTTAATTGGCATTAGGTCCGTAACATGATTACCTATCAAATGTATGTCGTAGACAGGCAGAGTCTCTCAGAAGTAAAGACGGGCTGAGGCTGAAACTTTAATTTAATGAAACTTTGGCAGTATTTGGGTATTTGCCTGAAGTTAAACCTGCACCATAAATAAAATCAAAATGTTCTTGAAAAGTAAACTCATCAGCAGTTATCTGCCATATTATTGTGCAAGATACAGAAATGAAAGTAACCTGAAAAGTAAACTACAAGCCGCCAAATCCTCAAGTGCAACACATGGCTTACTCCAATTACTTATTTCAAAGATGAATGGATAGATCAATGCATGTATGTGTGTACTGTATGTATGTATGTTTAAAACCAGTTTGTCTCATTTGTTCAGAAACCGTGGGTTGGTAGAGCAAACATATCTGCAGCAGTCCGAGGTGAGGTCATGAAAAATACCCGAACTGAGAGTGTGCAGGGTTATGAGCTAAAATGCCCCCTGGCGTGGATTGCACCCACTACATAGTCGCTATAAAAATATATACATAAACAATTTTATCACACAAAAATGGCAAAAGAAAATATGAATAAATATCATATTAAATATCATATTATCATATTAAATATCTGTTAGAGGTATAACCTGCACCATAAGTTAAATTAAAATGTTGAGTAAAAGTGATGTTATGAACAGTTATGTTCAGGATTTCATAATCTACTTGAAAATAAGCTACTAATAACCTACTTGCTCAAAGTAAAAAAAAAAACACCAATTGATATTAATTAGAAAATTTAAATGAAATATTTTTACTAGGATTAGTTCATATTTTCCCCGCTGAAAATAACTACTGAAAATAACTGAAAAGTGAATTTTAACGCGCTGGAGTCTTTAAGGCAAAGAGAGTCTTAATACAAGTTTAAGACAAAACTTTTTATCTGAACTACTTTTTGATTTCTCATCTGTGATTTATTCTCCAATTACTGAACAGGAAGCCTATTTGGCTGACTACAAAAGAAGTACAACTTTGCATAAACAAAGCACCCTGGGGGGGATTAGTCCAAGTACTGTGGAAACATCAATCAAGCTGCATGATGGCATCAATCACACCCACAAGAATAGGAAATAATTGGAACAGTCATAAAAGTGCTGACCAGATCAACACTCACTCATTCACTCAGTCTATGTATACTGCTATACTCCATGCACACAGAGATGGGAATCGAGCCTGGCCAGGAATCGTGCCCAGACCCTGGAGGTGCAGAGTAACAGTTCTAATCACTACACCACAGTGCGGCCACCAAATCAACTACATCATTAAAATAAATTGACATTTAAATGCATTTACAGACAGCAGCAAAGTTACAGTACATTAAAAGAGAAAGTGATGGTAATGACATAGGATTATCCAGGGAGGGAAAGAGACGTGATTATTTACAGTGCCATTAAACTATTTGCCTCGCATACCACTTTTAATATTTATGAGAACAACAAAAGGCTAAAAGACTTGATAAAGAGAGATTCCTGTGTGTGCACGATGAGGGAGAAACCAAGAGATTCACAATCATACACCATACCAAAGTATTTCAGCCAGATATCAGGGAGAGAGAATCTCTCTCTGTTTGGTATCTGGTTGACTGTCATGAGCAACTGAGGGATGAACACAGCAGCCTTAGCAGTTAGCCCGTGTTGCGTGGACGGTAAACCTTACTCTTAGAACTCTCTTACAAAAAGAGCAAGGATCTACACAAATAAACCCGTGTTCTAGCAACACACACTCAATCAAGGAAGCAACCTGAATAGGTGAAGGGTTTGAGCTGAGAGTTATGGAATACTGGGTGAATCCGGAGCGCCGCAGGCAGCTGGAGCCGATCGGTGACATTTAACACGGAGGGTGATGCAATATGGACCGATGAATCTAGGCGAGAGTTTTTTAGACTATGTATGGAGGTTTAGATTTTTGGTGGAGAGCCATACCTTGTCACCTGTAGTACAATTGTCCCGGAGGGTGTCGACGGCGATGTTGTGAGGTGTAGAGGGTATTGGCCTGCTGAATGGCCTCCTTGGCTTGAGTCCAGGATCGCCGACACCTCCGGACCAACTGTTGGGCTGAGGGTATTTCGACCTCCGGTTCTTGGTGTTCGAACATCGGAGGTTGGACACCCTGGCATACCTCAAATGGACTCAGCTTTGTGGCGGAGGAGACATGGAGGTTGTGGCAGAGCTCCGCACAAATGAGGTAGTGAGCCCAGGAGCGCTGACGGTCAGCAACAAAGAACCTCAGGTAGCGCTCCAGTTTGTTGGTTGGCCCGTTCCGTCTGACCATTTGTTTGGGGGTGATAGCCCAAGGAGAGACTGCAGGTAGAATTGATCAGACGGCAAAAAGCCTTCCAGAACCGTGCAGTGAACTGGGGCCCCCTGTCCGAGACGATGTCCTTTGAGAACCCATGCAGATGGACTACGAGCTCTAAAATCAGCTCGGCTGTCCCTTTGGCTGACGGAAGTCCGGGAAGGGCCACCAGGTGCACAGCTTTGGAGAACCGATCTATTATCGTCATGATGATGCTCTTCCCTTCGGACACTGGCAGGCCCTTGATGAAGTCGACGGCAATGTGCGTCCAGGGTCAACTGGGTGTGGTTGGAGTTCCCCCGGTGTCGGTTGGTTAGAAGTCTTGGCCCTGGCGCACACTGGGCACGCATGAACGAACTCCTCGACGTCCTTGGCCATGGAGGGCCACCAGAAGGCGTGCTGGATATATTGAAGGGTGCGTTGTGTGCCTGAGGTCCCCGACCGCGGTGAAGAATGGCCCCATTTAATGACGTGGGCTTTGACGGTCCTTGGAACGTGGTCGCGGTCCCCCACCCCGTATCGCTGCTGAGTGGGGTTAAATTTTTTGGAGAAGAAACTACAAGGGTGCAGTTTCTGGTCTGGACCCCGCAGAGAGAGAACCACCCCAGCGCCCACCTCTGAGGTGTCCACCACCACAACGAATGGTTTATCGGCATCTGGATGGAGGAGAATAGGAGCGGTGGTGAATCGGTGGCAGAGTTTGGAGAAGGCGTTACAGAGCCGTGGAGTCGAGTTGGAAGGGACAAGATGAGGGGCGAGTCAATGTGGTTAGGAGTGCTGCAACTGTACTGTAGCCCCGGATAAAGCGACAATAGAAGTTCGCAAACCCGAGAAACCGTTGAAGCTGCCTGAGAGTCTTGGGTAGGAGCCAATGACGTACAGCTTCCAGTTTCTGCGGGTCCATGGCCAAACCCTGGGACGAGATGACAAAACCCAGGAACGTGGTGGAGCGCTTGTGAAAAGCACACTTCTCCAGCTTACAGTACAGTCGGTGGGCGAGCAATCTCTTAAGGACTGCCCTGACGTGTCGGATGTGTTCTTCGGCGGTGCGGGAGTAGATGAGTATATCGTCTAGGTAGACGAATACCCACTTTCCCAACATGTCCCGGAGAACATTATTGATGAACTGCTGGAAAGCTGTGGGAGCATTACACAGTCCAAATGGGATAACCAAACTCTCATAGTGTCCAGTAGGGGTGATGAAGGCAGTCTTCCACTCATCGCCCTCTCTGATACGCACCAAATTGTAGGCGCTCCGGAGGTCCAACTTTGAGCAAATGGTGGCACCAGAGCTGGCGTTGCTGTCGACATCGGGGGCGTCGGACTCCCTAGAGCACGTCCCAGCCGGCACCCGTAGGCAGAGTTCGAGGCAGGTCGGGCCCCATTGTAGGATCCGGTTTTGAGACCAGGAGATGAGAGGGTCATGTTGGAATAACCAGGGGTATCCTAGGATGATGGGTGACAAGGAAATGGAGGTGAGGTGGAAGCGGATCTCCTCGTGGTGTTGGTCAATGGTGAGGGTGATGGGCCGAGTCTGGGTGGTGATAGGGCTGGAGGAAAGGGGCCGACCGTCGACGGATGTTACTCAAACCGGCTGGGATAATGCCTCAGTCTCCACCCCCAATCTCTTGGCATAGGAGGAGTCAATAAAGTTCCCGGCGGCCCCAGAGTCGATGAACGCGGAACTTTTGACTCGTCTGTGGCCAAATTGGAGGTGTACCTGAACCATGAGACGCGACATGCTGGGTGTGGTGGCAGCGAGATGGAGGTGACCTGATCGTTTCCCGGGCGTGAAGGGCATATAGCTCTATGGTGTGCCGCTGACCCACAATAGGCGCAGAGTCCCTCCCTGAAACGTCGGTCTCGCACTGCAGGGTCCAAGGAGGCGCGTCCTAGTTGCATGGGTTCCCCGGCTCCCGTGTCTATCACGGCGGGAGGTGGAGACCCGGCAGACGCCCTAGTGGTGGTGGTGAAAGCTGGTGATCGGGCGTGGAATGTGAAAAAAGGGGTGTGATGGGCGGCAGGGTGCGGGAGGCTGGCTTCGGACGAGCGAGCAGGCGCTGGTCAATCTGGAGGGCGAGCTGGACCAAACCCTCCAGTGTAGCCGGAAGCTCTCGTCCGGCGAGCTCGTCCTTGATGTGAGAAGCCAGTCCTTCGTAAACCGTCCGGAGGGCGGCGTCCCCCCAGGTGGTCTGCACGGCGAGGGTACGGAAATCCGCGGTGTAGCAGCTCACGGATGACCCACCCTGCCGCAGTGTGGCAACAACCGACTGAACAGCCGCCTCGTGGAGGGTAGCGTTCTCCTGCCGCAGCTCCACCACCTCGCGGCGCAAAACCGCGACGTCTTGGAGCCCCTTTCGGAGAGACACGACTTCACCACGGAGCTCATTGATCAGCTCGGCATGCTGGTCAACCACAGCGCAGAGGCGAGCAAACTCCGTTTACTGGGTTTACTGCTTTGGGCTCAGTCATTCTGTCACGAGCAAACGAGGGACAAACACAGCAGCCTTAGCAGTTAGCCTGTGTTGCGTGGACGGGTTACCTAAATGCGGAAGCAGCGCGAGCAGGCAGGATAACCACGTGTTTACTCTTAGAACTCTCTTACATAAAGAGCAAGGATCTACACAAATAAACCCGCGTTCTAGCATCACACACTCAATCAAGGAAGCAACCTGAATAGGTGAGTACTCACGAAATATTTGGTGAAGCGAAGGCATGAATGAACTCAATGACTGAGCGATGTGAAGCGCCATCTTATTTCCTTTTATGCTTTCGGAAAGCGCGACCGTCTTACTTCCGGGTCCTCGTGCCGGTTGCGGAGCGAGTGTGCATGACATTGATGTGCTATAGTAGACTTCTATCCTAAACTTTATAATTACTTGATTTTTCTCTTTTTCTTCGGTTTCTGCATGGTGCAAGTTTCGTTGCCTCATACATTGTCTTTGTCCCATGGTTCCTGCATCACGGTTGTATTTCACATAATATTGCATGCAGTTTGTATTTTTCCTTAATCACGTTTTGAGCCCTTGAGTGTTCTACATCTATCATTTGTGTATGATTAAACTCTATGCAAATATTGTAATTTTCTCTGTCCTTTTATTGTCCAAATTTTACTGCCCTCAGGGATGTAATAGTGGGGAGTGGGGGTGCGAACCAAGGACTCCAAGGGCTAACAAAATGGCCCTTGTAATTCTGGAATGAAATATGAGAAGTATTGCCCAAAAAAGGAAGGGGCCCTGATACCCCTCATGTCTAGGCCCCGGAGTTCTGTGCTACGCCCTATTGCCCTACATAAAGTTGCTGGAGAGCATGAAGGTGATTTGGCTGCTGGATAATGTAGGCTTTATTTCTTTTTTGTTCATTTGGGTGAATATTTTAATTGTCCGTTGTACCAACTGGAACAAATAGAGTCACATGCACCATTTTTTTTTATTTCCCTTTAACATTGCAATGCTAAAATATGTAGAACCTGAGCCATGCAGGGTAAGGTGTATGGCTAGTGTTGGACAAAATTGCTGGGCATGAGCACCGGGGGGGGGGGGGGTTCATGTGTGTGTGTGTGTGTCTGTGTGCAGAACCAGTGTTGTTATTTTGAGAAATTTCACTTCAAGCTTTTCTGAAAAGCAGGCAGCACTGTATTGTACATATTCTTTTTGTGACTGTTTTTATTGTCCTTTGAGTATTTCAATATTATCCTAGGACACAACAGATTTTTTATTAAACACGTACTGTGATGTACACGCTCTTGCCGGTTCCTGTGGGCCCCACAAATATGGTTGGCTTCTGGTGTGTGGTTAGCATCTCCATCAGGGCTGTATAGCGCACTGTATCTGCTGTGGGAATTATAATCTCATTGAACTGCGCATCTTTGGGGATCCGTGGTGCCTGCTTTAGCTGCTCAATCCACAGCTCCCATCTACCTGGACCCTGAGTCAAATCATAGAGTTAAACAAACATTCATTTATTTATGCACATTACCATCTTAACATTATGAATGGAAAAAAGGTAAATACGCATTTATCTATCCTGTTAACAAAGCTATAAATGCTGCAACAGACTCAGTTGAAGTAGTAGACCAAATGATAGTTCAAATCCCAATTTCACAAACATTTTGTGCAAACATGACACTGGAACGGGGTAAATGTTTAATCTATTACTTTCTGCCAGGAACCAAGTTCAACCCCCATGAGTTTATAACTCTATTTTGCCCCCTAGTGGTCTAACAGATCCTAGCTCTTTTTTTTAATGATATCACATAAGGAAAAGGGAGAAATAAAAAAAAAGTGAGAATGATAATGACAGCTCAAAGTTTCTGAGGCATAAATACAATATACCAGTTAGCTCTGAGCAAGCAATTTAATTGGACAGGGTGCATTGCAGAAGTCTATAATGCATGGTAACATCACTGGACGCCGTCCCCCTTAAACTTAGGCAGTAAGTTCTTATTTAACATAATTATTTATTTTAATAATGAAATAAAGTAATTTAGTCACAATATTCCGCTATATTTCTTAATATACTTTATTTGCAATATACTGTATAATAAACTGTATTACGTTCATTTGTATTCATGTACGCGGGGCACTGGACAAACGAGTGTCTATGTAGGCATGTGACTTGAAGCTAAGCTCTGATTGGATCTTTTCAAATCACTGTGTGCCCTGAACCCTCCAACTTTTGTTCTTAGCGAATCAAAATTGTTTTGACATATTTTGGTTCATGTGATTGGACCATTCTTAACGAGTCTTTTCCAGCACTTCTCGTAATCATTTACAGGAGAGTATTAAAAGTTCAATTTTAATTTTGTTTGCGCCTCCTTTTATTGTTTGAAAAACGAGCAAGTCTTGGTTTGCGAATACAGAGTATCATGTGGCATGCTTAAGTCATTGAGTGTCACGTGATCACAACTGAGCCAATAGTTTATCTCCCTTGCGCTGCGCAATTGTCTCCCCTGCTGGGTCTTTGTGCGCATCTTTCACTGGTATAATCAACTTTCGCGCACACGAGTATTGTTTACTAGAACACAATGACCATGTGTGTGCGTGTAATATTATAACACACATGTGCATGTGTAAAGCAAAAGCAAGTCTCATTAAAGAGGATAATTTTTCTCTCTCTCTCTCTCTCCCTCTCTCTCTCTCTCTCTCTGTGTCAGCTGGCACTGCTCTATGTGTGTGCATGCGCGCGTCTTTGGACACCGTGCTCAGGGAGAGGGGAGGGGCCCATTCCGCCTCTCCTCTTACTTTAGCTTCACACACACAAACACACTTACTACCTTATTCTGACAAAGAACAACTCGTCAAAATGTTACTGTATGAACAAAATGGCCATTAAACCACTGAAGACCCACCCTGCTTAGTGCCCTTCTCCTGTCCAAATACTGTATGGATTAGGATAACATTTACAGAAACAATGAGTCAAATTGGAAAGAAATTGTTTTTAAAATCAAAATTAAATGGTTCCATTACAGGCAACATCTAAAAGGCTTTTCATGTCATTTCAGTGCTACTAACTTTTTTAATGAAGCAATAATCATAGAGAGACCCTTCTGCAGGTAAGGGCACTGTGAGCTGCTTGCTGGGTGCTCCTCTGTGCTCCAAGATGCCATGACTTGCTCTTGTCTTCTCAGACAGAGCACCTGTAAGCAGCTCCCTTGCTAGAGCATCAAACTTCACTCTCCCAGGCTCTGTGCAGCTGGCACCCACCGACCACACCAGGCAGAACACAAAAATACCCTAGCCCAGAGACATAGGCAGATATAAAGAACCATATTAGTTTGACTTTTGAAGTATAAAGTAGAAACTGTGCAATTAGTTTAAAAGTGCACCTACTGAATTGTTTTTCTTTTGTATTTATACACTGTACTGTCCCTATTTGCACTTTTTGTTTTTTGCTAGTTGTAACAAAGAACTTTTCCCACTGGCAGATGAATAAAGGTATATCTTATCTTATCTGAAAATACTAGGCAACCTGGTACACAGGTGAAATTCTGTGTACAACATGCTAGGCAGTACTTGTGTGGTTAAGGTTCGAGGTATCTCTCACCTCAAGCCAGGAGCAGACATCTCTCTCATTCATGGCCTTCATTTGGCTCTCATCTTTGAACTCATCCATCATGGAATCCATCAGGTTCATCAGGGAGCGTGCAAGGTTGGTGTCTGATGTTGGAGACAGCTCCTAATGTAGGTCATAAAACAGCAAGAGCAAAGAGATCAAACCTGTCATTTATGAAGAAGTGATGTGAGAATGCTTGACTCAAAAATGTGAAGATCAAATATTTATTGCACTAAAAGCTGGAAAGACTTTATAGTCTTAAACTAAAATTACAATGAGTCCTAATGATAAACACATTTTCTCAAAAAATATTGTTCTCCACTAGAAAAAATTTTAGCAGCAAGGTAAATGCTAAATTGCATGAGTACCTTGGTCCCTTTGCGTATGAGATGCAGGCAGGGTGGCATCATGCGGTCAAAGAGTTCGGTGAGAAGATCTTTCTGCTCAAGGCTCAGTGTGGATGGCAAGGTGTTGAGCCAGGAGATCATTAACGGCCTCCAACCCAGCATATGAGGCTCCATGTAGATCATTCCACACCGAGACACCTGCACACAAACACCGCCAGTTGTCAAAATGTTGTGTTTGTTAAAAATACACATTTCTAATTTATAGTCCTGTTATGTATTTTCTGCTAACTGATTAGAAGGACTGTGACATGCAATTTTTATGCAAACCTAAAACCTGTTGCAGCTTAGCATACCAAGAAAACAGATTATTCTTAATTATATATTGTTATTATTGATAAACACAGGAAATGCACTCGTAGGGTCTCTTACAGTAGCAGGTGAAGCCACCTCCAGATCCATCGGTTCAAAAATGAGGCTCATTTGAGGAGACATCTGGATGATCTCACCGCTCATCAGACACAGTTTCTTATTGTCATCAAGTACTGTGTTCATGTTCTCAATCCACACAGCATCCACAGGGCCGTCAAAGATCAGCCACTTCCTGTCTGGAGTCTGAAAAGAGAAGAAATTGTGATTATTGCTGGGCCAGCAGACTACTCTCATTGTTAAATCATGAATACATGAAAAGTCAGGCTAGCTGAATTTCAATGTTGGCAACCCTACATAGCAAGCAGTGTGTGATAGCAGGGAAAGTCTGTGACATATATGCATCTACAGGCACTTGTGCAAGAAATGCTATAGGCTTCTTCATAATACGAATTAGATTTTGGGATGTGGAAGGAAGCATTATTATTTACTAATTGAATATCAAAGTATCAAAAACATGCCATTAAAATGTACAGTATTTGTCATAAGAAGAGAGTAATTACATATAGCCAGTTGTTAAATTCTGCTTCCTTTCTGGCATTTGTTAACGTGCTTATGTAAAGAGGATTTAAGTGCACATTTCAATCACTTAACCCCTTATTATACTGTACCTGAGAGACAGCAAAGACTCTGTAGCTCACAGCAAGTATGCCATCTGACCACTCATGGGAGACAGGGTCGAACTGACCATACAGCTGACCCATTGTGATAGATTTGGGGTTGATAACAGTGATCTGAACCTTGTTCTCATCCATCAGACCCTGGAGAGATTTTTAATTTAATACATAGTTAGAAGAGTTAACCAACTAGCTAGTGAAGTTTTTCCTTATAATTGGCTGTGAAGATATCATTGTATGTTATGTTTAATTTTTTTTTCATGAAGAGGCCAATAATTCTGAAGTTTCTAAGCATATATTGTAACAAACACCACAATATAAAGTTTTATGGTTATTATACAATAAAAATTCCTATTTCTGTTAATTTTAAAACTAGCCGTAGATAAAAAGGACCAAGGATAATGAATTAATTCACTCATTCATCTGCTATACTGCTTATACTGTGCACAGGGTCGCAAACGCCTGGAGGTGCAAGGCCAACGTGCTATCCACTACACCACTGTGTCGGCTAAAAGAAAGAAATGAAGCTTGTCACCTTTTCACAGACATCATTCAAGGCACCAGCTAGAACTCGATAGGCACACGTCTTCCCTCCGAATGGCTCGCCCACCATCATGAAGCCATGACGCACTATCATCATCTCAAAAATCTGCAGGATCTTCTCTGTAAAGAAATCTGTCATCTGCAGGTTCATCTTCTCACAGTTCTCGCTTATGGCCTCCAGCAGGACAGTGTAGTCCGGTTTTGGAAGTTTTATACCAGGGAAGAGATCTGAAGTGATTCCCTACAGGAGATTAGCCAAGCAAATGGGGATAATGAGTGGGACATGAAATTGTGACAAATTAAAATCTGAATTCTGGTGCTCACACAAAAGTGAACTAAAACTCACAAAAATCATAAACTCTATGACAAAAGCATGCTTGTTGTAGCCTCTGTAAAGGTGATGGACTTTATATGTGCTTGTGTGTATATATATTTTATACTAGATGTGTCTGACTTTTCCTCATGGAATTTAATTGCAAACTCTAAAAACATCTTATGATCTGTTTTGGAATGAACTAAAATTTTGCATAAAATGAAGGTTTGAGATCAAGTTTATTAAGATTGCAGACTCATAAGTTTGTGCTAAAAAATGCACCACCACCTGTTGAATTTTTAGATGAACTAATCATCTTTTCAAAGTCGATTTTTTATTATATAAGCGCGTTTTCCATTTAAATTTGAAAGTGGCATATCTTCTTTTCCCGTTGGACGATTGAGATGAAACACAAACAAATAATCCTGAGAAAATTTGTTCAGTAGTTTTTACCTGAGGTGTGAACAAAACAAACAGACACAAACATTTCATTTACAATACATCCCCCCCAAATAATTTTCTTGTAAATATTGTGGCGACGGGCTCATAGCCAACGCGCACGGTACCAGAACAGCTTTAACCTCGTCCACTAAAAAAGGGAAAAGACGCAGGTTCGGCACCACGGACAGCGTCAGAGGCATAATTAAAGGGGCGGAGCGCCGCCACTCACCGGCAGCGAATCCTCCACCGTCTGCCTGTCGGACCTATAAAAGGACCGAGATGGCACCTGCCGGAGAGTAGGAAAGAATGTACGCAGATTACTCACGTTACTCTCCTCTCCCCACAGACTCGGACTCGCAGGAACCCTCGTCTGTGTATCCGCCGGCCAGAATGCACCCGCGCACCAGCCATTCTGCGCCAGCGGCACAACCGACATCCGCTCCGACGAACCCATCAACCCCCACCGACCCGTTCGAACGCGGATATAAATCACCCGACCTCCTCCATGCCTTGGCACCAAGTACCCGCAGCACCTATCGCTAACTGTGTGTTTTGCCGCCTTGCACCTGTGCACTAATAAACGCACCGCACTGTTTGCACCGCAGTTCTGTGTCTCTGTGTCCGTGATTACCTGACCCCCTACAGCGCGCTACAATATCTTCACACCAGCTTTACACTTTTCTTATATAGATGACATTTTAAACATGCTAATGCATATTTTACCTCAAACAGTGGCAGGTCATGAGCCAAAAACTTGGCAAGATTAACATCGATGATGGACCTCAGCAGAAGAATGTCCTCGTTCTCGTCCGGATACTTAAGCTATGATATATCAAACGCAAAACAAACACAGGCTGGATTTGGGTGATAAAATAAGCAAACAGAATAGGTACAGATTATCTTGACAGACAATGTATTGAACATTTTGAACATCCTGATCGTTTAAACATACCTTTACATTTCCAGCGGCGGTGAGGACAGATTTGACGGCCCTCATACCGTAATCATAGTGGCTTTGAGAGGACAGCTGCTCGGAGCAGAGGCGATACGTGGCCACAATCTTCCTTGAGAGTGGTCGAGCGGTTACAAAACCACAAGAGTACAGCACGATCTCAGCGATCAGGGCATAATCGGGCACCATCATGGCCACAGGGCGGAACAGGGCCTGATGCAAAGATTTAAAAAATGTGTGTTTTAAGAGCTCTACTCTGACTGCCTATGAGCTTATATATTTAGGCAAAATAGGATATTTACATGATTTACATGCCAGTTTTAGAGGCATATTATACCTAAATTTAATGCAATAATCAAATTATTAAAATAATTCCTAGATTTATTATACAGGCCATACCTTCAAGTTATCTGGCAGTTCAGAGCGGCCAGCGTATCCCGGGTTCATAGTGATGAAAACAGCACAGGTCGGGTCAAGCTTTAACTCCGTCCCCTCAAACATCAGCATCTTGGAATGAGTTGCGATTCCTACAAAGAAATATTAATTTCATAGGACTTCTGTAGAGCTTTAGCAGACACAATGCTAATGGGCTAAAATGTTTATTTGAATGAGTGCATAATCAGTATCATATGATTCTACATGGAGCCTTCATGTTAACTCTCAATGTAATTATGCATGAAGTGATTCAGATATGTAAAAACTGGATTTCCGTTTGTGATATCTAATATTCTTGCAACAAAATTCCAGTTAATCATTATGTCCATAATAGCATTTTAAATAGCAGCTAAAAAGGTTTAAAATCAGAGGACATTAAAAGGTAACCGAGAGCTGTGATAAAAGTGATTTAATGACATTTCCTACTAAATAAAGTCTATTTTAGCTTTCTGAGTGCTCAGAACACATCACAAGAATCACATGTGGTCCCCAAAAGTCAAACACTTTCATGAGGATATCAACTCATAGATTAGTTTTGTATTTACTCACCCTATTCATGGTACTATGCATGTAATCATGTAAATGGTAGACAGACACTCTACACACCTCTCTGAATGGTGAAAATCTGTTGTGCCACCACAGACAGCACCTCCAGGTCAATACGGTTGAACTCGTCAAAGCATGCCCAAGCACCACATGCTAGCAAGCCCTACAACAACCAATCCATGAGTTAAAAACCAAACAAAAGATTTAAAATGTTAAATCTTATTGTCTGACGTATTTATCATTTAATCTACTAATATGAACATAAATGTTTTCAAGCAGCCAGTATAATTTAAGCATTCTATTACAGAATAATAATGTTATCAATAATAATGTTATTATGCTTTGCTGTACAGTATGTACAACAAATTTAACATGAGCTGCTGATTACTGTAGGTATTTTATGTAGTCAGACAAAGAACTTAATTCACACAAGTGTAAATAGAATTGTAAAAAGACCTATATTAACAAAAAAAGATAAAAGGATTAAAGGATAACACAGACTTGGTAGGTAAATGTCACTGACCTTGAAGAACTTTCCAAGGGCAATGTAGTCAAGGCCATCAGAGCAGTTGAAGACCACACACTGCTTAGCTACAGCCTTGGCCAGATCTTTAGTAGTCTCGGTCTTCCCTGTACCTGCTGGGCCCTCAGGAGCTCCTCCTAAATGCAGGTGCAGCGCTCCAAAAAGGGTTCTAGGGACAAAGACAAGCACAGCTGTAATCTGGCAAGTTAAAAAAAAATAATAATGAAATACTGTAACTTTAATCAGTTTCTTTATTATTTTATCTAAGGTTAGAGTAAAAAATTAAAAAGTCTGTCTACAAACAAAATCATTAAAAGTCAGAACAATAATATCTTAAACCCATTTATGTTATAGTATAATATTGTGGCTAACATCAGATCAACATTACATTAAATTAAAGTCATTATATAGCATTAGTGAGCTATATACAGATTTTTTGTTTTATTATCTGGACCTTCAATTAAGAATGGTAAGACGTTACACAGAAAAATATATGGTATGCTTTGATAATTTTAAATGTTTTACAAAATATCTTAGATTTTACATGAAAAGCATTTATGATCATAATGTGGTCTTAATATTCTCCAGTCAAACGGTATAGCCAGTATTATAAACAATATATCCAATTGCTTAAAGGACTTAAAATCATGGTTTTTACATGGTTTTATATTTCCACGGGTTGCAAGATACAGAATTAAAGAAAAAGCAATATAAATATCATAAATTCGAGCTGGATTATGTAGAAATAGAAAGAAAAATGTGGAGGACAAACCACTGCAGTATGTGTTTAGAATTTAGCATAAAGTTGTTCTGACCTGTAGCAGCGATCAGTGAGAGGGGTGATGACCAGACGAGGTGTGTTACCCAGGTACTCGTAACCATAAGCCAGGCCAGCATTAATCATTTTGGTCTGGAGTTGGTCCTCCTTTAAATATAAAGAGAAATGTTGAAAAGATGAAAGTCTTTCACAGATATGCCTCACTCAAATCATAATATGGGATAAAGCCATAGATTATAACATAAATGTTATTAATATTGCAAAGTAAATTGTTTTAATGCTGATTTTGAAAAGACACAATGCTGTCTTTGAGCATATACAGGTTACACACACTCACCATCCAGTAATAACGCAGCTGGCTGAGCCACTCAAAGTTGTTCTCGTCATCTACACCCTGATGGACAAGCGAGGCCAAGACATCACGGGCGTGCACATCCAAAACCACCAGCGCTCCCAGAGTCACTCGGTTCTGTTTGGACAGTTTCCCACGTACGAGCCCCACTATGTCGTCAATCTGTTTGTTGTTCTGATCCAAATAAGCCTTCAGAGCCTAAGAAAGAAAAGGATGGGTGGAATACAAGACTGAATTTTACACTTGTACTAAAGGACTAAAATATATATAATTAATAAATATTAGGGCTGTCAATATAAATGTGTTAACGCATGTGATTAATCTAGAAATTGAAACGTAATAGCTTTTCATTACTGCAGCGCGGTTACCTGGCTGTGTGTGGTAATCGTAAACGTTTAAAACGTTTACTGGTGTAAAACGTAAAGATGCCATCAGGTGTGCCAAATAGCAAGTTTCATTATAAAAAGCTTATAGATGAAAGTTTGGATAGAACCAAAGCTGTGTTCTCAAGCTACCTTCAAGGGGAACAATTTTTACAGAATGACACTAAAATAGGTTAGCAAAATGTGGCAGTTGGTAGAATCTACTTGTATTGCACTTACTGGAGACCACTGAACTATCACCATATGGTTATTAGTAAGTAACTACCTACAGTATGTGTAACAGCACACATACAGTGCCCTCCATAATTATTAGCACCCCAGGTTAAAATGTGTTCTTTAGCTTCTAAAAAATTCAGTTTTGTTCTAAATAACATAGGACCACAATGAAAAAAAGAGGAAATTCCAACCTTTAATTCAAGTGCATTTATTCAGAGTAAAAAAAATCCCATATTAAGAAATAATTATTTTACATCAAATCATCAGTGCCACAATTATTAGCACCCCTGATGTTTAATACTTTGTACAACCCCCTTTTGCCAACAAAACAGTACCTACTCTTCTCCTATAATGTTTCACAAGATTAGAGAACACAGAAAATGGATCTTCAACCATTCCTCTTTGCACAATGTCTCTAAATGATCCAGTGACCTGACTCCTCTCCTCTGCACTCTCCTCATCAGCTCACAGGTTTTCAATGGGGTTGAGATCTGGGGACTGAGATGGCCATGGGAGGAGCTTGATTCTGTGTGTGGTGAACCATTTCTGTGTAGATTTGGCCACATGGTTTGAGTCTTTATCTTGCTGAAAGACCCAGTGATGACCCATCTTCAGCTTTCGGGCAGAGGCCACCAGATTTTGCTTTAAATGTCCTGGTATTTCAAAGCATTCATGATGCCATGCACCCTAACAAGGTTCCCAGGGCCTCTGGAAGAGAAACAGCCCCACAGCATCACGGATCCTCCCCCATACTTCACAGTGGGCATGAGGTGCTTTTCTGCATACTCATCTTTTGTGTTCCACTTAGAGTGTTTTTCTTATCTGACCAAAGAACACTGTCCCAGTTGAAGCCCCAGTACCGCTTAGCAAACTCCAAACGTTTGCATTTATGATTGTGACTGAGAAAAGGATTTTCCTTGCATGCCTCCCAAAGAGCTTGTTGGCATGTACACATGTGGACAAAATTGTTGGTACCCTTCGGTCAATGAAAGAAAAACTCACAATGGTCACATAAATAACTTGAGTCTGACAAAAGTAATAATAAATAAGAATTCTATGAATGTTAACCATGAAAGTCAGACATTGCTTTTCAACCATGCTTCAACGGAATTATAAAAAAAAATGAACTCATGGAAGAGGCCTGGACAAAAATGATGGTACCCCTAACTTAATAGTTTGTTGCACAACCTTTTGAGGGAATCACTGCAATTAAACGATTCCTGTAACTGTCAATGAGACTTCTGCACCTCTCTGCAGGTATTTTGGCCCACTCCTCATGAGCAAGCTGCTCCAGTTGTTTCCGGTTTGAAGGGTGCCTTTTCTAGACAGCATGTTTCAGCTCCTTCCAAAGATGCTCAATAGGATTGAGGTCAGGGCTCATAGAAGGCCACTTTAGAATAGTCCAATGATTTCCTTTTAGCCATTCTTGGGTGTTTTTAGCTGTGTGTTTTGGGTCATTGTCCTGTTGCAAGACCCATGACCTGCGACTGAGACCCAGCTTTCTGACACTGGCCAGCACATTTCTCTCTAGAATCCCTTGATAGTCTTGAGATTTCATTGTACCCTGCACAGATTCAAGACACCCTGTGCCAGATGCAGCAAAGCAGCCCCAGAACATAACAGAGCCTCCTCCATGTTTCACAGTAGGGACAGTGTTCTTTTCTTCATATGCTTCATTTTTCCGTCTGTGAACATAGAGCTGATGTGCCTTGGCAAAAAGTTCCATTTTTGTCTAATCTGTCCATAGGACATTCTCCCAGAAGCTTTGTGGCTTGTCAACATGTAGTTTGGCATATTCCAGTCTGGCTTTTTTATGATTTGTTTTCAACAATGGTGTCTTCCTTGGTCATCTCCTATGTAGTCCACTTTGGCTCAAACAACGACGGATGGTGCGATCTGACACTGATGTTCCTTGAGCATGAAGTTCACCTTGGATCTCTTTAGAAGTCTTTCTGGGCTCTTTTGTTACCATTGGGATTATCCGTCTCTTTGATTTGTCATGAATTTTCCTCGTGCGGCCACGTCCAGGGAGGTTGGCTACAGTCCCATGGATCTTAAATTTCTGAATAATATGTGCAACTGTAGTCACAGGAACATCGGTATTCCGAGTTTCCATTCAATATATTCAGAGGTTTCATCTGATATATTACAAGTATTAATTCAATATTCTCAAGTTTAATTTAATTCTCTCTTGAATAATTGTCTGAACGGCAAATCATAATGTGTGTGTGTGTTTGTGTGTGTGTGTGGTGCCAACCTTTGGTCCCTCAGCCAACGCTTCATGGATGTTTTTGGTCCAGTATACTTGAGAGACACACAGTACTGTCTGACCTGGCCAGGCTCTCACCCAGTCATTACGCTGCTCTTTAGGGTATGCTTCATGTGCCTCTGCTATCACCTGCAAATCACAACCAAATACAAAGTTTATTTGGATCGAAAACGTTTCACAGGGGTTGGTCAATGAAACTGAAATGCCTGGTTTTAGACCACAATAATTCATTAGTATGTTGTAGGGCCTCTTTTTGTGCCAATACAGCATTAATTTGTCTTGGGAATGACAGATAGAAGTCCTGCACAGCAGCCAGAGGGATTTTGATCCATTCTTCTTGCACAATAGTTAGTGGCCAGGTCACCGTGTGATGCTGGTGGAGGAAAACGTTTCGTGACTCACTACTCCAAATTACCCCAAAGTGGCTCAATAATATTTAGATCTGATAACTGTGCAGGCCATGGGAGATGTTCAGCTTCAGTTTCATGTTCATCAAACCACTCTGTCACCAGTCTTGCTGACAGAGTGGTTTGATGAACTTGAAATGTTCATGAAATAAACATGAATGTATTCGCGCATTATCATCCTGATACATGGCACAGCATTAAGGATACAATGTTTGAACCACTGGGTGCACATGGTCCTCCAGAATGGTTTGGTAGTCTTGGCAGTGATGCGCCCATCTAGCACAAATATTGGGCCTAGGGAATCCCATGATATTGCACCCCAAACCATCACTGATCCACCCCCATTCTTCACTCTGGGCATGCAACAGTCTGGGTTGTACACTTCTCTGGGGCTTCTCCACAACTCTCCCGGATGTGTTAAAGACAGTGAAGGTGGACTCAGAACAATACATGGTTCACATTGTCCCCAGATCAAGATTTTTGCTGCTGGCACCATTGAAACCGACATTTGGCATTGGCACGAGTGACCAAAGGTTTGGCTATAGCAGCCCAGCCATGTACATTGACCCTGTGGAGCTCCCGACGAACAGTCTTGGTGGAAACAGGAGAGTTGAGGTGCACGTTTAATTCTGCCATGAGTCGGGCAGCTGTGGTTTTATGTTTTTTAAATACAATTCGCGTTAGCACCCGGACATCCCTTCTGGACGGCTTCCTCTTGCGTCCACAGTTACTTCTGTTGGATGTGGTTCGTCCTTCTTGGTGGTGTGCTGACATTACCCTGGATACTGTGGCTCTTGATACATCACAAAGACTTGCTGTGTTGGTCAAAGATTCTCCAATGAGACGCACACCAACAATTTGTCCTCTTTTGAACTCTGATATGTCACCCATAATGTTGTGTGCATTGCAATATTTTAAGCAAAACTGTGACATTAATTTGCTAATTAAACCTCCACGCTCTGCTCTTACTGGTAGAATGTGCAATCAATGAAGCCACCAGCCTGGTCAAATTTAACCATGAAACATCCAACACAAAATTGGCCAGTGTTTCAGTTTCATTGTCCAATATTGTCATTGTCATATACATGCAGGAACTAAAATGGGTACCAAAAACAGCAATCAATCACAAGTGAAGCTGTGTGGTACCTTGTGTATCGATTTCAGCATGCCACTCTCCAGCTGGGAGAGCCAAATCTCGACTTGGCCATGGGCTTCAGATGTAGAGATGATGTCCACCAGTTCCACCATCTCTCCCTCGCTGCTCTTCATGTGTGTGATGTCCAGCACGTCAGTGAACACAACTCTGGCAATGCCCTCAAAACACTTTTTCAAGTGAGGCTGAACTCTGTAGAATGCACAAAGTGAACAGATCTACTGTAATGTATTGTCAAATATCTTTTTTAAACAAAATGTTTAATGGCCAGCATGTTCTCTGTCCAGTGTAATCTCTTAAATGTATTGACTTCTAACAATCAATTTTCAAGATGTTCTATTTCATATCTAATCCCAGTATAATCACTTATCATCAGATTAGTGTCAGAAAAACAACACAAATACACCAATTTCGTTTCTACCACATGCATGAAAAAGAATACATAGTTTCAAAAGTGTCTGTTTTAAAATAATATTTTTCAAAAAGGCAATTGAATTTGATTTGTCTTTATGCTGTACCTGGTTGGGTCCTTCGTCTCAGAAAGAATCTCCAGTAGCTCATCATTGGAGAGAAAGAAGAAGCGAGGGAAGAAGAGTCTCTTCTTTTCCAGGTATATGTTCAGGCCTTTCAGGATAAGTTCCAGGAGCTCTGTGCTCTTCGTAAGGTTCTCCAACATCTTATTGATGCCCACCACAGCCAAGACACGGGTGTCCTAAAGCAAGAGACAAAATGAGCTTTAGAGTCAGCCTGATTAAAATTTTATAAGCTATGTCAGCTGTAAAAGAACTGCATTCCAATCAACACTTGGTTTCAATTCTTCAGAAAAACAGCTTTTCTTTCATTTCTATAATGTGAAAAAGCTTTGGCTGTCTTGAGAATCCATTAACACTAATCATTCATTACTAATTTATAAACTCTAGAGATTCAGGTATTTAAACCTTCATGAATATTGTAAAACAACTGAGTATATATCATCAGAGCCGCAAGATTCCACATTTTGCTACTGACCTAAGAATTACATATATAATCAACCTACCAAGCTGACTTTTTTCATGAGGTCCCTCCAGGTCTTATCCACTGTGGTAAAGAATTGTCCCTCCTCTGGCATCTGGGCCATGATGTCTGGAGAACTGAAAATGGGTTCCAGGTAGAGCCACGTGCACTGTACCTTTAGCCACTCATCTAAAATATTCTGCAGCAGCAGCAGCTTGCCCTCCCAGTCGCTAAAACACAAACCGACAGATTTCTCAATACTGTCTAACAAACCATAGATTTTGCATTATAAATTTCTAACTAATAATATAAACCAGTGATTGATAGTAGACCTAGATTATTATTTACCCCCCAATATTCTTTAAAGTTTTGCAGAGTAAATATCTCAAAAAGATACTCATATTTTGATATTTTCCATACTTTAGTAATTTTTTCATTATTCACCAAACACTTTAAACCACTGCTTCACACCAGCAAAACACTCAAATCCAAAACCTTGCTGTATCTTGTTTATGAATGCAAGTGATGTTAGACATATTAAAGTTCTTCTCTGTAAACTTACTTTGTTTGTAATTTGCTTTAAAAGACACTTACAGAATCTCTGCCTCAAAGGGTTTAATAAAGGATGAGCCACGCATCGTCTGTGTCTTGACTATATGATCGTCTAGCAGCATTTGGATCTCATCCACTGTGGACAGAATTGACGTGCCAGATTCACGATAAGGTACCAGGTTGAAATAAATTTCTTCCCATTCCGCAACCATGTTCTCCATGGCCTTTTCCAGTGAGTACTCTTTGCTGGCTGCTTCATTGATGCTCTCAAAGTTGGGCAAGTGGACCTCAAGGTGCATAGAAATAAAGTGGGACATGTGGGCGTCCTTTTCGGAGGGCTTCAGGGAAAAACCCACCACATCTGACAGGGCCTCCCAGTGGCGGTCTCGCAAGCCTGGATTACACAGCACCTGGAGGAGAAAGATATTTTTAGATAGAATACAAAGGGCCTCTATACTGAAGCCATAAACCCAGCTGTCTACCAGCAAACAATAAAGTATAGTACAATATTTTTTTATATTCATTTGTCCAATGAACTTTTGTTTCTTAAAAATGCTAAAAGGTATAGTACAGTATATTTAAACACTTTAAAACAAGTGCTATAAATTCCTTCACAGGACCGTCAGTACTTTAGATAGAGAAGAAGCAAAGGGCACATCAAATCCACATACAGTGAAACCTTGGATTGCAAGAATAATTAGTTCTGGAATTGTGCTTATATATCAAAACACTCGTATATCAAATGGAATTTCCCCTTTAAAAAATCTTCGCATGATATCTAGCTTTTAAGGATCTTTTGGTCTACTTCACTTTGTCAGGCAGGTCCTATTTAAGTGATTTGCGAACAGGTGTGGCAGTAATCAGGCCTGGGTGTTGCTAGAGAAATGTAACTTTAGGTTTAAAACCAGAGTGTCATGGTCTGGCTATTACTACAGGCCAGACTGGCTGATGTTGCCATGGGCAAGTAGGGCAGGCATAAATGCAGAGGGGTTTTTAAACAGAAAAAGTCTTTTATTTACATGAACTCAAAAGCACACACATTGAAACAAACAAAGGAACCAAAACAACAAACTCAAACTATAACTCAGGGCTCAGGGCAAACATATGCTCTTAGCAGCAAACACAGGAACTAAGAACTGACACAGGGGCTAAGAGCTGTACACAGGGACTAAGAGCTGAACACAGGGACTAAGAGCTGAACACAGGGAGACATGGAGCTGGAACTAACTAAAGAAACATAGGGACTGGAGATGGGAACTAGAGACGAAACAGGACAAGGGACACAGACTAGAGACAGGATGAGAGACACAGAGACTGCATGGGTTAATGGTTACTGGGATTAGTAGCTACATTGAATAATTATGTACTGGATGCTGACCTAACCAGGTTAGTATCTAATAGTATTTGTGGCTAACCGGGTTAGTACTGACCTACTAGGGGAACCAGAACACAAAAGGCAAAGCACACATGAGGCTATTCCAAACTAGCAGCTAACCTACTAGCAGTCAAACCCAGAACCACTAGCAGTCAAACACACTAGAGGCTAGCCTACTGGAGGCTAACCCTACTAGGGGCTAACCCTACTAGGGGCCCAGGCATACTAGCGGCTATGCACTCAAGTGGCTACACACGTCTAAACAGATAAGGGACACTACATACAAAGAACTAAACAAGAAGACCGACACTGGGGACACACAGAACAGTACTTACACATGAGGAGACACAGCTCCATGAATCCACTAACACAAAGAACATAAAGCAAACCAATAATAAAGCCCTCTTAAAAACACAGGTTAAACAATATAACTAAAATATAAAACTCAAAGAAACAAAACTAAACAAAAAGTTTAGTGACAGTAATATATGACAGTAATATAATCACTTATATACATACAATGCTCGACCCAGTTTCCCAGAACAAACTGCTATTTATAAAATGTTTAATGAGCTACCTCGGTTCAGGTGAGCAGTATCACCTGACCGAGGTGCCTTCTGGGAAACTGAACAAACAAACAAACAAACAAAAAAGAAAACAGTGCCCTCTATTGGTGGACCCTCACACCAGCGTAAAGTTATGTTTTAACACGGGGGGGAGGGACACCTTTTCACATAGGGCTATGTAGTTTTGGATTTTGTTTTCCCTTAATAATAAAAAACCTTTCTTTTAAAAACTGCATGATGTGTTATCTTTGACTAATATTTAAATATGTTTGATGATCTAAAACATTTAAGTGTAACAAACATGCAAAAAAAAATAAAATTAAATCACTGAAGAGGCAAACACTTTTTCACACCAATGTGTTTCCATTGGTGTGTTTGTGCACACACGCCGTGTATGTGTGGGTTTGTGAAGCTAAAGTAAGATGAGAGGAGGAATAACTCAATCCCCCCCTCCTCTTGTCTTAAAGAGTAGTCCTCCCTCCTCTCTTATTTGAGGGGGCTACTGCACTTTCACACACACACACATACACACACACACACACACACACACACACTAACGGAAACATTGCTTTATCAGGAAACTTAACATGAAACCTATCTAATGACACTCGAGTGTGCGCACACACCGCGCTGTGTTTCCGTTAGGGTGTGTGAGCGTGCGTGTGCGTGTGTGTGTGAAAGCAAAAGGAGGATGGAGGGAGAACCCACACTAATGGAATCACAGAGAGAGAGAGAGAGAGAGAGAGAGAGAGAGAGACTGGATCTTTAACAAGGAACCTCTCTAATGACACTTGCTTTTGATTTACACACGCGCACACGTGTGTTATAATGAATAGTACACGCACGCGTGAAAGAACGACTTTCACACACATATGCACACACATACAAAAACAAATTAAAAGATGCATTACGCATAAACAGTACACACGCGCATGGGTGTTGATTATACGAATGAGAGACGCACACTGAGACCGAGCAGGGGAGACAATTAACCACAATTCCGCAGCGCAAGAGAGAGAACAACTATTGGCTCAGTTGTGATCACATGACACTCGGCGTCAAAACAAGAAGTGCATGTGAGCCACATGATACATGATGATACATGGTACTCATATATCAAGACTTACTTGTTTTTCAAGTCAAAATTGACGTATACAGTACCTGAACTAAGGGGATGTGCTGTTTGAAATCCTCAGTTTGAGCCTTAACATTGGTAAGAATTTGAAGAGCCGTAGGTGAGTCCTGAAAACTTTTTTCCAGTTTGTTGAATGAGCGCCAGAAGTTGCTAACATCACCCTCCACCTTGTCAGGGTTGAGAGATGTGAGGGGGCCTTTAAGCCACCGGCGATGTTCAGTCTGAAACTCTGTAGCGGTCTGATACAGGCGAAGGTAGGGGAGCAACTGGTCATGGACTACCTTGCGTAGAGGGTACTGGGTGATGGGCCATCCAAATACTTCTTCCTCTAAATTAAAGCCATCAATCTTGCAGAGAAGAATACAAATATAACTGAAGTGAAACAGATGCTCGGGCCAATCTTCTTTTGCATATTTCTTTATAATAATGTTGGCCATCAAAGCCAGAGTTAGGGTATGCAGGACATATAGAACTAGGAAACTGAGATTAATTCAAACAGTTGAAGTTTATGGTTTAAATGCTTTAACGAGACGTAGTCATTTACTGAATTGAATAAACAACCTGGGTTTTTACGGACTTACTTTCTCGATGGCAGTCTCCAGCCTGGAATTTAGAATCTGAGCCTTTTTTAGATACATGCCGAGTTGAGATGGATCCCCAAAAGAGGGAAACTCCTCCAACTGCTTGGCATAGCTTTCCAGGTCTTCCACAAACCTCTTGCACCGCAGCTGTGAGCAACAAATTAAGTAATTAATATCAGATCATAAATGCTAACGCATCTCCTTGTTCTGACTGTTGGAAATTTGATGTTTACTTTAGCTTGTTTGCTGTCTCTTGTTTTCCCAAAGTGTATATATGATAGTTGCATACATGGGCTTTCGAAAGTAATATTTGGGTTACTCCAAATTTGGGTAATGTGATGTCCCTATGTGAGCTTTGATGTGATGTCCCTATGTGAGCTTCCTTACCCTAAGGAAATCCTGAAATTCCATGGTCTTCTCCGTAACAATCTCCTCATGCTTGGTGAAGATGAAAGTCATGCCCATGTAACATTGGTAGGGCTTCTTATTCAGGTTTATGTCTATTGTAGAAATCCCGTACCCAGCCAAGAAGCAGATACGATTGCTGCAATCGCTGAGCTGGAGCTGCATTTTGGGCATCTCTTCCATTTTAACCTTCTTGATGTAGGCCTGTAATGAAGGGAAAATAGGAGGTCAGAAATTGAGTTTAATGAACTAAAACATAATTAATAAGAGGTAATAAATCTGGAAGTATAGTATCACCTTAAGATCAACAAGCTCTTGTGTGTTAGAAGGAATGCTTTTGGCTTTTGCTTGGATCTTCTCAAATTCTTCACACAATCTGTAAATACAGTACACACACACAGTAGTAAAAAACTGGAACAGTAGTAAACAAGCCTGGACGAGTTTATTTTGCCCCTACGCACAGTGAGGAGGATGGTAAGAGAAATAAAAAATTCTCCAAAGCTCACTGTTCAAGAACTGCAACAAATGATAGCATCTTGGTGTCACAAAGTCTACAAAACAACCATCAGACGCTATCTACATGCCAATAAGCTCTTTGGGAGGCATGCAAGGAAAAAACCTTTTCTCAGTCACAATCATTAACGCAAACGTTTGAAGTTTGCTAAGCGGTACTGGGGCTTCAACTGGAACCGTGTTCTTTGGTCAGATAAGACCAAGATAGAGCTTTTTGGCAACAAACTGTCATGCACACTCGCACTGACTCGTTGCTATCCGGGCAGACAGCTGAGTGGGCCACGGGGGTTCTCAGGGCAGATTCAGATACGGCTTACTCCTATGGAGAATTCACTCGCCAACCAAGACTGAATTTGGCCACAAACGAGTCCATACCTCTGCGTTCATCGACTCCGGTGCCGCCGGAAACTTTATTGACTCCTCCTATGCCAAGAGATTGGGGGTGGAAACTGAAGCGTTATCCCAGCCAGTTCGAATGACATCTGTCGACGGTCAGCCGCTCTCCTCCAGCCCCATCACCACCCAGACTCGACCCATCACCCTCACCATTGACCAACACCAGGAGGTAATCCGCTTTCACCTCACCTCCATCTCTTCGCCACCCATCATCCTCGGATATCCCTGGTTGCTACAGCATGATCCTTTCATCTCCTGGTCCCACAATCGGATCCTGCAATGGGGGCCGACCAGCCTCGAACTCTGCCTACAACGCCCGCGGGGACATGCTCTAGGGAGTCCGAGGCCCTCGATGTCGACACCAACGCCATCCCCACTGTGTATCGAGACCTGTCTGAGGTTTTTTGTAAGAGACGCGCCAACCACCTTCCTCCTCACTGCCCCTACGACCTGGCTATCGAGATCCAGCCAGGCTCCACTATACCCCGTGGCCGTCTATATTTTCTCTCCGCCACCGAGACGCGGGTGATGGAGGAGTATGTATCCTCCACTCTCTGTCAAGGTACCATCCGACCCTCCTCCTCGCCCTCAGTCGCAGGGTTTATCTTTGTAAAGAAGAGTTCGGGCGAATTACGTCCTTGTGTCAATTATCGAGGGCTAAATCACATCACCATAAAAAACCGACATCTGCTTACCAACTCAGACCTGGACGCCCTCTCTGGTGCCACCATTTTCACAAAGTTGGACCTCCGGAGCGCCTACAACTTGGTGCGTATCAGAGAGGGCGATGAGTGGAATACAGCATTTATCACCCCTACAGGATTACGAAAAAGCCTGGTTATCCCCTTTGGACTCTGTAACGCTCCCGCAGCTTTCCAACATTTTATTAATGACGTTCTTCGGGACATTTTGGGGAAATGGGTATTCATCTACCTAGACGATATTCTCATTTACTCCCGCACCACCGAAGAACACACCCGACACGTCAGAACGGTTCTCAAGAGATTGCTCGCCCAACGGCTGTACTGTAAGTTGGAGAAATGCGCTTTTCACCAGCGCTCCACCACGTTCCTGGGCTTTGTCATCTCATCCCAGGGTGTGGCCATAGACCCACAGAAACTGGAGGTTGTACGTCACTCGCCCATCATCTCACCAATTCCAACTCAACTCCACTGCCATCACCGCATTCCACGAACTCTGCCACCGATTCACCACCGCTCCAATTCTCCTCCATTCAGATGCTGATCGACAGTTCGTTGTGGAGGTGGACACCTCAGAGGTGCGCGCTGGGGCTGTTCTCTCCCAGCAAGGTCCAAACCAGAAAATACACCCTTGTAGTTTCTTCTCCAAAAAATTTGACCCCACTCAGCAGCGATATGGGGTAGGGGACCGCGAGCCGCTGGCCATAGCCATAGTCTTTTGATTTCCACCTATCCTACTGCCCGGGGTCAAAGAACATCAAAGCCGACGCCCTCTCCCGACAACATGAGGGGGAGGTTCCCTGGGCCGTTGGGAACTGGAGACGAGGGTTCGCCAGGCACAGGCCACGGAGACCGAACCGGCAGGGGCCCCGCCTGGACGACTCTTCGTCCCCGGGAACATCAAGGCCGACGTCATCAAATGGGGTCACTCCTCGCCGCTGTCGGGGCACCCAGGCACACAGCGCACCCTCAAATACATCCAGCGCGCTTTCTGGTACCCTCAATGGCTAAGGACATCGAGGAGTTCATTCGGGCGTGCCCAGTGTGCGCCAGGGCCAAGACCTCCAATCAACCAACACCAGGGGAACTCCAACCACTCCCAGTCCCCCGTCGACCCTGGATGCACATTGCCCTTGACTTCATCATGAGCCTGCCGGCATCCGAAGAGAAAAACGTCATCATGACCGTAGTGGATCACTTCTCTAAAGCTGTGCACCTGGTAGCCCTCACCTGACTCCCATCAGCTAAAAGGACAGCTGAGCTGATATTAGAGCACGTAGTCCGTCTGCATGGGTTCCCTAAAGACATCATCTTGGACAGTGGGCCCCAGTTCAGTGCAAGGTTCTGAAAGGCCTTCTGTCGTCTGATCGATTCTACCTGCAGTCTCTCCTCGGGCTACCACCCCCAAACAAATGGTCAGACAGAACGGGCCAACCAACAACTGGAGCGCTACCTGAGATGTTTCGTTGCCGACTGCCAGTGCTCCTGGTCTCGCTACCTCATTTGGAGGCCATCTAGCGCGCCAACACCTGCTACACCTCACAACATCGCCGGCGACAACCTCTGGGACGAATGTTCCGCACAGGTGACAAGGTGTGGCTGTCCACGAAAAATCTACACCTATATTCCACATCTCCCAGCTCAAACCCTTCATCACTTCACCAATGGTTCCACCCACCCACCCACCCTACTCCCCCTCCCTGAATCATCGAGGGTAGTCCCGCCTATACTGTACGTCGGATCCTCGACTCATGTCCTCGGGGCAGAGGTATGCAGTACCTAGTTGACTCGGAGGGCTATGGCCCTGAGGAACAATCTTGGATTCCGGCCCGGTTCATCCTTGACCCCGAGCTCATACGGGACTACCGTCGTCGGGTATCCTCCACCCCAGGACTGTAGAGAGTCGGTCCTGGACAAGGGGGTAATGTCATGCACACTCGCACCGCAACCGGCACGAGGACAAAAGATGGCGCTTCACATCGCTCAGTCATTGAGTTCATGCCTTCGCTAACGTTTCACCGACGATTTCGTGAGTACTCACCTATTCAGGTTGCTTCCTTGATTAAGTGTGTGTCACTAGAACGGGGGTTTATTTGTGTAGATGCTTGCTCTTTTGGTAAAAGAGTTCTAAGAGTAAACGCGTGGTTATCCTGCCTACTCGCGCTACTTCCGCATTTGGGTTTACCGTCCATGCAAGACGGGCTAACTGCTAAGGTTGTGTTCATCCCTCGGTTGCTCATGACACAAACACTCTAAGTGGGTATGAAAAGATGAGTATGCAGAAAAGCACCTCATGCCCACTGTGAAGTATGGGGGAGTGAAGTATGGGATCGGTGATGCTGTGGGGTTGTTTCTCTTCCAGAGGCCCTGGGAAACTTGTTAGGGTGCATGGCATCATGAATGCTTTGAAATACCAGGACATTTTAAAGCAAAATCTGGTGGCCTCTGCCTGAAAGCTAAAGATGGGTCGTCACTTGGTCTTTCAGCAAGATAAAGACCCAAAACATGTGGCCAAATCTACACAGAAATGGTTCATCACACACAGAATCAAGCTCCTCCCCTGGCCATCTCAGTCCCCAGACCTCAACCTCATTGAAAACCTGTGGAGTGAGCTGAAGAGGAGAGTGCAGAGGAGAGGAGTCAGGTCACTGAATGATTTAGAGACATTGTGCAAAGAGGAATGGTCGAAGATCCGTCTTGACCCATGATTTGATGTAAAAGAATTATTTCTTAATGTGGGATTTTTTTTTCCACTGAATAAATGCACTTGAATTAAAGGTTGAAATTTCCTTTTTTTTTCCATTGTGGTCCTACATTATTTAGAACAAAACTGAATTTTTTAGAAGCTAAAGAACACATTTTAACCAGGGGTGCCAATAATTATGGAGGGCACTGTACTGTATGTGTCGAGAACAGGTGGTTAAGGTTCATTAACAGACAAAGTGTGGTCAGACTGTTACTAACCCAGTTACTGTTACGAATACAGTATTTGTTTCCTTTTGTTTTTCTAATAAATAAGTACTTACTATTTATTTGTTGACTATTTGCTTATTGCTTTATTGTTGGTCATGGATAGAACATCTATTGACATCTATTTGGTTTGAATTGTGTATTGGATTCCAACTGTGCAAGAAATATTAGCACTCACTTTTTACTGCAAGTCTGGTGGTCCTTCAGCAGATGGGCGACCAGTTTCTCCCTGAGTCCCTCCGCACGATTTACTAGTACATGGATAAGCTCCTGGCAGTGTACTTCAAACATACCAATGCGTACAACCTGTCATATTTAATAACAATGACAAACTCTGTTTAAATCTCTAACCCTATTAACATGTTTTGCAAATCATACCAATAAAAGATTAATTCAAGTTATAGGCTTTTATAGTATTGTTACTTCCATAGTTGTCTGTCTCTTTCAGACCAATTGTGTGATGGTTATATGTGTTGTGTGATGTTAAACTTGATATGTTAGATATGTAATTTTTTTTTCATGTGCTCTCATTTACCAGACTAATTGAAAAAATGCAAATATGGTCAAAATAAAAGGGTGTCTCTTAATAAGTAGTCAAACAAACAAAAACCTCAAAACACTTAAAATGACCTTGCAGTAGTCATACTGGATCTCATCAGCCAGCTGCTGGTAGCGTGTTGCCTCGGTTATTAATTCCTCGTAGGAGTGTTCCTCTGTCAGGAACTGCTCTACATCCTGATTGGCCTCTTGCGATACCAGCACAGCAAATTTGTCGTACAAGTGCACATGTTCAGTTGGCAAAATGCTCTCCGCACGTATCACCCGCTGAATTTCATCCTTTTGTGCCTGCAGCATCTCAGGCCGGATAACAGGTTTGAGGATTTTGACATCCTCCGTGCCTGGCTACAAAAAAATTAAATTAAAATACAGCATTGTGTGGAAAATGTACAGTAATGATTGCATGAAACATCAAACAGTGAAATATACAAGATTGTGTTTTCCAGCATTAAAGAAAAAATTAGAGAAAGCTTTCAGAAATTAAATTTTTTTAAAAAATTACTCTTACCCATTCTGAGTACAAATTTGTCTCGACTCGAGGCACAGAGCTGATGCAGGTCAACATAGCATCATAAACCTTTACCAGAATGTCCTCAAAGTCCTGGAATTCTGGTTCAAATATGATCATGTTCTGCTTCACGATAAGCCGCAGCACAAATCCAGGATGCTCATAGGCTTTCACTGAATGCTTTACAGACAAAATAAACTACATGAGGTCAAAGCAAAAACATTTAAAAGATATTAAATGCAACATGTTATAAAATACAAGATGCACAAACCTACAAGAGAGAAAAAAAAGAGAAAAGAATTACGCAGAAAACACCTTCAAGACCACTTAGTACAAAAAGCATACCATATGAGCCATAAAGAAGAATCATGTCAGGTACAATTGGTTGTACCAATTGGTTGTCAGTTAAATGTTACATATAGTGTTGCTACAATATAGCACACAATAGCAAATTTGGTATTACAGGACTAAAGAAATTGCAGTGACAAAGGTGTTTTCTATATGGTAATATGGATTTTTGTTTATGAATGGAACTGATTTGTATTTAGTAAGTGACAATAATTTATCCAACAAAATCGAACTAAACTCTGATAATTCTCTCTTCAGACTCTCTTCTTCTCATTCTTCTCTTAAGAAGATAAGTAAGTTGAAAACTGCGTGTAGGGACGTGATATACGTATATACATCAATACACTAAATGATGCTTTGAAGGGAATGCCTACTGAGGTAGCTTTTTGACTAGAGATGCAGGAGTGACTGGTAAAATTATAGATGTTGGAAATGTGAGTCATGCCAAATGTTTTAAACATGATATCAAACTATGAAAATGTAACTTCGTTATCTTCCTCTCTTCTTAAGCCTGTTAACATTTCCCGTTAGTATATCTGCCATTGGTGAACAATTCACAGGGTAACAACCCAATAATAAGCTGGAAGTTTAAGAAGTTAACATCAGCACATAGCATGCAATGTATGTCTCACTGGATCTGGAACTATTAGGTGTGTGTAGTCATAAATAGACTCCAAGGCAAGATTCTGGAGCTGAGAAGACATTAGTGCAGCTATGCAGTTGAAGAACGATTGCAGCCGTGGTGGATCAGTACTTTTGGGTACCAAGTTGCGCCGGTTTCCATGGTAGCAGATTTGCTGCACCTCAGGAATCCACCTGTTTTATACAAAAAGAGTTCTTTTTCAGTATATCTGCTATACAGTACAAACGATTCTATTATATCTACCACTTCCTATTATAAGAGTCAGCCAAAAAAAAAAAGTATACACACTTCAGGAAAAGAAAGAACTATTATAAATATTTTAATATTAAATGTGTCACTGTATATTATAGATTGATAGATATGGTAATATTATAACAATATATATATATATATTGTATAACTGTATATTACGTAAACCTAGGCAATTTCTATTTCTTACATTCACAAAAATATTTATGTGAATTATAAAAATTAAGTTAGGCAAAATAATTGTTTTTAGTATTAATTGAGCATTTAATTACAAATGAACATCTGAAAAGAAGCCTATGCTTTAATCTAAATGAGGGAAAAAGTAAAAAAAGTAGCAGTTTGCTTACTTATTTAGCAAAGTGGCCTGAACACTTTCAATGTGTTGGCTGACAATCTGCTGAAAGACAATGAGCTCCAAAGCTTCCTTTTGTTTATGGCACTTTGTAACATCCAGAAGACGTAAATCACTGTGTGAAAAGATGAAGAGGCATCATTTATAGTTAAGGATTGGAAGAAAGACAAAATGGAAAAAAGAGACAACAGAAAATTAAGACAACATTTAATGTTCTCCTCATTTAAATCTTTAAACTCTTCAAAGCAGGACATAAACGCATACAGTAAACAGAACAGTGTTTCCACTCACTTGAAGGACATGTGCCACAGCTTCATCACAGACTGCATGATGGGGTTGATGGCATGGAGATTCTGTCTCATCACTTTTAGCACCTGATAGAAAGATGCTTCCCATGGTTTGGGTATAACTGCTATCCTGAAAGACATAGAAGGCCAACAAATTCTATATAAATCCCAAACTTTTAATCACTCCTTCATAAGATATTGTGTCTCCATCACCTAGTGGCAGAAGTATTAATAAAGGCTGCTTGGTTGGTGGTATTAAAGGAACATAAGCTGCAGTTACAGGAAAATAATCAGCAATATGGCCCTAACACTTTGCATTGGGCTGCATCACACAACCCTGTCATGAATTATTATAAATAGGATTGTTATAATAGCAGGCCATGTCCTGCATTATTCCTTACATGGCGTAGACTATGTACCTTAGATAGTATAATAAGTATAATATTATATTGGAATTCGGTTAGATTGAAATTCGTTACTCTTGTCTGTGAGGTGGAAGTGTGTCCTCTTTCTGGTCTTCCATGTCTTTCTGATCTTGTAGCAAAAAATCCACTGCAAAAGTGAGGGGTTTTGATGTTGTTATTGTTAACTATTCATGGGTGGGCAATACAAAGTAGTTTAGAATACATTTGAAATAACAATTCACGATCCATACACTATTAAATTTTTCTAAATTGCCTAACCACAGAAGTTGCAGGTGAAAAAACATAATTTTGCTATGCAGACAATTCAGATGATCAATAAATGATCAATTCAACTTAACAGTATAAAGAACATGCTTATTAATTTGTTAATTAAAGAGTTGTAGTGTTAAGGCATTGTGTAAGTAAACCATGCTCTCCTTCACAGACCAATGAATCATCCATTTAAACAGTAGTATATATGATACGAAATATAAAATATTGCTTACATATAGCTTTCTTTTCGCTCAGGCGATACTCATCTATTATCTCATATGTGAGAACCTCAGTGGATCTTGTTAATATCTTCAGGTGACATGGTATGCGGCTCAAGATTGCCTCCATCCAGGAATTTTCCATAGAACCCAAGTACAGCATATCAATTCCGTATTGAATGAAGTTATTATATTTCTGGGGGGGAAAAAAGAAAAAAAAAAGGAAAATCACATTCTTAAGGTTATATTTTTATTGCTGCATGAATATTATGTTGTTACAATACAAGACCATTTTATGATTAATTTAACCATACAAACATATTGTAGCTCACTGTGCCTTGTGATTTTGTTTAAATCTGCATTCTGTTTCTAAATGTATTACCTAATTATTTTTTTATTAAATATGATAACAGTGTATTTATTTTAAGATGCTCTTTCTTGGATCCCACATCACTGGAGAAATTACAGAATTAAAAAAAAAAAATTATGCAGAATAAAATGCACTTTTGTTTATAGCAGCTTATGGCTACTAATGGCTACTTACCGCCATTTTTGCAGATGCTGTTTGAGAACTTTGTGGCTCTTGTAAACCTTCTTTTGTGTCTGATTCCTCCCCCCTATGTCAATCAAAGTGGAGAAAAAATATTATTAATGAATTTTAAATATAGCATTTAAAGATATGGTCCTCCTTAAAAGAGACATTACTATACAGTATGTTAATTCTAAACTTAGAGATATGATTGTTGTCTCAAGGTTAAACCTTTTTATGCACACTTAAGGGTCAACACTTATGGATATCTATTTACAGCTGTTAACATTTAAGGACTAAAAACGTTAGTTTAGTGAATAGTAGAAAAATTGAAATTAATTGTTTTACCAGTGATTAACATTGCTGATTACCTTTTAACACTGGAAGAAAAGCGCACATTTACATTTAAGCATTTGGCAGACACCCTTATCTAAAGCAACTTGTATATTAGCAGTTGAGGGTTAAGGGCTTGCTCAAGAGCCCAACAGGGGCAACTTGGTGGGTAAATAAACATTTCCTATATTATTAAGAATCGTGCTGCTCTGCTTTCTCAATCAAACTGCCCGCTTACGAAGCAACACTGATTGACATCAATTTCACATGCTGTTGTGCAAATGGAATAGACAACAGGTGGAAATTATAGCGCAATTAGCAAGACACCCCCAATAAAGGAGTGGTTCTGCAGGAGGTGACCACAGACCACTTCTCAGTTCCTATCCTTTCTGGCTGAGGAGGAGATCCCTCAGGAGACCATCCGCCACCACATCAGGAGCATGCCCAGGTGTTGTAGGGAGGTCATACAGGCACGTGGAGGTCACACACATCTCCTGATCCAAATCCAGACCGCCATGGCTTAATAAATTTGATTTCCATTGATAATTTTTATGTGATTTTGTTTGCTGTCAGCACATTCAACTATGAACACAACAAAGTATTTAATAAGAATATTTCATTCATCCAGATCTAGGATGTGTTATTTTAGTGTTCGCTTTATTTTTCTGAGCAGTGTATTACTCAATTATATGGAACCTTAAACATTATAACTACTCCTGATAATCAAACTGTGCAAAAAATGAAATACTCATTAAGAATTTGACTATGTTATAGGGGCTGACAATTTGGAAAAATAATAATTACAAGAACATATTGACAAGAGTCCTGCGAAGCTCCGCACGGTCTTTCATCATGTCTGTATATAGTTCGAAGAAGTCTGAAGTTGTGACTGTACTGCATCTTCTGCTGTCTGGTGGCTTGATCCAACTTGATAGTTCTAATGGGAAAAAAAGAGGTAATCACTTGAACTACTGATTTCACAACTCAAGAATTCATCTCTATCAGTAGCAATATAAATACTTGTATTTGGCAACATGTAAGGTTATTGTCTCTATTGGAGTTTTCACATTTTACGAATATGATGTAAAGTGGTCTCCTTACTGAAAATCGAAGCATCCGGTTTCCATTCCGTCCTGGACACGGGTTTCTCACAAGCCTGAGGGCACAAGACGGTCAGATGAGAGAATATCTGTTCATACAAACACTAAAACAATACTGCTTTATGAATTAAATGAATTGTGCCCTTTTATCACGTACCCTTAGATATTGTGGCAGGCAATTTAAGGATGTCCCAGGGAAATCTTCCACAGACAGTTTTTTCTTACCTGTATCCTGCATGGAGGAAAATAGCTTTATTTGGAATAATGCACCTACTGATTTATTTGATTTGAAAACTGAAAGTTTTTTTTTTTTTTTTTTTTTTCCGAGATGCAGCTTTAGCATGGAAAGTTTAATGAGATCCTTAGCTCAGCAGTGTGCTTAACATGTAACAACACTTGGCAACAAACTATGCCCAGTGTCAACCAGGCATTTCTGTTTTGTATGTATTATTTTATTTAACAACACAAGGAATACTTCATTGATATTTTTGGTCACATGTTGCAAATAACGTATGATAAAATTTTCAAATATAGTCCTGTATTATGAATCTGGACAGGTATTGTGAATAATAATGACTAAACAACAGGTGAATAACACAACGTACACAGGTGTCTATTGTTAGTCTCACACTGCCCTCTAGTGGTACGGCCTGAATTATTATTATTATTATTATTATTTGCTGATCCGTATAGGCTCAAATAGGATCTGTGAATGAATGTGAATGAATGTAAACGAAATCAGGAAAGATATATAAATAAAATACATTTTGGAAAGTGCATGAAAATGGATTGCATTGTTTGAGTTGATTGAAGTCTTACCTTCCTGTCCATGATATTGAATTCTAAATGCACTCGTATACAGATTCAAACATCCTCATAAAGTCTGACAAAAACAAAAAGATCAATTAACATTAGTTCAATTTACTATTTCATTTTATTAAAACTGGCGAATATTAAAATATTGAATAATAAGTTTAAGAATAAATAAAAGCTTCTGGGTTTTGCATGCATGAAAAAAGATGCATCTGCAACAAAGTCCCCAGAAGGCTGGTTCTGTAGGATTTTCAGGAAAACTAAGCAGTTAATTTCCTTATAAAACTGCACAAATTGTACCTGAGACTATATTTTAACCATATATATTTTATTGTTTTTTTTATAGTATTCTTTTGAATGCAGAAACTTTTTTCTTTGCTCTGCAGCAGTTATTTGCATTTACCTAAGCAGTACCGTCTGTATACAATTTTTTTATTAACGATGGTGAAATAAAAGGATTTTAATTCGTTACGGCATAACCATATACATTGTGTGGCCTGAAACAGATGGGCTCATTTAAAATCGTGTAATTATTAATTTCCTAAACAAGTATTTTAAAAATGGCATCCATAAAAAGTATTTAAGAAAGCAACGATTTCAATATTAAGGCGTGATTTTTATGTATTTATTAATGAATTGATTGTTTATACAAACGGTTAATTTCAGTTAAAATTTAAATCTGAAATAAAAATTTACAACTAAATTTTAACATCATTTTATTCGGGTTGTAAGCTATACTAAATTTAGAAGATAACGCTCAGACGCTTTAGTAAAGTAAATTTAGAATGGTTGTTTACTAGAGTTGACGCCTATTATGGTGGTTTATGAAATGTTTGATAGAAACGCCGACAACTAATAAAAACATCACGGCCACGGCAGACCGACCGCACGTTAATCCGTTATTTTCTTTCTTTTTTTTAAATGAACTTACCAACAAAGATAATCTTCTTATACATTAATCGATTGACATTGTTAGCTTTGACATAAATCTAGTCGAAGTGCCGTGATTGAATAAGGCCACGCTCCCCATTATGACGCAATCAGTATAGTTATAAATACTGGAAAGACGGACCAGCACTTTTAAGTAGCCATAGGAGGAAAAAAAAAAAAGAAGACTTGGCATAATAACTAGAGGAAGAATTAGGTCGCGGTGGGCATTTGTGATATATTTTATTAAAAATGTTCAGTGTTACGAATTATTATTATTATTATTATTATTATTTGGGGAAACGACCCCAATTTTTAGCTACCCCAAGACTGGATAACCACACACACACACACAAAACATTTAAAAATATTTTAACTATTATGCATAATAATTACAATATAAATGCATTATATATGCATATTTATTCCTTCTGATTTTCCTAAAATAATTTTGAGAAATTGCGCACTATTCGTTCCGTCATGTGTTGTGGGCAAATGGTCTTTGGCCGCACACATCGTCATGTTTAATGACAAAAAAAGGGACTGCATACAAAGCATACGTCACTTTTTGATGCTTTGGAGCCATTTTGCTGCAATGATCCCTAGTTTGGGAACATCTTGTTTGTGCTTGTTTCTTCACTCTTGGTTTTAATTTAAATGTTACTTTTTCACTTACCCAAATTTCTATTTTATTTATTAATTTATTATCATTAAGCTTTTTATCTTGGTCAGGATCATAGTGATTCCAGAACCCTTTTCCAGAATCACTGGGAGGAAGGCAGAAATGCACCCTGGATGGAACCCAGTTCACTGACCATCATGTTTTAGGAGGTGGCAGAAATAAGAGAACCCACACTGTCATGGGAGAAGATGCACAGAAATGCTAGACAGTAACTGTACTTCATGTTCAACCCATGGACATTCAGAATTTCACAGAATAGAATTATTTAAATTGTAGATGTTTATAAAGAGAAATAAATCAGCAGGTGTATTATTCTAACAAAGTAAAGAGCTCCCCACATTTCATGACAGATCCTCTGATCTCATGCCACAATGTATAAATGTGAGTGATAAACAGGAGGAAATTCTGACTTTGCGTTATTGTGAAAACTTGTCTCATGTAAATAACCAATTTTATCTTTTAAAAATATTATATTACAAAATTTTATATTATTTTGTATTATTCTGTAATTAAAGCACCAAAATGTTTTTAAAATATTTTTACTCAAAAATTAAGTCTTTGGCAAGTCCTACTTGGCAAGGATTTCTCTCCTATTGCACAACACACTCTTCTCTACTTTGAGGAGTTAAGTTGAATACAAATTCTCATACAATATCATGAGGAAGCTGATCATGCTCTAGACAACCAGAAGGACAATGATAGAAAATTTTTCCAAAGCACACTAGTAAATCTGCATCAGAATGGCTGAAAAAGAAATGAATCAAGGTTTTGGAATGGCCTAGTCAAAGTCTAAACCTCAACCCAACTGAAATGCTGTGGTGGGACCTTAAGAGAGCTGTCCAAAAACTTCAATGAACTAAAGCATCACTAAATGGCGGACCAGAGCTGGACTGAGTGACAGTTCTATCTGGACGCTGATGATTTTTTGAATAAATGAGAATAATTAATATAACAGTAAAAAAGTACTTTTTCCCCTCGAGGTAGGTGTGGCTGTACATGACACTCAATAGAGCCAATCAGCGCAATAGTTTACTGTGTATATAAAAAATATTTAAAATAAATCTAAGTGCTCTTACTGCACCAGAATATTAAATAGTTGAGTTCTTTCCACCAAAAGTTATGTTTTAAAAATTTATTGTAGAGAGTACCCTTATTAAGCAAACATTAGCTCTGAAACAAATTTTTATTTGTATACATTTTAACATTATTTTTGTCTTAAGCAAGAAAAGGGAGATGACATGGAACAAGGGTCACCCAAAACAGGGCTGGAATTATGACCACCTGTCATCCACCAACACATGCTCCTGCCGAAAAAAGGCATGTTTAATTAAACGTCACCCATTGTGTGTCTCCTTCATCACTGCCACAATACTAGCACAAAATCAAGTTGCTAGTTAATAAACATTTTACACTAAGTTTATTTTTTTTTCTACACACAATTTGAAATCTATTGAAGGTTATTGATAAGTCATGTCTAACAAATTAAACAAAAAGGTATTGCCTGATCAGCAAAAAGAATACACACCAGATTCCTGTAGGAGGGAATAGCCAGAGCCCCATTTTTTTTTTTCAGCTCCTTTTTTGAGAAAATCTCACCACGAAAAATCTTTTCTGCAAACTGAAGAAGTTTTAGATGGTGGATTCCAGAACTTAAACCTTGGAAAACAACATTAGATGGTTAAGCTTTTAGTTGGGGTAATTATCACTAGTTAAGTTAAGATATTCACATATATGCAATATATCCATGCCACAGCCACTGGTGCATCCCTGTACCACGACTTGAAGCTGATAACAGCTTGAATAGGTTTTCATCTTTTACACTGAGAACAACATATCTGTTGTTTCCAAAAACTATTTGAAATGTTGACTTGAAAGACCACGGTGTTCCACTGTCCACGAGATAGAGCCCATATTAGTTTTTGATGCCTCTGGCCAGTATTGATGTATGACATCACTAAGGGCCGCAAGTTGCATTTGTAAATGCAGTGGCAACGCATTCGATAACACCTCAGCATTGCCACAAACTAATCACATCTATCCAGGGCCAGAGCTAGACTCTTTGCACTGAGGGGCAGAACATTCTCAGGGGGACTTTCCGGTAAAGTAATTTCAAAATTCACACCTGTAAAATTGCTTATATGTCCTGTCCTGGGCTGTTCATAACATAATGTGACAGTTATTGAGCCGAGCAAGCCTTGGTCTAATAAAACAAAAAGGCACTTTGCCACAAAAGATTGTTCTGAAGAACAATAAAAGACGACAAGATGAATAACAGGATGCCAGACTTGTTCAAATATTTTAGCATGGAGTATAGCACCACATTAAGACAGGAAGAGAGAAACAGTTGATAAATGACAGGGGGAACGGGCCAGAGGCACTGTGCAGTCAGGACCACCTCTTTCTTACACAGAATAACAGATAGACATATTTAAACATAAAATAGATGCGGAGGTCTTCAACACAATAAGACCTAAATTTAATTTTTTTAAAAGTCACTCATCAATTGTTGTCCCTGCTCTTGACTACAACAAAATGTAAATGGTAAAACGCTGAAAGGTAGCCATGATTGTTCCTCATGCAATTACACGCACCGACCACAAGAGGGCGGACGGTTTAAAGTCGTTTCCTTATGGAACTCCTTTTAACCATACCCGTATTTATACAATATACGTAGTTTGAAAGCGCGCGACGGCTTTGCTATACAGATTTTTTGCTTTACGGTACGTCGACGGCGCAATCTGTGTCATGTAGGCATTTTAGTGTATAACACCGGGCTGTACAATTCAGTCTCAGCAGTGGGGGAGTAGGCTACAGCAATTGTTTTATTAACTTTTTTTTGTACAATAAATGTTTATTATTTTTAATGGTAAATAATGTAAAACGTTGAATGGTAGTCACTCTTTCTCTAGCACAATTACACATTTCCTTTAAACGCGAGTATCTTTTTTTCTTTATTTGAAGCATACGAGTGTTTAGTCATTGTAGTTTGAAAACGCGCGACGGCTTTGCTTTACAGATTACGTCGACGGCGCACTCTGTGTCATGTAGGCACTTTAGTACATAACACCGGGTTGTACCATTCCGTTCAAGCAGCGGGGGAGTACAGCAAATGTTTAATTTACTTATTTATTATTTTTTTATTTAATTTTTGTCTGAAACATTAGACAAAATAACAAATGTTTATTATTTGTAAATGGTAAATGACGTAAAACGTTGAATGATAGCCATTACCTTTCTTGCGTTTCCTTGTTTAAGCGTTCTCAAATGACCAGGAAACGTGATTTAAACCGCCTGCTGCCCTCTTGTGGACGCTGCGCGTAACTGCACGACTATGGCTACGATTCAGCGGTTGACGTTGCTTTTGTCTGAACTTGTTACAGCTTTAACAATAGTACAATTTTCCCTTCATTTAAATCATACACGTGTTAAGTAAATGTGGGACAGCTCCACTTACAATTTTTTTTCCCCCATCCAGCAGGGAGCTCAGTTTCTAGAGGAAAATTTAACATATTGGATTGAAATGGAAACTTCTCGATACAAAATTGATTGGTATTGAATTACCAAAAATCTACTAGAGATGGATTAGGATATGCAAGAGGCATGGAACAAACTGTATGGTCTGATGTTCTATTATACGTTTTGTTAGAAACACACATTCTTTGGGTAGGGCTTTCTGTAAATTAGGGAAGTCTGATTTTCAGGGAATGAATTTATGATGAATACAGAGTTGTTGATAATCTAGGACACTTTACACTTGAATCCATTAAATCAGTCACAAACCATTTTTTTTCCAGGCCAACTGTTATGAAATAAAGATCTATTTGCATACAGTATAAAAATATTGTTCCAAAGTGTTGTTGTATGGATGAAATTTTTTTTACATATTCACTGCCTGGCCAAAAAGGTCAGATTAAGGAATTAAGGAAAACAAAATTGGGAGAATGAAATAAAGAGAAAGGAAATTACTGATTACTGGAATTGGTTTAAGAATGTTTCAAAATATCATTAAAACCTGAGCATGGCCCTTAACTCTCAACTGCTCAGATGTATAATGAAATAAAACATTAATGTAAATTGCTCTGAATAAGGACGTCTGCCAAATACAGTAAATGTTGCAGGGTGGTCAGAATCATACTAGTGTTTAGTCAATGTAGTTTGAAAAAGCGCCACAGCTTTGGTTTAAAGATTACCTCCTACTGTGTCATGTAGACATTTTAATGCATAACACCGGGGTGTACCATTTGTTCAAGCAGCGGGGGAGGACAGCAAATGTTTCATTTACTTTAAAAATAAGATAAAATAACAAATGTTGTTTTTAAATGGTAATTAACATAAAACATCGAATGGTAGCCGTTACTTTTCTTGCGTTTCCTTGTTTAAGCGTTACCAATTTATTAGGAAACATAATCAAACCGTCCACTGCAAGTAACTACACGAGGAAAAATAATGGCTAGCATTTTAAGTTGCTTTTGTTCGAACTTGTTACAGCTTGTTACAGCTTTTACAATATATATATTTTTATTTCTTCTAAGGCATACCCGTGTTAAGCAATCGGCCCAGCTCCACCTACATAATTCTCCAGCATACCCTGTAGTTTACTTTCTTTATTTATGTTCTTTCTTTACTTTTTTTGTTAAACAATCCTTTATTGAGAATTCTCAAAACAATTCTGTCATCATTAACAATTTGCAAGTACAACATAAAAATAGCTGAGTTGCCAGAGGAAACCGTAGGATTGGATTTAAATTAAACATCTAAATACAAAATTAACTGATATTGGATTACGGATACAATGTTTGATAAACGCTATCATTAGGACATGCAAGGGACATGGAACAACAGGTATGTTTTATTTTATTAGAAACACATTGTATAGGCCTTTCTGCAAATTAAGGAAGTCTGATTTTTATTAATGATTAAAACAGAGCTGTTGATAATCTAGTAAGTTACCACTGGACTGAGGAGAGAAGTTATGTACGGTACAGTTACGTTATGAAGTTATGTACGTACGCTTCCTGGCCAAAAGAATCAGATTATTGGGCTGCATCAATCAAAGAAAATTAAGGAGAATTGATATTATAAGAAAAACATGGAAGGATAGTCAACTGTTAACAACCTTGTGGTTAAACAAAACCATGGTTGGAAAAAAAAAATCACTTAAACACTTGGTAAAGTTGCATGGTAAAAAGAAAAATCAAGGTAAAAATCATGGTAAAATACAAGAGCTATGTTTTATAGTAAGAGCATTTTCATACACACAATGTGATGAGAACTCACAGGATTGAGACTAAACAACTGTGTGTCTCTAAGAAAAAAAAAACTGTTAGTGACACTAATCAGAAAAGAGGCTTCAGTTTGCTAAGACTGGACTTTGGAGCAATGGAAAAAGGTCATGTGAGTTCAGATTGAGCTTATCTATTGGTGCATCAGGGTAAGGTGGAAGGCCTATGCAGCCGCGCACACATTTTTTCTTCTACCATATTACTATTTTGATATAATATAGTTTGTTTCTTCAAATGAAATTTAGATTATTATTTTTTATTATTATTGTTTTATTTGTGATGCTATTAGAGTAGGCTGGGTAAATATATCCTGATAAGGGTTTTGTTTTCATTAAAACAAATACCTTTCTTTGTTGAAAAAAGGTCCCTTAGGAGCCATGAATAAGTTAGCTTTACAAATATAGATTTTGGTTTCTACATTCAGTGATTGGCTTAGTTTTGGTCCGTTGTAAGATAAACTCCCAAGTATTTAATTTCTGATTTGATAGTTATATTACAGATCTTCGTGGTGAGTCATTTATAGCAATTCTTTCATATTTTTAAAGGTTTAATGTCAATCCTGAGGCAATAAAAAAAAAAAATCTTTTTTTTTTAGGAGATAATTTTACTGTCTGATTTTTTTTTGTTCAACCTACAGAAATACAGGTTGTCCTCTTCTTACGAATGAGCTGTGTTCCAGGAGCATGTTCGTAAAACGGATTTGTTCATAAGTCAGAAACAAAGTGAGTCTTGTACACCTTTGACACAAATACACAATATAAAGCATAGCATTTATATTGACACAAATACACAATATAAAGCATAGCAATCCATCTGTCATAAATCTGTCCCTGCCATCATGTGGCCAAAAACCATGTGTTACTTTCCTAAAAGTAAGGAAATGAATCTCACAGTGAAATGTTGTCCCTGTGCCTTTAAATCACGAGGGGAATCCCGGACAATCCATCCTAGGGCACACAAGCACATTCACTCACACACAAAATGTCTGTGGACTGTAGAAGCAGAACAGATTACCTGGAAACTCCACGTACACTGGTACTTACACCCTCAATGCTCCAACTTCAATCAGCTTCTTATGAAACAGTTAATCTTCTCACAATGGGGTATGAGTTACCTCTGTAGTTCAACTAGAGACAGTGGAGGCCAATTGCAACCATTGGAGGCTTATGGGGCCCATTGTATTTATTCCCATTTTTGTACGACCATGGTACGACCACCGGTCAACACTCACATATGCATTCACACACTATGGGCACTATGTAAACACAAATTAGCCTAATTTACATACCTTTGGACTGTGGGAGGAAACCAGAGGACCCGGAGGAAACCTACCAAGCACAGGGAGACCACGGGGAGATAAGATATGATGTAGTGTATATGATAACAATAATTGCCTTTCATAAAATGTTTTTTTTTTTTTTTTACTTTTTTTTTTTTTTGAAGTTCTGTGTATCTACACATTTTTACAAGATTGAATGTCATTGTTGCCTGGCTGCGATATGATGCTGGAGATATTGTAACCAGTACCAAGATATATGTCCAGTACCATGCTATGATGCTGCACAGCATGGTTCAAGCAGTAAATTTGAAGGAAAACTGAAGGAAGTCTGATTCTACATCTACATCTAGGCATTTGGCAGATGCCCTTATCCAGAGCGACTTACTTTTTTTTTTTTTATCTCATTATATCTGAGCAATTGAGGGTTAAGGGCCTTGCTCAAGGGCCCAACAGTGGCAACTTGGTGGTTGTGAGGTTTGAACCTGGCATCTTCTGAACCGTAGTCCTATGCCTTAGGTAGTACAGACTAGGTAGTCTCATCATTGTTTTGTTAAAAGTATGAGGAGTACCATTTGCTGTACATTCTCTGGATTGATTCTAACCAGTGGCAGCACAATGGTGTATGTTTAGCACTGTGGACTCACTGAGGCTTGAGGGTTCAATTCTTACCTTGGTTCTGTGTACATGAAGTTTGTATGTTATCCCCGTGCTTGGTTGGTTTTCTCCAGATACTCCTGTTTCCTCCCACAGTCCAAAGACATGCAGGGTAGGCTGATTGGCATTTCCAAATTGCCTGTAGTATGTGAGTAAGAGTGTGAATGTGTGTGCTTATGCCTCCTGCGACCCTGTACAGAATAAGCTGTGTGAGAGAGAGTGGGAAGGTGAGAGAGAACTGCTGGAAAGCACATTTTCGATGGATGTGAATATAAACACAAACTCAGATGATGCACAATATTTAAGCCTAACCTTTGTCAAGGACAGTGTCTGGGCAACTGAAACCTCATACAAATGACATTATATAATTTTATATCTTTTTTTTTTATATTTATATTTCAATATAAATGTTTTTCCATAGTACTATTACTTATTTAACAAAAATGAAACCAAGTAGAAAATTACATAACGTGGGCAATACTAAACCCTTCCCTAGGTTTGAGAGTGTAAGTTGCGGCCCGGAGATGCATCATCAGCTCTTGATTAATTTATCATCAGCAGGTGTACCCACAGTTCTATGTTTTCTAAAAAGGTATGATTCATTTAGGTCGCATCTGTCTGTGTTGTGGAAATGATTGTTGACGAATGGTATAACCAGTGAGATTCTTTGCGAATAAAAATATGCACATACCCTTCTGAATGGTGTGCAGATTGTCACGATGAACCAATCGGAATCAATGAAGCTGGCTCACATATACTCAGCTATGTCATTAACTCTGAAAGAAATGTGACATTAGCTGAAAATAATTATCATCCAAGTCCAGTTTGTTTCAATTCTAGTCAAGATTTCTTCTTCTTTTTTTTCTTTTTTTTTTTGCAATCCAATTATGTACATTTATTTGATATTTTGGTATTCCAGACATTTCATGAAATTCATATAGAAAAGTATGATATGAGTACAATTACAGTAACTACTTGGGTTTAGATGATACAGTGGAATATATTACATTTTCACTGACTTTGAATTTGCAAACTCTATTTAAAAATATTTACTTATTATCTACAATATTCATATAGAGTTCAACGGGTTTGAGGTTTATGGGGTATTTATGGTAGTTTTTCTGAATGTCTTCTGAATCCATCATCAAGATTCGATTGATTTTTTTAGCAACGCAATTTTCCATTTTAAAACACATCCATTAAATAGCACCAAGGTTTATTGTATGATTTGTCTTAAGCAGTTACCTGTATGTTGCTTACAGCATTCCTTGAAGTATCAAATCTACTAAAAGTACTGATGAAGCCTGAAATGCTGTGTAGGCTTGCAAATCTTTTGCACTGCACTCTGGTCCTACCACCCATGAACTCAAAATAAATTGGAAAAAGTTGTCATCTTGCAAAATGGGAGTAATTTGCAAGTTTGTTGCAGAAAAAGCAAGTGTTTTGTATTATTATTATTTTTTTGCAAAACATACAAATAATAGACTCCGCATAGTTTTCAAGGAATTTGCCAATTTTAGACCATTTCACATTTGGTCACTTATAGTAAATCATTTTTAATGATTTTTTTTATTTTGTGTGCAAATTTTCCATGCCTCTGTTTCTACCCTCCTCTTCTGAACTATATCATATGTCCATAAAAACAACTCCCTTCTTGAGGTTGGAACCCTTATGTCCTTTCTACCGTCTCTCAGTTTCCGGGTCTCCATACAACTTACCTGTTAATGGCTTTTGTTCTTTTGATGTGCAGGATGCATGAGAAAGGGCAACTGACCAAAAGCATAAATGTGCTCTCTTTTTGACAATAAACAGAGAGAATTCAACACCCATTGTGTGTTTGACTGTGGCTCCCCCTACGTCGGTAAACATATTAAGGCACAGCAGTCACATCAAGCAGTAATTCCTCCTCCTTTGATTTATTTTAAATTAACATGATGTTAAACGTGTGGATCAATTATGAATCAAATCGACCAATAAAAGATGAGTTCATTTGAACTATAGAGTAAATTGCACATTCAAATTTATGGAGGATGATGCAGGATGCAGTTGTAATAAAAAATAAAAAAAAAAACATTCATTTAGCTTAACTGAAGACCAACAATCCAAAATTAAAATGTATTCAAATAGGATAAATGGGCAAATGGGGACAGGGGCAAATGAAAAAAATCCATGGAACAGTAAAACAGTTAAACACGTGCAAAATGCTTGGTTCCAAATAGTTGAGCATTTACTTTATTGTTTCATGGTGTGATGTTGCTTCAAATATGCAGCTAGATTGGAAACATACGTGTTTGTGTGACGAGAACCCCAGCGGGCGAGATCTTGCCAGTCTTGTGATTTGTAATATGATGTGGACATGTTTGTAGGCTGCTGTGAATTCTGGGAGCCGTGGTTTTAAGCCAAGTCAGGATGGGACTTCAAGTCTTGTTAGCGATGTGACTTATTAACATAGTAGTCTTATTAACGGCGCCACAGTGGTGTAGTGGTTAGCACTGTCGCCTTGCACCTCCAGGGTTCGGGTTCGATTCGCGTCTCTGTGTGCATGGAGTTTGCATGTTCTCTCCGTGTTTGGTGGGTTTCCTCTCACTGACCAGAGACATGTAGGTTAGGTTAATTGGCATTCCCAAATTGCCTGTAGTGTACGACTAAGTGTTTGTGTGTATGTGTGTGTGTGTGTGTGTGTGCCCTGAGATGTATTGGCACCCTGTCCAGGGTGTACCCCGTCTTGTGCCCTAAGTCAACTGGGATAGGCTCCAGGCCCCCCGTGACTCTGAATACAGTATTGAGCGGTATAGATTATGAGTGAGTGAATGAGTGAGTGAGTCTTATTAACATAAACACCAGTAACAGCAATGCATGCGCCACAGACCTAGACATATAGACTATATTGTATGTTTGTTGCTGATATGGAATTACTTAAGGTACAGAAAAAAAAAAAAAACTTATAACATGTATAAATGGATCCAATTAAGGATAGTGATAATATTTACAAAATGCCATTAAAATGTTCAGAGATTTACTGTATACTGGGTTTTGTCACTGTTGTTAAATTTGACAGGTCTTAGCCTCAGTACTGTATGTTAAAAGTGCACTAGTGAAGTATGAAGACGGACTCTGGGAGAAACTGCTCATTAGTCTACTGAAATGACTTGCAATAAAAAAATTTACTTACTGTTGGAATCCCATTCAAAAGAAGAAGAACTATTATTATATTAATTATAGCTAACAGGAGTAAACAAATTAGTTAACAAATAACAAGTAACAAATAAATGACATAATATTATCCATGGAGATCCATTGGGAGCTCCATTGGGAATTTTGTGAACATCAGTAATTTTATATGACTGGCATTAATTAAATCTTCACCAACAATGGTGGATGGGTAAAAAATGAAAAAATCAGCCCTTGCATTTTAGGTCCAGGCAGCCCACCACTACAATCCAGAATCGGTCCAGTCAGACAACACCAAAGTACATTCATTCATTCATTCATCTTCTATACTGCTTATCCTGTACAGGGTCACGGGGGGCCTGGAGCTGATCCCAGGAGACTTTGGGCACAAGGCGGGGCACAAGACATTCATTTCAGGGCACACACACAGCCTCAGACAGACACTATGGGAAATTTGGAAGCGCCAATTAGTCTAATCTGCATGTCTTTGGACTGTGGGAGGAAACCGGTGTAAATCCACCAAACTCAGGGAGAACGGAGAATGGAGGCAGGAGTCGGAATTAAAATACAGGAAAACAATTACTTAAAGGTGTATTCATACACACACACACACACACACACACACACACACACACTGCTGTTCACACAAACAATTCTAGGGTAGGACAAGATAGGCTACCTCCCTCTTCCCTCCCAGTGAGCCCCTATTATCATGAAGCTACTCATTACCGATTCAGCTACACTCTCCTCCTAATTCTGCCTGTCACTTTGGCCCTCATCATCGATTACAGTACACACCTGCTCTTCTCCATGACTCACCACCTGCTCCTCTACATCTGTCTGATGATGCTGCATAAACTTTGGCAGGGATGATGAGGTAAAGGGTGCTGCAGCAGACATGTTAGAAACCATTGCACACTTCACATTTTTAAGCTTTTACTTGCATGGCTTTTTTTTTTTTTTTTTTTTGCACCATCTTTCTGTTTAGGTCTGTCCATTCTGACATGGGAGATTTTTAAAGATTGTTATAGACAGAGCAAAAACAATTCCTGGATTTCCTTAAGGCAGAACAGTCACAACAAGGAGACATGTCCCTGCTGACTAGCTAGGCTGCGTTAGCATTTATGATCTATACAATATTATGCCAAAGAGCTGAATGTATATGTTTTTGTTCGTCTGAGGTTATATTTGCCTAATACTAAGACCAACTATGATCAGATGATTTTAATTATGTTTTTACACAATAAAACTAAAAGAGAGGTTATGAAGTTTTCAACATATCAATGTATATTACTGATACTTAATTGGATATTTATGAACACAAATGATGGCTGATTTATAAATTTTGCCTAATTATAGGGGGTGGGGTTATAGTTCTTTGCAAAATAATATTAATCATTTAATAAAATCACATAGTAATTGGTAGTATTGGTAGGTCCAGGGTTCGATTCCCACCTTGGGTCTTTGTACGTGAAGTTTGCATTTTCTCCCCAGGCTTGGTGGGTTTCCTTTAGGTCCTCCGGTTTTCTCCAACAGTCCAAAGACATAAAGAATAGGCCAATTGGCATTCCCAAATTTCCCAATGTGTGAATGTGTGTGTTTTAAAATGATTATAAAACTCTGTTCTGCAGAATCAAGTCGACAGTTTGTAAATTATTTTGCTTGACTGCTGGCATGCAATACATTTACTGCTTACTAAAGAAAAAAAAAACCTATTAAGATCTATAAGATCATTATCTAATCATTATATGAAGAAGGTAGAAAAAATTTGAGTTGTAGTCATGGATCTATAAATGACTCGATATCTGACTTGATGTTACGCTATGGCTCTGTCAGTGTAGAAATAAATGACTTGTCATGCCAAATGAGAACACACTCATGGTACTGAGAGGGGTTGCAGGCTCTAATCATTCTTGCTTTGACGCGGATGCACACACACACACACGCACACACACACACACACTACTCATTTTTAGAATCTAAAGGGTGTAGTTGCCATTCTCAGCCGCTGTGAAACGAAACACGTCGATAGCCTGATGTCGCAAGACATAAAAACCTATAAGGCAGCACCATCAAATAGAAATTATAGATTTTGTCTGGAGGCCTCGACCCTGGCACATCATGGAGAAAATGAGAAGTGAGGATGGGGTTTAATTCTTTCAAATGTTTAGCACAGCTTCTGTTATACTCACAACTACCTACATCCAGTGACCTTCTTCCTGTCAGTGCTGAACAAACAAAAAGTGCAGAAATTGTTAAAACAGATGGGATTTAATCATGGCTTAGATATACATATTGCACAGGGGAAGACGGATCATTTAGCTTTCTTGGAGTCATAGTGCAGCACCATGCTTCTTCAAGCCGCGGAGTCAATATCAAACTGCAACATGGAAATCTCCACATGGTGTCTCTCTTTTTCCACCATTTTTCCAGCAGTTCTTTTCATCAGACATATGAACAGACAAAACACTGCATATGTGTTTAAATACACAGACCTCTTTTGAACACATCCTGTTAATTAAGTCTTGTTCCTCTCCGTCATTTGCTCCCGGTCTTAAAAAGCCAAGGATCACACTTTAGAGCAAACAAGGTACCCTTTTTCACCATCCCATCCACGTTTCTCAAAGGGATTGATTGATAGATTGAACTATGAGGAGCACAATAGGAAATAGTCAACTTTTTTTCTGGCTTCTCAATCTTACGCAAATGTATAATAAGTGTGTAATTAGTAAAAGAAAGAAAAAAAGTTGAACATCCTTGTTCCGATTCAAGGTCGATAATTTGATTTCTTCATTTAAAAGAGGACGTTAATGTCTTTTTGTGTAGGCAGCTGTTCCCTCTGATTCACCTCGACTCCAACGTAATAAAACAGCTCTCCTATCTTGCCTCTCCACACTCCCTTTCATTAGAATCACCTTTCTCTTGCACAGAAAAAAAAAAAAAAAGCTGATTTAGAGGAGGCTTTAGGTTATTACCATCCCTTCATTACACATTCAAAGGTTCCCTTTTCAGAAATCATGTTTCATCTCAAAGTGATGATTAAACTTCTCTCACGAAGACTTCAACTCCGAACCACTCAGACGTGGTTAATAGAAAATCAATAGCAATCAGAATGTGAAGGCTCAGGGGCCAATTGTTAGTTACTCTCAAACTTCAATGAACAGAGTAAAGAGAGAGAGAGAGAGAGATAGAGGGAGAAAAAGAAAGAGAGAGAGACAAAGGAAGGGCAGATGGGAAGGAAGTGATTCTAATTGTTTGCTTTGTCTCGGATGAAGGACAGACCTTTAATTCAACCTTTTGCACAGAGGCTGGATTGGATTAGTTACTTTTGATGCGCTTTACAACCTTCTTGACTTAAAAGCAGCGAATGAGTGACAGCTGTGTTTTGAAATGATGGTGTAAGCCCATGTTGATTGTACACCATACGCTGTTTCATCTCATGATATGTTGTTTAAATTGAGCCTGAAAAAAAAAAAAAAATTATTCTGGCTCTTTCATTACTGACTCTGTATTATTTCGATTATATGCAGAAATTAATTCAAGAGGCTTTGATGTTTATGCTTAAAGGTTGGCCTTCATTTTTTTCCATGATAGAAAATAGTATCATCCTCCATAATGAATGCATATATCTGCTGCACTGCCCACAGATTTAGCTGGTTTTGTACTAAGGATAATATTGAGTCATTTTAACATTTGGAACGCCATACAGCTGGCATGGTGGCTTAGAGGTTAGCAATGTCACCATACTCCTGGTTGGGTGTTTGAATCTCACCTACGATCATTTCTGCATGTTCCGCCTGTGCGTGGTTGGTTTCTTCCCACAGTCAAAAGACATGTAGTCTAGGTTAATTGAAGTTTTCAAATCAACCTAGACAACATGTTTGTTTGTGTTAGACGGACGCAATATAAAGGAATTATGAAGATAACCCGATTTACTAAATGTCAGCTCGGTACTTTAACCTCACACTCCAGAGTCTTGATGAGAAGAATGTTCACAAAGCAGAAACGGCTACATGTTTGAAAAGCCCATTGGATTAATATTGTTTGTTTATTCATTCATATAATAATCTAATGGCAAGCATTTGAGAATTACATTTAATGAACTAGAAAAAAGAAAATGTAAAAGCATTCAGGGTCATCACATTGTTTAAATAAAAAATTGAAGGTAGCTGATTTGTGCCCATTGAGGTTTCTTAGAGTGCCTAACTTTGTGATGTAACATTGGATGTAGATTTGCTTTGCCATATTTTTCCACTGGTTTTTATCTGGATATAGAACATTTCAGTCAAATCCATTAAATGGATGATACTGTGCTTATTATTCACATTCTGAGGTGACCAATGTTGCAGAATTATCAAGATCTTAGATAAAAACGAATCACACTTAAGTAGTTTAAGGATATTTTTGACATTTAGCCATTCATTTCTGATTCCGAAGCATATTTTGTCTCTTGCTTGAGGACAAGCATACCCTGGTCGTGGTGGTCAGCGATAAGATTTTGGAGAACCTTAAGAAGAGCACCAAGCTCCTAAAGCTTCAATATACACCCGAAAAAGAAGAGACACTTTTAACCTCTTTATTATTCTTTCTGTCTAACATTAAATGACTGAAGATTCTGAAGATTTTTTCTGTTAGTTTAAAACCTTTGGTTGGATTGCTTCCAGTATAACGTCATGCAACGCTTAAATAAGCCCATTAAAAAAAAAAAAAAAAAAAATCTATAATTTATAGATTTATACTTTTTTATTATAATTTTAAACTTCGGATTAAAGTCAGTGCCTCTTGGTGGAAAATGTTTAATTAAAACCCGGCAGAGAAATCAAGTCATATTAAATTATTGTAGAGATCAGTACAGATCAGATCTTTTCTGGCAGACTTTAAACTAGACTTCTGTACTATTTTTCTTTTTTTTTTTTTCACTAGATGAAAAAAAAAACACTTGGCAAAGACACAAGGCTGTTATGACTTTTCTTATACATTAGCTACACAATCGAAACAGTGGTCTGGCTCTTGGTTCATTTTTAGCAGATGGCACCACCACTTTTTTGTACATCTGTATGAAACTTAGCTTTGGTTGAAAGTTGTAGAACAGAAACGACAAGAGTCATTTCTATATAGAGAAAATTACCTTGTTTTTGGGACTCATTAATAAACTTCATGAAGTGATAACAACATAATACAACATACAGTAGGCGGCATGGGGGTTTAGTGGATAGCACTTTCACCGTGCACCTCCAGGGTTTGATTCCTGCTTCGGGTCTGTGTGCATGGAGTTTGCATGTTCTCCCTGTGGGGTTCCTGCAGCTACTCTGGTTTCCTCCCACTGACATGCAGATTAGGATAATTGACGTTCCTAAATTGTCCATAGTGTGTGTGTGAATATGACTGTTTGAGTGTCTGTGTGTGCCTTGCAATGAATTGGCACCCTGTCCAGGAAAAACATGTTGCTGCACTGTGTACCACTTTACTAAAGCCTCTCTATATTAAAAAAAAAAAAAAATATATATATATATATATATATATATATATATATATATATATATATATATATATATATTGCCTGTGATGGCATTTCTCCTGCGGTGTTGCTATCAGTGTGTGAAGAGTGGGAGAAGAGGGTTGCATTGACAATCCAGCACAATGGGCAGCACATTGAACACATTTTATAAGTGGTCAGGAACTTGTCAATAACTCATGAAAGAATACATTTACGTTAAAACCAAGCACACCATTGTTTTTCTTGTGAAATTCCCAATAAGTTTGATGTGTCACATGACCCTCTTCCTATTGAAAAAACAAAAGTTGGATCCAAGATGGCCGACTTCCAAATGGCCACCATGGTCACCACCCATCTTGACAAGTTTGACCCCTCACATATACTAATGTGCCACAAACAGGACGTTAATATCACCAACCATTCCCATTTTATTAAGGTGTATCCATATAAATGGCCCACCCTGTATATTATTTTTAATGAAGCTAATGCAGATGGGTATTATGTAAGGAGCTTTCAAACTAATTTTGGTAGTTAATTTGTGTTTTGTCTGCAGTCTAGTTGTTAGTGTTAAAGTCATTCAGTTTAAAAATAACTATATAACACAAACTGTAAATAGAAATACAGGAAAAATCAGTTACTGGACATACTGTATGATTATGAAACAATATGAAACAATTTTTTAAATTTATTTTTAATATACCTGCATTTGAGGTGGTAGAATGTTGCTGTTCCTTTATAATCCTACCCGTAGCATGCTGTAAACTGTTCACACATTGGCATCCTGTGTGGTGGAAGCAGATTATTTGCTAAATTTGTTTATGAATGTAACAAAATCTGAATATATATATAACTTGGAATATTTACCGATTTGCAATACCAATTGAAACTGCTATCTAACTATTATTCCTAATGCCATATAGGGAGGAACCTGGTGAGTTCCATCCCAACAGGAAGGATAATGGTTGAGAAAAATGTACAGTAATTGGAGATCCTTACAGTTAAAATTACACTAGATTGTGTAGCCTTGATTGGTGTTACAGTGGTGTTAATTATAACCTACAGTACACAGTTGTTTCTGAGACACCCCTATGTAGAGTGATGATTGTTACTTCCAACAAAGGTGGTTTAATCACATCGAACACTCACTTGTAGGAAACACGAACTAGTAGCTTCTTTACATAAGCTTTTAACTGTTTTTGAAAGAATACAAGCTCAGAGCTAGGTTCTAAATAATGCAAACTTAAAGCTAGATAACTATAGCGCTTAGCTAATATGAATGTCTTGAATGTTATGAACTGAAGGGTCGCTCATCAATTAAATAAAATTTGCATATGATCAAGTAATGAATTTTGAACTGTTTAGTTTTAAGACAACGTGTTATTATACGGTCTCTTCTGATGACATTAATCAAATTTCGTTTATCCGCAGCCCACACTATATCCACTGTAGGACCAGAGGAGCAAGGACACATGAAAAGCAATTTAGCTGTGCTTGGCCCTGGAAAAAAAACTCCTCTTGAGCCTCTGAAAATCCTGTACTTACTGTGGGAATTTAATTATAGAATCTCTTTTCCGTCTGACATGCTGGCCTACTTCTTATGGCCCGGCTCTCTTGAGCATAGCCTTGGCTGATAAGCAATCCTTGTCTTATTTCACCCAAGGTATTTGTTTAATAATGAATGTGTGTGCCAACATGGAGACTTTTAGTTCCACAAATCTCATAATCACAGTCTCTCTTTTTCTCCCTTTTCTTCCTGGTGTTCTGTCTTGATTGTGCCCTTTTTTTATGGCTCATTCATCTTTGTATCTCACGCACACATGTGCACTCCTTGTCCTCTGTTGTCATTTCTTTTGAGAATTTAACCACATCCAGAGCTTAATAGATAGCTGATTTTTTGAACAGTGCTCGGGTGGGTTTGAATCCGTCAGAGTAATACTGGGAAAGCTGGGCTAACTGGAGACTGAATGAGGACAAAGCATCTGCGCTTCTTCATAACACAGTACCCAGTTGACATTCTGCTTTAACAGCATAAGGGATAGTCTAAAAGGATGAGTTAATTTGACTGTCGTTATTAGGTGACCTGTTTTTGGTCATTCTTTTGACATCACTACTGATAGATTGCATGTTTTTAGCTGTGAAGCTTTTCTGCATGTCACTTCTTATGGAGGATGTGGTTTATTTGCAATATTTTTTTTTTCTGTCAGAAAGACAAAAAAACAAAGCCCCACCATTTCTCTATTTCTACCACTGTTCTATAAAGAGATAGATCAGAACAGGCCTTTTTGTCAACTACACAGTCGAGGAGATGCAATATTAGCAATAAGTTGATTAAACATCCACTAAACGTCCTGTTTTTTTTTTGTTTTTTTAATAGTTTTATATAATAATAGGACTCTATTAAAGTCAGATTGGTGGTTAGCAATGTCAACTTGCAACTCCAGGGTTTGGGTTCAATCCCTGATTTCTATGGTTCTCTGGGTTCCTCCTGGTCAAATGAGATGTGGATTAGATAATGAAAGGAAGTCAACAAAAAAACTGAAAAACTGAGTAGTACTCCAGTATAAATAATATGAACAGACACTATAACTATATAACCTTAGCGCTTTTAACAATTGACATTGTCGCAAAGCAGCTTTACACAATAAAAAGAAGTAAGTTTGTATGCAATGTGTATGAATCAAAATGATAAGATTGTCCCTGATGAGCAAGCCGAGGGCGACGGTGGCAAGGAAAAACTCCCTGAGATGGTAATAGGAAGAAACCTTGAGAGAAACCAGACTCAACAGGGAACCCATAGTGACAATATGTTTCTTATCTTGGCAATATTTCTAAGGTGAAAGAAAGCTATCCTGGTAATATTATCTACATGAGCTTCACATGAAAGGCTGGAATCTATAATCACACCGAGGTCTTTAACTGTTGCATTTGATGGAACAGAAAGGCCATCTAAAGTTACAGTGTGATCAGAAAGCTTACTTCTAGTTACTTGTGGTCCTATGGCTAGGACTTCTGTCTTATCAGGATTAAGCAGAAGAAAATTAATTAACATCCAATCTCTTATGTCCCGCACACATTGCTCAATTTTAGCAAACTGGTTTTTCTCATCTGGTTTTGCTGAGACATATAATTGTGTGTCATCAGCATAACAATGAAAACTAATACCATGTTTACAAATTATGTTGCCCAGAGGAAGCATGTAAAGGGAAAAAAGCAGTGGGCCTAAAACTGAGCCCTGTGGAACACCAAACTCCACTTGAGAACATGAGGAATGGTCACCATCTAAATCTACAAACTGATAACGATCAGTCAAGTAGGATCTGAGCCACAAGAGGGCAGTTCCCTTAATTCCTACTACCTTTTCTAATCTGTGAAGGAGAATACTATGATCAATGGTGTCAAAAGCTGCACTGAGGTCCAGTAACACAAGTATAGTGACGCAACCCTGATCAGAGGCCCATAGGAGGTCGTTTACTACTTTAACAAGTGCTGTCTCTGTGCTGTGATGAGGCCTAAATCCTGACTGATACAGTTAATTTATGCTATTTCTGTGTAGATGTGAACATAGCTGCTGTGATACTACCTTTTCCAAAATCTTGGAGATAAACGGAAGGTTTGATATCGGCCTGTAATTAGAAAGCAGACAGGGGTCAAGGTCAGGTTTCTTGATTAGCGAAACATACCCACTGCTGAGTGAACAGTTAATTACTTTCAACAGGGGTTCTGTTATTGCTGGTACTATCTGTTTGAGAAAATGTGTCGGTATAGGATTTTGAAGAAGAGATGAGTGAAATTAGTTCCCTCACTTCAAGGGGAGTAAAGTGTTCTAAGTTCTGATGTGATGTGGTTAGATCATCTGAATTATTTAAATTGTCTGGTTTCAAAGCTTGAATTTTTTGCCTAATATTTATGATTTTGTTATTGAAAATGTTCATGAAATCCTCACTACTGCATGATGTTGTTGTGGAGATTTCTGCAGTGGTCTTGTTTTTAGTTAATTTAGCTACGGTATTAAATAAAAATCTCGGGTTGTTTTTGTTATTTTCTATAAGAGTTGAGAGATACGTTGATCTAGCATCACTGAGAGCTTTTTTTTCAGGATGCTCTCCTTCCAAGCTATTTTGAATACTAACAATTTAGTTTGGCGCCATTCATGTTCAAATTTTCGCACGGTTTGTTTTAAAGCACGTGTGTGGTCAAGGAGCGAGTTTCTTATCTCTAATCTTTTTTCTTTTAACTGGCGCTACATTATCTAAGCTATAACGAAGTGCTGACTCTAGATATTCATTCGCCTGTTCGAGTTCTGTGAAGTCAGATGGCGATCCAATCAAAGTTGATAACTCTGGAAGATTATTGATAAAGCTCTGTGTGGTATTTGATGTAAATGTACGTTTAAAGTGGAAGCGCGGTGCTGTGCGTACATTATTACTATAACACGCTTTAATCGAGACAAGGTAGTGATCCGAGATAACTTCAGACTGTGGAATTGTGGTTATATTTCCTATACTTAATCCGAAGGATAATATTAAATCTAAAGTGTGACCTGCTTTATGAGTGGGTCCTACTACACACTGATTTACTCCTACTGAGTCCAGTATGGACAAGAATGCTGTTCTCCGAGGGTCTTCTGGATTCTCAAAATGAATATTAAAGTCTCCAGCAATTAACGCTTTGTCTACAGAAACAACAAGGTTTGAGAGGAAATCTGCAAATTCGCAGAGAAACTCCGAGTACGGCCCAGGGGGTCTGTAAATGATGATTAGCGGGATCGACTGAGCTGACTTTATGTTACTATAGAGAACTTCAAATGCATTCAATTTAAAACTGTGTTTTTGTACGAGAGACAGATTATCGTTATAAATAACTGCAACTCCTCCTCCTCTACCAGTTAACCGAGGCTGGTGTATGTAGCTGTATCCAGGAGGACTCGCTTCATTTAGCGCTACATACTCGTCCTGTTTAATCCAGGTTTCTGTTAAACATAATAAATCAAACTCCTGATCTGTGATGGTTTCATTAACAATAACTGCTTTAGATGCGAGAGATCTAATATTTAACAGTCCTAGCTTCAGATCAGAGGTGCGGCTGCGCATTCAGTGTGATCTGAGTTTGTGGTATCTATGTTAATTAAATTACTAAAACAGACTTTCTGAGTCTTTCTAAATTTATGTTTATGTTTAGCTCGGGGAACAGACACAGTCTCAATATGATGAACCCTGAGTGACGACTCTATGCAGCTAGCAGACGGTCGGTTTAGCCTGTCTGTCTGCTCCCTGGCCTGAGCTCTGGATTGTCACCGATTAACTAGGCCTCTTCTGAGACTATGTGCTATACTGGAAGAAATGAGAGCAGCACCTTCCCGAGTGGGATGGACACCGTCCCGCCCTAACAGGCCAGTTTTGCCCTCAAAGGTCTTCCAATTGTCTATGTAGCCCACGTTGTTTTCAGAGCACCATAACCTGCTGCAAGCTGTGTCGCCACGTCTCATTGGGATGGGACCAGAGCAAACTACTTCTTCGGACATCACCTTCGCTATTTTAAACACCTCTGTAAAGTTACTCTTACTAACCTCTGACTGACGAAGGCGTATATCGTTAGCTCCAGCATGTGCCACTATCTTAGAGAACCTATGCTGACCTAGAGCCCTAAGATTACCTGCTATGTCCGGTGCTCTGGCTCCCGGGATACACCTGACCACTGCCGCTGGCGCCCCTAAAGGCCGAGCTAATTTCACGTGTCTCAGTATAGGGTCTCCTATAACTAGAGCTCTTTCAGGTTTCTCAGCGGGTGCATCACTGAGGAGAGCAAACCTGTTGGACAGTGAAGCGCAGAAGAGGTGTGCTCCAGTGGGCTAGCCTTAGCGTTAGCTTTGGCTGAACGAGTATGCCGCCGAGTCGTCACCCACCCGCCTCGCTGTGAGGACTCTACTGCCGGAGTCGGGGGATGATTATCTCCACCTGTGGCACCCAGACTTTCCGCTACGGGAATAACGCTGCTCTCGTGCTCTCTAACTCTCTCTACAGTCTGGATGCGCTGCTCTAATGCTGATATCTTCTCCGTCAGGGTGCTAACTAACACACACCTATCACAAATAAAATTATCACTAACGACGGAGGAAGAACGTCTAAACATCCTGCACTCCATACACTGAGCGAGCTGAATGGTAGACATGATAATGTACCTTTGTGCCGGAGTTGTGATTATTTCGTGATGGATTCGCTTGTTGCTCGTCAGATGATACGCGCGTTCTCTCAAAAAGCGCAAAAAAAACCGGATAAAGTCCAGTAGTATTAAAGCGTAAACACTAGTTTGTTATTCAGTAAATTCAGTTTGTTATTCTAGGAAGTTTGACTCAGGTGTTCCTAGAAGGTTTCATAAATTAAGGTTTTTACAAAGTCTGCTACTTCAGTGCTTTTTTCAGATGGTACTATGGTATGGTATGGTAAATACAAGCATTTTGTAAGTGTCAAAAGCCTTTATTGACAATTACATTAAGTTTATGCAAAGTGTCAAACTATAAATCACATTTTGGTCATTTTTGCATGCTTCTAAATTATATGTCTTCTTTATACTCTAAACTATTTATTCTTTATTACTTCTATACTAACAAACTGCAGTGGTTTGTCCTTCACATACCTCTAAACGCAAAATTTAACTTCTAGGTCATTCTGTGAGCTAGAAAAAGCAATACATTGTGGTTGTGGAGATTTAATGGAACCTTTGAGAAGAACAAGCAATTCACATCAAGATCCTGTGGTTTTGCGCACAGCAAAAATGACGAGCAATAGTACAGAGAGAATCAAAGAGTGCACAATGAGAGGCCTGCAACTACAAGGGGAGTATAGCAAGAGCAGCATGAGCAAGGCATGAGATATCCTCCACCTTTGAGAACCAGGAGAGACCCACAATTTTGGGGATAACCAGAAATGCCCCAGGAATGAGTCTAAGAGTTCCAGGAAAGCTCTGATTCTTTTTATTGTGAATAGTTTAAGGAAAAAATTGACATTTTTGTCTGTAGCTTTTTTGTCAAGATTGGTGAGATTGTAAAGAGACTTGCAGAGTTCCAGGAAATCTACAGAAAATTGCTCTCAGTGAGATTTCTCATCAGACACCTGCATGTATGAAATAGGCTTATACACTTAAAAATTCATTTTGCATAATAGGTCCCCTTTTAGGAAAAGGCAATAAACTGCAGGATAATATGAGATTTCTTCACAGAGGTATGTCAAGGACAAACCACTGCAGTGTGTGAGTAGAGTTTATTCACAATTCCTCCAACTGTTGTGGCGACAGAAACAAACCTGGGATCATATCTAATCATATATGCTTTTCTGCAAAGTTTCATTTTTCTGATTGCATTTGTAATATAATATATTTTTATAAAAAAGTTTTTTAATTTCCAACTAAAGAAACATTCATCCTTATTGTCAATGGATATACTTGAAGCTATAGTACATACATTGCATTTACTCACTCATTTATTGTCTATACAGCTTTATCCTGTATACAGGGTTGTGGGGGAGGCCTGGAGCCCATCTCAGGAGACATAGTGCACAAGGATGGTACACCCTAGATGGGGTGCCAATCCATCACAGGGCACACACATACATGCACTCACACACTACAGGCAATTTGGGAATGCCAATTAGCCTAATCCGCTTTTCCTTGGACTGTGGGAGAAAACCCGATTACCTGGAGAAAACCCACCAAGCATGGGGAGAATGTGTAAAATCCACACACAGCCGTGAGGTAGGAATCGAACATGGACTCTGGAGGTGCGTCAGTGGCGACAGTGCTAACCACTAAGCAACTGTCCTGTCGCACTGCGTTTATTGTTTTAGCAATCTACTTGTCACGAACCTGGGTGGTATTACGGCTGATGTTGCCGTGGGCTGAAGGTTGAGGCATAGATGCAGAGGGTTTTTCAACATAAAGAGTCTTTTTAATCACAACATAGAATAAAAGGGAGTTAACGAAACACAGGCCCTAGAGCTTTACGCAAGAAACGTGAAGCTGAACAGAGACGGGAGAGACTAGAGACGGGACGGGTTAGTCGGATTAGTATCTAATCTGGTTATTATTGAAGTGGATGATGACCTAACCATGTTAGTAACTAAGAGGGTTAGTCACTAAGCTGGTTTGTACCTGGACCTACAAGGGAAAAAAGCACACAAGAGGCTAAACACACACACACACACACTCAATAGGCTAATCCATATTAGCGGCTAAGCCTACTGGAGGTTAAGCCTACTAGCGGCTAAACCTACTGGAGGTTAAGCCTACTAGCGGCTAAACCTACTGGAGGTTAAGCCTACTAGCGGCTAAACCTACTGGAGGTTAAGCCTACTAGCGGCTAAACCTACTGGAGGTTAAGCCTACTAGCGGTTAAACCTACTGGAGGTTAAGCCTAGAAGCGGCTAAACCTACTGGAGGTTAAGCCTACTAGCGGCTAAACCTACTGGAGGTTAAGCCTACTAGCGGTTAAACGTACTAGCAGCTAATAACTAGCGGCTAAACCAACTAGCTGAACATTCAAGTGGCTAAACTATTACAGATAACTAAACGTACAAGGAACTAAACACGAGGCAAACAAACACAGGAGACACACAGAACAGTACTTACATAAGACAAGAGACTAACTATTACATTTAACAAAAACACAAACAGCTCCACAACACCAAAGCCAAATGAACATAATAAAACTAGAGCCTTTCCAAAACTGAGGTTACATAGCATAACTTAAACCAAAACAAACAGACTGCCCACTTGATATTATTAATGCCCAATCCAGTTTCCCAGGACAAACAGCTATTTATAGAAGGTTTAATGAGCTACCTCGGTTCAGGTGAACTCCCTTATCACCTGACCGTGGTGCCTTCTGGGAAACTGAGTCTACAAACACAAAACTACAAACTTAGATTATCGGGCACTTATACTTAAATAAACTTGGAATATTATTCAGTTGATTGCTGACAGATCTTGTACAAACAACAAATATATATATATATATATATATATATATATATATATATATATATATATATATATATATATACAAAGTCTGCTACTTCAGTGCTTTTAGATTTTTTTTTCAGATGGTACTATGGTATGGTATGGTAAATACAAGCATTTTGTAAGTGTCAAAAGCCTTTATTGACAATTACATTAAGTTTATTCAAAGTGTCAATATTTTTAGTGTTGACCCTTCTTTTTCAAGACCTCTGCAATTTCCCCTGGTATGCTGTCATTCAAATTCTGAATCTTCTGTCATTCTTGCATAATCAATGCTTGGAGTTTGTCGGAATTTGTGGCTTTTTGTTTGTCCAACTGCCTCTTGAGAATTGACCACAAGTTAACAGCAAGGTCTGGGGAATTTTCTGGCCATGGAGCCAAAGTTTTGATGCTGTGTTCCCAGAGCCACTAAGTTAGCAGCCATGGCTCTATATAATTAATTCATTTTTAACCAAATTGCCGGCATGCGAATACTCTCTGTTACCTTTTGGGAGTGCTGCATTTAAATTTAGGAGGAGATCCTGAAGGAGATCCTGAAGCCCCTTGTTGTACCTTACATAATTCTTATTATTGGAACATATTTTTTACAATTATTATTTTTATTTTTTTTTATCAGCACAAAATACTCAAACATCCGACAAGAAAACTGGAGTTAGCCACGGAAAGATAGGAAGTACAGATTTAGAGTAGCTTCTCCTCATTTGTATAAAGATGTACTTTAGGTACTCAGGAGATGGCATGCGGTCAAAAGCTAGAAAAGAACATTGCCTGTTGCCATGGCAACAGAGTCTTTGGCAAGCCTGGCTTGTTTGATGATGAAACCAGAGATGTAAAAACTTTAGCAGGAGCAACAGCCGTTATGGATCATAGGCAGGGTTTTATTCACCGAGCACACATAGGAATTAAATGTTTAGCCTGTATCCTTACATATATATATGTTAATGTGTGTGTGTGTGTGTGTGTGTGTGTGTGTGTACACACAAATTAAAAGGTACACTCTGACCTGCAATTAAACAAACCTCATCTTGTCCCTGTTTCTTGCTAGCATGCAGAATTGTGACTTTATCACTTTACTTCTAGTGAATTAACACTAAAATAATAATAATAATAAAATGAACACTCTCATACCCAAAAGCAGGTTAGCATAAAACAAGAGAGATAGCTAAGGAAGCATGATTGTGCTTTACAAGCTTTAAAAAAAAAGAAAAAGATGGATTACCAAGGCGAACTGTATTCACATCGTGTAGTATTATCCAAAGTGGGAACTACACGTAAGTATTTACAGTGACATTAAAATATTTGCATTAAGTTGTCACATTTGCATCATGTAGCGCTTTTTATATTCATAAGCACAGTCAAAGGCTAACATCCATGATTAATTGAAAATCACATGTGCATGAGATGCATAGAAACAGAGCGAAAGCTTCACAATACAGAGCGTAAAATAAGTATTGAACATTTCACCTTTTTTCTCAGTAAATATATTTCTAAAGTTGCTATTGACATTAAATTGCCATCACCAGATGTTGGTATCAACCCATGCAATCCACACATGCAAATAAATTAAACCACAGATGTCTATAAATTAAGTTATGAGTAATAATGTGAAATGACACAGCAAAAAAGTATTGAGCACATGAAGAAATGAGGTGCAAAAAGGCACGGAAAGTCGTGAAATCAATCAATAACTAGAAAGCAATCCTGACCCTTGTCAGTGCAAATTAATATCAGCTGGTTCAGTCACAAAAGATGAAAGAAAGGTGTCTATGAAGGTGTCACGCAAGAAACATCTTAAAATTGGTAAAAGCAAAGAGCTCTCTCGAGACCTACACATCCTTATTGTTGCAGAACATACTGATGCCTTTGATTACAGAAGGACTTCAAAACTTCTGAATGTTCCAGTGACCACTGTTGGGGCCATAATCCGTAAATGGAAGGAATATAATTTCTCCAAAAAACTGGCCACAACCAGATGCTTCAACAGAGAAGTGAAAAGAATTATCAGAAGAGTTGCCCAAGGACCACTTATAGAGAGCTTCAGAAACACCTGGAATTAGCAGGTACAATTGTTTCAAAGAAAACAATAAGTAATGCACTCTACGGCCATGGACTGTACGTACACTCACCATACAAGACTCCGTTGCTGGAGAAAAAGAGTGTTTGGACAAGCCTTAGTGAAATACTGGGAGAATATAGTCTGGTCAGATGAGATTTTTTGGATGCCATAATACACACCATGTTTGGAGGACAAACGTCACTACACACCACCCCGAAAACACCATATTGAACCAAAAGTATGTTGGAAGTTTGGAGGTGGGAACATCATTTTGTGGGGCTGTTTTTAGCCTACAGTACTGGCAAACGTCATATTATTGAAGGAAACATGAATGTAAAAATGTTTTTTAAAAAAGCTGCCATCTACCAGGATGGTGACGATGAAATGAGGGTGCAAATTTCAGCAAACACAGAACAAACAGATCCCAAACACATAGCCAAGAAAATAAATCTGGCCCAGTCAATACGCGACTTGAATCCAACTGAAAAACTATGAAAGAACTAAAGATCAGAGCTGATAGAAGAAGCCCAAGGAACCTTCAAGATTTGAAACCTGTTTGTGTGGAAGAATGGGCCAAAATCACACCTTTATCACACATAAATCAAACATTTCTTTGCATGTGTTAATTGCATGGGTTGTTCCCAATATCTGGTGGAAAAATTCATGTTAATAGCATCTTTGGAAATATATACTACTATATACTACAGTATGTACAGAGACAGTCAAAAACAGTCACTTCAGGAAAGGAAAAACTTGTATAAATATTTTAATACTAAATGCATTGCTATATGTTATATATTAATATACATGATAATATTATGATTATGATATAATAATCACTCACTCTGACTCACCCTGTATACAGGGTAACGGGGGACCTGAAGCCTATCCCAGGAGACTTTGGGCACAAAGCGGGGTACACCCTGGACAGGGTGCCAATCCATGGCAGGGCACACACACACACACACTACGGCCAATTTGGGAACGTCAATTAACCTAACCTACATGTCTTTGGACTGTGGGAGGAAACCCGAGTACCTGCAGGAAACCCACCAAGCACGGGAAGAACATGCAAACTCCATGCACACAGAGACGGATTATATAAATATAATATATATTATACTATTTTTCTTTTCCTGAAGTGTGTTTTTGGCAGGAGTCCTCATACATTCTCTTTGTTCCACAGCTCCTGCATGACTGTTGCACTTCACATAATAGTGTGTGTTTTGTTGTATTCTTTCTTAATCAAGTTTGTTAGCCACTGAGTCACTGAGATTCTTATCAATATGAAAAGTGATTCATTGTTCTGTGTTGATTAAACTCAATGCAAATGTTGTAATTTACTGGCCTCAGGGGTGTCATAGTGGGGAGTGGGGTGGAACTGAATACCCAGGGTCCCAATGACAGGAAGGCCCTTCTAATTCTGGAATGAAATATGGGAGATATGGGAGGCACAATGAGAGACCGTATGTACCGGAATCTACACTGTGCTGCTGGAGAGCATGGTGGTGGTTTGGCTGGTGGGTACGGTAGGCTCTATTCTATTTGTTTTTGTTTGAGTAAATGTTTCAAATGTCAGTTTTCAAGCTTTTCTGAATAGTTGGCTGTTATAATATAATCAAAAAGGTAAAATTATGCCAATTTTACAGAATTAACAGTGTCCTGAATTGTTTACTTTTCATGATTATGGAATAGTCAACATTTCAGATAATGTTTCATGCTAGGAAGCTAGTTAAAAGTTGTTGTTTCAGACCACTGTGAAAATTGTTTAAGGGGATTTTGTTATTTAGTCATTTAATTTTATTCTTAGCAATATAGGCTAGTCTCTTAACACCACTAACACACCACATTTGTATCCATTTGTAAATACGGTTGTTATCACATTTAGTATGAAGATGTTGCTAACTTGTGTTTACTTGTGCTATTTTCACCAAAAGGTGTAATGGACTTTCTTCTTTTTTTTTTTTTTTTCAAACATTTTATTGTATTGACCGTTATAGTAATGTCTGTCTCTTTAGATGAATAAAAAGGGGAGGTCGTTCATTAAACTAGATTATATTGTTGATTTAGCTTAGTCTTATCTTGTTTGGCTAGCATGCAGTTCTGTTAGTCTGTTGTGGATGCTATTTTGAGGTTATGCTCATGAGATCAGTAAAGCATGACATTTACTGGGCAATGAGTTTCTCCTAAATATAGTTAAGCCGTACATATCTGTTTTATAATACACTCTTGTACTTTTTCTTCACCTCTTTTTGTCCCTTCAGGGCATGTTGCAGAGTAAACAATTTATACACTATACTGCCACTAAGCAGGGCTCCAGATGGGGACTGAAATGTTTCATATATTTTGGTTTGCTGCTGCTAAATTCTTGCTACTACTGCCATAGACTGGTAACTTATAATAATATTTAGTACAGAAAGTTTTTTATTTTATTTTTTTATTGCATATTTGATTTGCATCATTAACTTAAGTCAACTTGTACACTGACACATTTTATTAAAACAATGTGCCAGAAAGTGCTATATGTTAAAATTATTCTCATAACATTAAAAACAATGTGTCACAAAAGGTGTCAGAAAATGCTGTGTTCGATAATTCTATAGTATTTTTTGCAGTTCTACCACTCTAGGGGCAATTTGGGAATGCCAATTTCAATATGCAAAATCCATATCTTTGGACCGGGACGGGGAGAACATGCAAACTCCATGCACAGACTCATGGCAGTCCTTGACCCTGAAGGTGCAATGACAGTGCTCACAACCAAGCCACCATGTAAGCCTAAAGCTAGACAAAATTCTGACAGGGTAGGAAAAATGAGTAGAATACCATGCTAGCTAATGTGTGACACAGCATAGCTAGCTAAATTTAGCTTAATTTAGTCAAGGCATATTGATAAATGAAAAGAAAATTAAATGTCCTAAATGGTCAATTTCACACTCCGACAAGTCAGTGTAGCTAGATCTGTTTGCCTGGTTACGTTATGAAACGTATTCTTTACATTATTTTCCTCCTAAAATTGATTTTGCTCCTAAATATTTTGTATCTATGAGTCAAAGGCGCCTCATGATTTATGTTATCGGGAGGGCTAAGTCATGCGCCTTAGTCTTGAACAACACACATACTATTGCATCAACAAGGAGCATTTAAGTCAAACCATTATGAGATTAAAAACTAAAAAAAATATATTGTTTTCTAAAAAAAAAAAAAAAAAAATCCCCTGCTACGCTAATGTTCATGGGCGCATCATTTATGGATGTATAGCCTGCTTGCAGTACTGATTCATCATAGATAAACAGTTTATCATATCCAGTGGCTCCACATGGTCCTACTGTAGCTGTAAACACTGCAACATGTGCTGCCATTTCATTTTTATGTAATTTACATTTGTACTAAATGTATACTAAATACAGTTATACTACATGTACAGTAACTGTATACTAAATGTACCACGTTCAACAGAAACATAAAGTGAAACTATGTAATATGTAAATACTATTATTTCTCTTATCAAAGACTTCAAGACTTTGCTTGTTAGAATACCTCAAATAGACAAATGTGTGTTTAAATACATTGAAATAGAGAGCCAAAAATAATCTGCAATAAGGAGACCACATGGGTGGGATATGTTCCCCAGGTACCTGTCAATCACTCTGGTGTGGTAAAGAATGTAAGCTTTCATAATGACCATTTCCATAAAGCTGGACTGCTTGGACTGATGGAATTGTTTTGTTTCTGTCCTTCCCATGTGGGGTATCTTAGGCCATAGTATGATGTGAATGACAGCATAAATGGTTATGTTTAGATTATAAAATCAATGCACATTTGTGTTATTGTCAGCTGAAAAGCAAGGAGTCTTAAAATGACATACAGAAAATACTCAAAGTACAGAAACGTGAAAAAAAAATTCTTAAGTACAGTAACAGAGTAGTACTTTGTTTAATTGCAGGAGTTCTACTTTGTTTATTTGCAACCTCTGTTAATTTTTGAAAATGTTGGAGATCATCTGCGATGCTTTGTGCCGATCAGAACAATCACAGAAAGCCACAAAGAGACTTTGACAAAAAAGGGGTCATTATGTCTTTCATCACAGCTCTTAGCGACTCTTAATGATTTGAACTTTTTCATCTGCTATATAAAATGATAGTGTGGATTAAATTATTGTTAATATTGCCTAGCAAGAATGTCATGCTGATTGATCATTCCCAAATTTATTCATGCTTAATTTAATTCACTTAGACTACATCTTGTGTTTGGGTCGTTAAAATCAAATGGTCATTAAGTAACTATCATGACACCTTTTATACGAGTTCTGAATTGTATTTAACCTTTCTTGTCAGACACCAGTGTCAAGAATGAAACATATTAAAAATGGAAATCCATTTTTGTAAGGCTCTAAATTGCTTCACTAATAATTAAATGGACAGTTAGATGAAATGAAGGCTCTAACCCTTAGAAACATATTGTCCTGAGTATGCAATCACCGAAATAAATACTTTAGCTTTATAGCTATAAGTTCTAAGAAATCCATGTTTCTGTAAAGGGATTTGTACTGTGCAACTGATGCTATTCGTTACCATGTCTATGCTATTCCATCATGGGCAGCAAGTTAGAACATAGAGCAAACATGAAATTCTGTGTGAAACTGGGCAAATCTGCCATAGAGATGTTTGACATGATTCGACAAGTTTGCAGCGATGCTTCAATGCGTAGTCGAGGTGTTTTGAGTGGCACGTGCATTTCAAGAGCGGAAAAACATGACTGAAAGACAACGAGAGATCAGGACAAGCCAATCCCTTCCACTGAAAATGTCGACATCATTTGGCAACTTGTGCACGATGATCATCAGAGAACTATTCACAACATCGCTGCCATTGTCAGTGTGTCAATACACATTGAACATGCGCCGTGTTGCTGCCAAGTTTGTCCCCATACCAAGAACTCCATCAGCATGCCTTACATGGAGAGGAAGAGCCCATCGTCTCCATACCCAAAAAAGGCGAGCCAGGTCCGCCTCTCGACCAAGTGCACGCTCATTTTCTTTTTCAAATTTTGCGGTATTGTGCTTTGTGAATTTGTCCCCATCAACAGCGAATTTGACTGCCAGGTACAGAGCTAGTAAACAGAACTAATCTTGAAACTTTTTGATATCCCCTCCTACTATGACTCATCACTATGAACCCAGAATATGCAGGTTGCGCCGAACATCCTGAAAACCTGAAGGTAAAACATATATAAGAAAATCAAGGACACTGGCTGATATAAGCATGTTTGTTGCCCAAGCGTATTACACAATTCAATCACATCCATTAATAACTATTTTTGGATCTGAAACACCTCACAGACCTGGCTTTTACCTTCATCATTCACTTTTCAAAGGCTGAAGAATCTTCACAAAGTGGAACTAATGGCACTCATGGTAATATCATCGATATCCAGAGATCTGCGGGGAAGGGGATAAAACCTGCACTACAGCTGGCGCTCGATCAAATAATTTTCCTGCAAGAGTTGCTTCAGTCGAACGGCAGTAATGCGAGTTCTTAAGTCAATTAAATTTTTTACTGTATTACCAAGGTTTATAGTTTACGGGATTAAACAGGTTTAATCTTCAGGGCATACAGTATAACTGCTGAAGCTTTAGAATGTAATTTGTTTTTGAGTGTTTTTAATTTCATAGCCATGTCCGTTTTTTTGTAATACTCTTAAACTGTATTAGATTCCACAAAAAGGTGCATAGTTTGTGGATTGTATAAATGTGACATTATATAAATTGAACATGTTTTTGGGATATAAAATGAAATATATATATATATATATATATATATATATATATATATATATATATATAATATATATATATAATATATATATTATATTATATATATATATATATATATATATATATATATATATAATATGAGATATATATATATATATATACACTAGACACCATAATATGAAACAAATCAGTTCATGTATTGGTACATATTTTTTTAACAAACAAAAAAATGAGACTTGGGAGTGAGACCCAACAAGGTAAGGATATGAAAAATAAAAGATTCACTAAAGATTCTATCTACCTAAAATTTATTAAAATGTTCTCATCACACATTCCTTTGCAGTGTTTGTAATGATGGCAGACAGATTTATTATTTCTAGGACCTTTTTCATCAATAATGGAGATATTTGTATGGACTTCAAGCCAGTCAATGTAGAACTCATAAGAAACACATTTTTCAAATCTTTGCCTCAGACCCTGTTCCATCCCGATTACAGTGTGCTTACCGAGACAGTGCTCTACTCTGGTGGTTTTGTAATCGCTCGCCCACTCAAGGAAGATTATGGCCACATACTGTATCGCCACTGCGCCTCTGCATCTCAGAGCCACTATGATTACAGAATGAGGACCATTAAATCTCTCCTGACCGCCGCTGGAAACGTGATGGTATGTCGACATCATCAGACATTCAGGATGTTCGAAAGGTCTCCTGATCAATACTTACTAAGATATACTTACTAGACCTAAGAGAAATATATTTTTGCCTAGGAAAAGTATTTGTCTAAAATTTAACTATTCAAATTATTAGTTTACTGTGATCCTGGATGCTCAGGACATATATACACTAAGTGCCAGTTTACACTTAAAATGTGTATTAGCAAGTTGCAATTGATGGTGAGATAAGAGCTAGCAAGAGCCTTCAATAATTAAAAATGCACAATTTAAAAAGTAGTAATTCATTTATTTCCGTTCAGTGACCTAGCACTGAATACAGAGAATTATTAATCTAAAAATTAGAATCATTCGATTAGTGATTAACATTTAAAACACAAGTTATTGTTTTTCTTCATTAAAATTGACCTGATAGGCTCCTTCCACATCCCATTCACAAGCCTTGTGAATTCATTTACATTTTAATTCTTGCTCTAATTTTTCCAGCTGCCTTTGATTAACACTCTTTTGGGGTATGTTGTTTATTGTTTATTTTTTGGCAAATGGTTTTGCTTGATATTACAGCAATTAAACATTGTATTCTGGATGCTCTTGGCTGAGTCGATTTTTCGTTCCTTAAAGAAATCTTTTACGATATCATTAGAGAGGGCCAAATAGGCAGAGGGTTTCTGCTTCATCTAGAATTCCCATTACTCCGCTCATTTTCTTTCTCTTTACAGCTCACAACCAAATGAGTGAAACAGCAAGTAGAACCAATTTTCACTTTTGGGTCTTTATGGATTTGTAAAGCAGGTAAGAACTCTTGTCAGATGATCTTTAACCTTATTACAGTACTAAGGAAAATTTACATACGAGTTTTATCTTGTCCCTCATTGTAAAGGTAGCAGTTAAATGGCATTCAGCAAAAATCAAGAGAATTTTGGGAGGTAATAAAAGTCACTGACCTGGAAAACTCCGCGTACCTTTTCAGTCCCTATTTTTCCAGTTGAGCACGGTGTCTTTTTATGCAGCTTCCTGAAAACTAATGCACATGTGGCATTTCGATGGCAATTTGTTTTCTGCACCATCACACTCAGGATTGCAGCCTTTTGTCCTGTCATGGAATGACTTGTGCAGTAAAGAAGTATGCGTGCTTAGCCTCCTGGGCTCAAATCGTAAATGGCAGCGGTGGTAAAGAATGAGCAAAAATTAAAAAATAAAAATACACAAGGGGAGTGTGTGGATGGGATTTTTCCCAAATGACATCAAATAGTTGTATGTGTGATGAGTCATTCACTTCGAGGTTAACCTCGAGGATATCCCTTTCCTTTCCAGTTGGCTCCTTCTGTATTTTTTTTTTTTCCTCCTCTCGCTTTCTTACACATCCTCACTGTGTGATTGAAATGTCACAGCTGAATTTTCCAGAAGGGAATGAGAACATTCTTCTGTTAAGGTCAATTATTAATGTTAACCTTCCCAAATTATTTGGCCCATCAGGCTGTTTATAATTTCATAGCTCATTTTCTTGGTTTCTTTGGTTTTGCGACTGTGTTATTTTCTGGTTTGTTTTATATAAGTCTTAATTTGGTCCAGGTATACTGTAGCTTGTTTCAGCTCATCAGTTCCAATATATAAGTGTCTTGTGTTTCATGGTTCTTCTTTTAAAATGGCGAATCCTGATATTCTCTTTTGTCACTTCCTCTACAGAATGCAACGTCTTCAGATTCTTTTGCTCTTGTTTTTATTATTGTTGTTTTTTATCTACCTTTGTAAATATGTTTAATGAATGTTTGCCTGCTTATACCTCCTCAATTCCTTCAATCACTTACAGTTAAAATCCAGCATCCTGGTGCCGATATGTAAAATTATGACATAATGTTTGTGATTTTCTGAATCCCTGCTACAATCAAGAAAGGTGTTGTTAGGAACCTCCACTATCGGTCACTGTTTCTGTCTGTCTGTTTGTAGTTTTTGTTGGTCGGCTCAGTTTCCCAGAAGGCACCTCAGTCAGGTGAAGAGTGCTCACCTGAACTGAGGTGGCTCATTAAAGTTTCTATAAATAGCAGTTTGTCCTGGGAAACTGGGTTGAGCATTGTTGTTTGTTTGTATCTACTGTCATGTGGGCATTCCTTTTTGATTGTTTCTTTGAGTTTATATTTTAGTTATATTGTTTTACTTTTGTTTTTCTAGAGGGCTCTATTGTATGTTTTCTTGATGTTCCTTGTGTTTGTGGATTCATGGAGCTGTCCTGTTTCATGTTTAGTTAGGCAGTGTCTCCCCAGTGTCAGCCTTCTTGTGTAGTTCCCTTGTATGTGTAGCCACATGAGGGCTTAGCCGCTAACAAGGTTAGCCGCTAGTAGGCCTTGACGGCTAGTAGGGTTAGGCCCCTAGTAGGGTTAGCCTCGAGTAGGCTAGCCTCTAGTGGGATTGACTGCTAGTGGTTCTGGTCAATAGTAGGTTAGCCGCTAGTTTGGTATAGCCTCATGTGTGCCCTGCCTTTTGTGTTCAGTTCCAACCCGGTTAGCCACTAACTCCATTAGCTACTAACCCGGTTAGGTCAGCATCCAGTGTCCCCAGTATTCCATGTAGCTACACACGTGGACAAAATTGTTGGTACCCTTCGGTCAATGAAAGAAAAACTCACAATGGTCACAGAAATAACTTTAATCTGACAAAAGTAAAAAATTCTATGAACGTTAAACAATGAAAGTCAGACATTGCTTTTCAACCATGCTTCAACGGAATTGTATATAAAAAAAAGAACTCATTGAAGTTCATGGAACAGGCCTGGACAAAAATGATGGTACCCCTAACTTAATAGTGTGTTGCACACGTGTGTACTAACCTAACTAACCACTAACCCCGCTAATCTCTGTGCCCTGTCTCTAGTCTAGTCTCTGTGCCCAGTCTCTAGTCCTGTCTAGTCTGTGTTCTATCCCATGTCTTGTCTCGTCTGTCTCTCCAGTCCTGTCTTGTTTCTAGTTCCCCTATGTATCTTTAGTTAGCTCCAGCTCCATGTTTCCTTCTGTCAGTTCAATGTGTCAGCTCCTGGTTCCCTGTGTTCAGATCCTTTCCTGTTGTGTTTTTCCTGGGCCCTAGTTTTAGTTTACGTTTGTGGTTTTGGTTTCTTTGTTTGTTTATTGTCTTCATTGTTTTGTAAATAAAGACTATTTCTGTTTCAACAACCCCTCTGCGTGCATGCCTACCCTATGTGCCCACGGCAACATCATCAGCCGGTCTAGCCAGCCAATACCACCACCTAGACCATGACAGTCGTCTTCAGCTGAAGTTTGGTTGTTTTAGTTAAAACAGTGATCAAGTTGAATGCAAATCAGATTTACACCTGGAAGAACAGACACAACACACTAATAAAGCATAATAGGTGGAATATTACCGGTGAGCCTCTGTCTTGTGAGCCAATAAAAAGCAAGTGGGAGGGGCTTTGGGGTCTTGGCAAACACAAAAACTTACAGAGCTACAAATTTTTCCATTTGTTTCTGACTTTTGCATTCTGTATTCATACATTAAAAAAGCTTTCAGCTGTGTTTTTGTGATTAAAGTTATGTGTTTTGTTTGTTTTTTTTGTTGTTTCCATATTTTACAGCACATTTGATGGCTTTACCAATGCGAAACCGTGGTTCATTTCCGAGCTAAAAAATGTAAAAGCTCGCATTACACGGTTTTTACACCACTTATAAAGTAAAGAATATTGTAGCTTTTAAAACCCAGAACATTTTAGCCATTTTAGATTTGTTGGTTTTTAATAAACATGTACATGGCTCAGGATTATGCAGTACAGAGTAACACATCCTTTCTTCAGCGCAATATGATGAACCGAATTTCATTTAATTTTAGCTCACTATACAAACATGACTGAGAAAGAAAATGCGTCACATAGGCAAAGAAAAAGCACAACTACACGTGATCATGTGTTTCTATGACCATTTTGAGAGTTTTACTTTTTCGCGGCGTCATTCCCCTGTTCAAGTAGTGGGAAAATTACAAGTTGTAAAAATAAGGATAATTTTTGTTCTACCTGACATATGCAAAAATTTGTATGCACAGTTGGATGTCTGAAGCCTTCTTATTAACACGCAGGCAAAGGTTCCATATAAGTGAATACTGTATGTATATACTTTGCCTTTGCTGTGTCGTGAAATAGTATTACATGCTGTCAAATTGATGCATGTCTTATAATTAGTTTTCTTTCATTTCTTTATCACATTACGTCAGAGACTATAAATCAGTCTTCATATTTTCAAAATAAACTACTATTCCTAAAAATAGGACCTGAGGTCAATAATACCATAAGCAAATGAAAAATGAATGTTTATTCAGTCACGCACATGCAAGTGAGAGATCCTATCTCGTTTCATCTTTATTGTTGTATATTTGATCCACTCGTTTTTTTGTTTTTTCTCAAACCAAAACCAGCTCCATTTCTCAAATAGCTGTAAATAGGTGTAAGCAGGCTGGGGCTCCACACATCATATTTCAGCCTCCATCTCAAACATGTTTTTGAGAATGAGCCAAAGTGGTATAACCCACATGTCAAGAGACAAATGCAGTACATGAATCTCAAGTGGAGCTTCTCTCTTGAAGTTGTTTTCTGCCAAAATGCAGAAAATGGGAACAATATTGAGCACAACTTAAATATTACAATGTGGACACAGCCGCTTTCATAACAATTAGCCTTCTATTTATGAATTTGAAAGCCATAATTGTTATGAAAGTGCTGTGTCCACCTTGAAATCTTTATAAACTCAAGCACTACATATAGAAGAAAGGTTACCTCTTTACTGATTTAAAGTCTTGCTGATATAGTTTTTAAAAAAAGGCAAAAAAAATTATATTTTAGGATCCTAATTGAATAAAGAACACAATGGAGGCTAAGATATGATCATCAGCATCAGATACTGTATACAGTATGTTAACTTATTGGTTTAAGTAATAGCCAAATTATCATTATTATTATTTTTAAAGGACTTAGCATGGAACCTGGTGGAATCACATGTCCAGTGTCAGCTTATGTGTCAAGCATGCTTTCTATGAGAGTGTTTGCTGGTCAAAACCTAATGAGATAGGTAACAAACATTATTCATCGTTCTTTATTCAATAGGTTCACTATTAAACAATGACTGTGTATTTTCAAAGCCCTAAACAGAATCTTTGACACAAGGATCAAACCTACAGTACTTAGTGTAGTAGTGAGGCAGTTACAATTGCTTTAATTATGTTAGTTTAATGATGTAGTTATTTCTTCCCGTCTGTCAGGAACATTATTTCTCACCTCTTCAGACTACAGTCAGGAAATGCCTGATATTTAATGGTCTAGAATATGAAATGTAGATAGAAAACATGAGCACAATACTTGACAAAAAGAATCTGTCTCATTAAATGAGCCTCAGCTTTGAACTCCTGGACATGGAGGTGTCGTTACCTGCCACGATGAGAGACACTAAGTGGACAGAACCACAGACCTGTTCCTATTAGGTGACTGGGAACTGCATGGGACAGGTTTTATGATCACACCAGAAAGCATCGCAGTTTACCATAATTTCTATTTCTATAAACTCCATACATCTGGGTCCTAATTACCCAAGATAAATTTATATTTAACCAAAGGTCAGCTAAAGTTTTAATTATTAGTTGTTGATTTTAGGTACCCATATGGAGCATAAATACACCAAAACCTTGCAGCCAAGTCATATTACATGCATATGCAGTTCAGTACTGTGCAAAAATCCTGGCACATGCCTTTAAAAATAAAACAAAGCCTTTGCATGTGAAAATCCACTATTGTGAGCTACATACAGTATTGGTCTCAGGTTGACTTTGTGCAGTTTTATAAGCAAATTATGTGGTATGATTTTTCTTAGCATTTTGGAGAATATACCAGTTCTTCTAAGAAGTCTGACCATCTTACCTGTTTCAGTTTTTCATCCCAGTTTTCAGATGATTTTTCTCTTTTAATTATATAATACTGTATATTGCCAGGTGGCACAATGGTGTAGTGGTTAACACTGTTGCCTTGTACCACCAGGGTCCAGGTTCGATCCCCGGCCAGGCTCGATTCTCGTCTCTGTGTGCATGGAGTTTGCATGTTCTCTGCGTGCTTGGTGGGTTTTCTCTGGGTACTCCAGTCCAAAGACATGTAAGTTAGGCTAATTAGCATTCCCAAATTGCCCGTAGTGTGTGAATGAATATGTGTATGTGTCTGTGCCCTGCGATGGATTGGCACTCTGTCCAGGGTGTACCCTGCCATGTGCCCTAAGTCTCCTGGAATAGGATCCAGGCCCCCCGTGACCCTGAATACAGGATTAAGCGGTATAGATGATGATGAGTGAGTGAGTGTATATTGCCATCTCTTAACTGCCATAGAAACATTTACTGTATTGTACCTGTATCACTGGAAGCTACTTATTGTATCACTGAAAGCTAATACCATGCATAATATATATATATATATATATATATATATATATATATATATATATATATATATATATATATATATATTTTTTTTTTTTTTACTAATTTGCTGCCAAAATAGAGAAATAGCTAATGGGGCTAAGCCACAGCCTTGTGGGATGTCAAACATTTAGATGCAGAACAATGAATAGTAATGATGATGATGATGATGATGATTATTATTATTATTATTATTATTATTATTATTATTATAAAAAGGTCTGAGATATGACAATAAATTTCCAATGCCCAAAAAAAAAATTCACTCTTCAAGAACATTGTGATCTGTTTTCTTAAATTCGAGAAACAACTCTTTAATGAACGTGTTCCAAACAAGGAGACACAAACACTTCATGAATATGTTTTCTGCTTGAATAAGATCCTTGATGTGGCATGATGAATTGTAACCTTTCCTGGAAACATGGTGATAAAGGGGTTGGTTGATAGTGGCCTATATTAAAATAAATAAATAAATAAATAAATAATATTTGTGTATGTGTGTGTGTATGTTGTAAAAGAACATCAGGTTTCTAGTTTTACTTTGTAGTGAAAATGAAGAGGAGCCATCAAGGTTAAGGTTAAGCTGAAAAAGCCAAGAAAGAAACTCTAGTAGAAATGTCAACAGAGTCATTATTAGTTACAGTGATTCAGTGTTTGGATCAGAAACACTGGATGAATGTTGCCACCGGATACCACTTGCTTCTGATGTAAATATGATGAAATAAGATGAAAATGAATCCCTCTATTTACTCATCACAGATGCACAAAAATGGCATGTCATGTGCAAATTTTTACTTTGATGTTTAGGTGAAAAGCACCACAAATCAGATTATCTCTGGTATTTTGGTAGGGTTCTGAGGTGAGCCTGTTAAAAAGGGGGCTATGAGAAATCCATTATCATCCCTTCTTTTTCAAAAGTCTCTTCCTTTTAGGCACTTCATCCGTAGATTTTAATGACACTGACATTGGCTTTTAGAAACTTCAATAGAAGCTTAGTGTGCAAAGAAACCCTTTATCCAAGATGGAAGTTTGGGTAAAAAAAAAAAAAAAAACTCTTCAGCTCATTAACACATTTTTACTTTGCACTTTGCTAACGTACCATTTAAAATGTACAGTATGTTCACATAAAAATGTATGTAAAAAAAGATTTCTATTTAAAGGGATCATGTTGACATTTCCGTGATATATTTAACAATATAAAATGATCTGATGATATTTGTAAATTTGTAAAAATCTAAAAGATATAAACCTTTCGTCGTGGGGATGAGCCGAATGTATGAATTTGAACACTATGACTATCCCAAGCTATTCCTGTGCGTGAATTTGATCTCTACAAAGATATAAAAACATGCATACACATGTATTGGAAGAAGGTTTGTGGTCTATATTCGCACATATTGTTTATATGTTAAGATGATGACACAAGGGCCTTTTTTTTTTTTTCCACAAATTCCACAACCCTCGTTTCATGCGAAAATGTATGCAAGATCCATATGAAACTGTATGTATTTAGTAGATATATAACTCTTTTCATTCGTCGGATCTTACCAGACAGCAACTTCCAGGTTCGGATATGGCTAGTTCCTACCTAAAAGAGGTCTGTGGAATTTGGATCATATTGTTTACATTGTACTTGTGTTCTGTGTGACAAACTTCACAGTCAGTTTGCACAGCAGAAAAATTAATTACGACAAAGACCACTATGGTAATGTACTTATACGGACCACAATTGTGATTCAGGAGAGACTTGAATTTTTTTTTTTTAACCTACCCCTTTAAAGCTAATCATATTTGGACTGAACACACACATGTACAAACACGTGTGTGTGTGTGTGTGTATGTGCAAGTGAGTCGAGTCTGCCATCAGATTAAAGTTGATATTGATTAGAGGCAGTGTGCTTTAGCCTTTGGGAGAGCTAAGACAGAAAAGTGTGAAAATGTGAGCGATGTGACACAAAATGAAAGGATTTGGCTGCAACATAAAGAGTCTTTTTTTCCCCCTCTTGTAATCTCTCTGGGCTTTTTCTGCCTCTCACCCTCGTTATTCCCTCTCTCTTTCTCTCATAAAGACTTTTTTTTTTTTTATCTCACTATATCTCTTTTAAACTTTCATCCCCTCACTCCAAACTGTTTTGTGACAACTCAATTACAATTCAGCCTAAAAGCTAGTGGATCAAGTAAGGTCCTAACTAGCTCCCTATGACTCCCAGTGCCCCATCAGCATTTATACAAACTCAGCTGCTACAGAATGTGCAAAAATGTGTGACATTCACTGTGGTGATGGAACATGGCTGTTGTAATGGGTTGAAAAAAATAAGGAGGAAAGGCAGCAATTAAAGGTCGTTTCCATTGTGTATTAAGAATCTAAGATCTCTCTTTGGAAATGGCTAAACACTTCCATTTAAAACAAGCTTGTATATCTCTCGGTTCAACACCCCACTGTCCACACTGAGCTGCGTGCAGAAATACCTTATCGCTGACCTCTTGGACGGCATTCTGCCCCCCCTGCCTGGACCCAGGTGCCCATGTAATTTAGCACATAAATCACTGCTGACGTTATTCCTCCTTTTCTGAAATGTTATGTCGGAGAATTACATAAACTATTCATAGTTCTGTATGTTGTTGGAGATGTTAGAGACCTTAAAGTGGGGTGACTTCTATAGTAGTGTGTAGGGACCTCCTGCAACATACTATATAAATGTTGATGTACTGTACAGTAAGGTATTACATCTCACACACTCTCTAACTCGCTCACTCACAAAAATGCAGCGTGTCTTTTCCCTAGGAAAATAGAAAGCTAAACTGAGACTTCTTCCATAAAATGTATATAAATATCTCCTAAAAAAACATACAGTCACAAATTAAGGGAAGTATCCACCATCTAAGTGTTTTGATACAGTATGACCTGTTACTATGAAAGCAAAACCTTGGCAAAGAGAGTGCATAAATATTTTAGGTGAAGCAAATATCTGGATCTATAGGCACTTGTCCTTTTTTTAGATTAAATATGAATTGGAAATAAAAAATTGAAAACTGAAGAGATCCAGACCTAATTTCATGTCGTTGCCATGAAGGGGTGTACAGTACTTGGTCTGCAACAATGTTTAGGTAGGTGGTACAGTACATGTTAAAGTAACATCCAAATGAATGCCAGGAACCACAGTTTCCCAGAAGAACATTGGCCGAACACTGCTTTGGCGGCTTCTCTTCTTCCCATAGTGCATCCTGGTACCATCTCAGCCCACCTTCTTTTGTTGCTCTGTCATCCAGGTCTGATGCTCATGTGGCCCTTGGAGCTTTTGGTGGTGGATGTACTGTAGGTCAGCAAATCTTTGCCAATGTATAAGCTAATGCTAAATACAGTATATAAATAATAGCATTAACAATTCCTCTTACCTCCACTACATATTGCTAAACAAAACACCCCACATTGTTTACAACCACAACTGCTTGATAATAGCACTGCAATACAATTTATTTATTTTTTAAAAATACACATCAGTTTCTATGTACACGTATTTTTAAGGAGAAGCATGATTTCTTTATATTGATGTTTGTGCTGCCTCCAGTGTTCACTGATGACATACTGTATTAAATACCACATTATATCTAATTTTTTTTAAACAATTAAAGAAAAAGAAAGCTTAATGCTCTCTCACCAGCTTTCATGAATGAAATGTTTACACTAACATTTATGTTGTAAAGAAAAGCTATGGGGACACATTAGCACATCAGTGTAAGACTACGAAGTCTTTCCAGCTGCTCGTGAAATGATGCGAGTTTTCATCTTCACATTTTTGGGTCAGAGATACCTCCAAGCTACCTTCATTCTCATGTCTCCTTCATAAAAGAAAGATCTGACCCCGTGATCTCTCCCTCTTATGGCCTACATTAGGAGTCATCTCCGACATCAGACGACAACCTTGTGCGCTCCCTGGTGAACCTGATAGCCATGAGCGAGAGAGATGTGTTCTCCTTGCTTAAGGTGAGAGAGTACACATACTGTACGGTACAGTACCTGAACCTTACAAGTAGTGTATTATACACAGACTATTATACCGTGCCTTGCAAAAGTATTCATACCCTCGAAATGTTTCACATTTTGTCACATTACAACCACAAAAGGAAATGTATTTTATTGGGATTTTATTTGATAAACCAACACAAAGTTTCGCCTAATTGTGAAGTTGAAGGAAAATGATTAATTAACCTCTGCTGCAGTCTCAACTCTAACAGGCTTTCTTCTAAGATTGCCCTGTATTTGGCATCACCCATCTCCATATCAACTCTGACCAGCTTCCCTGCCCTGCTGAAAAAAGTGTGTGTTCAGAATGGTGTGTTCAGGACGATGTGCACTGTTCGTTTTTCACCATACAAAGCGTTTCACATTTGGACCAAATATGTAGGTTTTGGTCTCATCTGATCAGAGCACCTTTTTCAACATGGATTGTAACATACTACGAATGACACTCCACTCTTCCATAAAGGCCAGGGCCCGTATTCACAAAGCTTTTTCGAATTCTCTCAAAGAGCTTAGCCTATCTTAGCTTAAAAAGTCCTAGCTGGGAGTCCTAGACTAAAAGTGATTTAGGAATCTTTTTAGAGCAACTCTGAGTAAGGAAAGTTCAAAAACTTCAAGGACTGTGATTCAAGGACTGTGATTGGTTAATTAAAAAAAAAAAAAAAAACCTCTGACCTCTGCAAAGGTTTTGAAATGTGCTCTTTTTGTGAAGACAGAATACATGATAATAAAACAAACAGTGAAATCATCATTTTTTGCATATGAAGAAATTGTATCATCATGAGTACAGGCTACTTTATGCAACGATACTAGGCTTAATGTCTTAAAGATAATTAAACACCCAAATGTTGAAAATGTGTCTAATTTTGAAGCAACCAATTTCCACACAGTAGCTACTATATTTAAGTTCTCACATTTATTTACTGTACTGATTTTGTCACTTGTAATCCATTATAGATTGATGGGAGCAAAATGTCTCAGCTTTTACTAATGTACATGATGGCAGGACAGTTTATTTAAGTTGCACTTTTGTATGGTATGTTGCCTGCAATCCAAGAAAGATGGAGGGAAGTAAAACAACAAGAAAACCAAAAATGCACAGAAGAGCAGAGTTTACTTTTAGCTTTACGTCCAGTGTTTGGAGAATATTTCTTCCTTCCGCCAGTTTGTCCTCTGCTAGAGAAACTCTTAAACCTCTTAAAAGTCCTCCTCTCTTAACTCTTAACTAATTTTACCCTAGGAGCTGTTTTGTGAATAATTTTTATCTTTACTAAGATTTAATCCTAAGTTTAAGGGAAAATTCTAAGAAAATGCCCTAATTCTAAGATTTTTCTTAGGATTAGAACTTAGATTCTTCCACCTGAGCTGTGGATCTCTGCAGCTCCTCTAGAATTACCATGGGCCTCTTGGCTGCTTCTCTTATTAAAGCTCTCCTTGCCCGGCCTGCCAGTTTAGGTGGATGGTCATGTTTTAATAGGTTTGCAGTTGTGCCATACTTTTTCCTTTTTTGGATGATGGATTGAACAGTGCTCCGTGAGATGTTCAAAGCTTTTTTTAATAACCTAAGGCTGCTTTAAACTTCTCCCCAACACACCAGCCTGGTGTGTTCCTTGAGCTTCATGATGCTGTTTGTTCTCTAATGTTCTCTAACAAACCTCTAAGGGGAGTCATAATCTATTACTGAGATTAAATTACACACAGGTGGACTCTATATTCATTAATTTGTTGACTTCTGATAGCAATTGTTTCCACTGCATTTAATTAGGGGTATCAGAATAAAGGGGGTTGAATACAAAGGCATGACACACTTTTCAGATTTTTATTTGTAAAAAAAAAAAAAAACATTTATCATTTTCCATGTACCTCACAATTATTTGACACTTTGTGGACCGGGCTGTGTGCATTTGAAGCCCAGTGTCTGACTGGTATCCCACCCTGTGCCATAACTCGGAACTAAATATTGTGCAGAAAGAAGATGGAAGACTGTCCATGAGAAAACCGCTCTCTTGTTCCTTCCATAGCACTTCAGGGTCGACGGTGTGATTGTCCATATCAAACACTTTTATCTGTTTTCATGTGCTTTTTTATAAATTAAATTATGTTGTACCAACATTGAAAAAATTGTGTCCACGAACGTTAGACAGTTTTCTTTTCAGGATGATTAATATTGTTTAACACACACACAAAAAAAAGCTGTGCTGTGTTTCCACAATACCTGTGTGACCATGTTCCAGTTCCAGCAAACCCTGTGAAGTTACATCATGGCTTGTGTGCATTCCACACATAGGTGGCAGGAAGCAAAGCTCTCCTCAGAAATGTAGGGCATGTGACACTTCACTTTGTTTGCAACTAAGAAGTAATTAAGGCTCAAATAAAATGTAACCTTGTTTTGTTCTGTATAGTCTGTGTGCTGCTTAATGTTGTGCTGCCATGGTACTGAAAGAGTGTTGGTTAATTTCAGGGTGAACTCTATCACTCAGATAGATTATCACTCGCTCTCACTCACTCATCATCTACGTATACCGCTTAATCCTGTAATCAAGGTGACGGGGGAAGCCTATCCCAGGAGACTAAGAGCACAAGGCGGGGTACACCCTGGACAGGGTGCCAGTCCATCACAGGGCACACACATACACACACTATGGCCAATTTAGGAATGCCAATTAACCTAACCTACATGTCTTTAGACTGTGGGAGGAAACCAGAGTACCTGGAGGAAACACACCAAGCACGGGGAGAACATGCAAACTCCATGCACCCAGAGACGGGATCCGAACCTGGTCGGGAATCGAACCCGGACCCTGGAGGCGCAAGGGTGACAGTTCTAACCACTACACCACCGTGCCGCCTAATACAAATTACACACGTGGACAAAATTGTTGGTACCCTTTGGTCAATGAAAGAAAAACTCACAATGGTCACATAAATAACTGACAAAAGTAATAATTGAAAAATATTCTATGAATGTTAACCAATGAAAGTCAAACATTGCTTTTCAACCATGCTTCAACAGAATTATTTAAAAAAATAAACTCATGGACCAGGCCTGGACAAAAATGATGGTACCCTTAGAAAATACTGAAAATAATGTGACCAAAGGGACATGTTCATTCAAGGTGTGTCCACTAATTAGCATCACAGCTGTCTACAATCTTGTAATCAGTCAGTGGGCCTATATATAGGGCTCCAGGTCGTCACTGTGTTGTTTGGTGACATGGTGTGTACCACACTCAACACGGACCAGAAGAAGCGAAGGAAAGAGTTGTCTCAGGAGATTCGAAAGAAAATTATAGACAAGCATGTTAAAGGTAAAGGCTATAAGACCATTTCCAAGCAGCTAGATGTTCCTGTGACTACAGTTGCATATATTATTCAGAAATTTAAGATCCATGGGACTGTAGCCAACCTCCCTGGATGTGGCCGCACGGGGAAAAATCATGACAAATCAAAGAGACGGATAATCCCAATGGTAACAAAAGAGCCCAGAAAGACTTCTAAAGAGATCCAAGGTGAACTTCATGCTCAAGGAACATCAGTGTCAGATCGCACCATCCGTCGTTGTTTCAGCCAAAGTGGACTACATGGGAGACGACCAAGGAGGACACCATTGTTGAAAACAAATAATAAAAAAGCCAGACTGGAATATGCCAAACTACATGTTGACAAGCCACAAAGCTTCTGGGAGAATGTCCTATGGACAGATGAGACAAAAATGGAACTTTTTGCCAAGGCACATCAGCTCTATGTTCACAGACGGAAAAATGAAGCATATGAAGAAAAGAACACTGTCCCTACTGTGAAACATGGAGGAGGCTCTGTTATGTTCTGGGGCTGCTTTGCTGCATCTGGCACAGGGTGTCTTGAATCTGTGCAGGGTACAATGAAATCTCAAGACTATCAAGGGATTCTAGAGAGAAATGTGCTGGCCAGTGTCAGAAAGCTGGGTCTCAGTCGCAGGTCATGGGTCTTGCAACAGGACAATGACCCAAAACACACAGCTAAAAACACCCAAGAATGGCTAAGAGGAAAACATTGGACTATTCTAAAGTGGCCTTCTATGAGCCCTGACCTCAATCCTATTGAGCATCTTTGGAAGGAGCTGAAACATGCTGTCTGGAAAAGACACCCTTCAAACCGGAAACAACTGGAGCAGCTTGCTCATGAGGAGTGGGCCGAAATACCTGCAGAGAGGCGCAGAAGTCTCATTGACAGTTACAGGAATCGTTTGATTGCAGTGATCGCCTCAACAGGTTGTGCAACAAACTATTAAGTTAGGGGTACCATCATTTTTGTCCAGGCCTGTTCCATGAGTTTTTTTTTTTTTTTTTTTTATAATTCCATTGAAGCATGGTTGAAAAGCAATGTCTGACTTTCATTGGTTAACATTCATAGAATTCTTATTTATTATTACTTTTGTCAGATTACAGTTATTTCTGTGACTATTGTGAGTTTTTTTTTTTCATTGACCGAAGGGTACCAACAATTTTGTCCACGTGAGTATGTTGAATATATTTTTTGCTGTATAGTTTTTTTTTTGGAGTATGTGTATGTGCAAAACCATGCATGGAAGCATACTTTTATTTTGGGAGCCTGAGCGTATACATGTAAACAGCTAAAACATTAATGGGAATCCTTTGGAAACCTGGTTTTCCCTTGTGCCAGATGTCAATAGGACTTGCATATTAATGAATATGAATATGTATATTCAGTGACAAAAAGGACAGGCTGAAAACGTTAGGCACATCAGTCACTTTACCCTGATTAAAATGTCTTTAAGAATTATAATTTAACTGCTTTGCTATGGGCACACACTCAAGGCTTTCAAGCATTCTGTTCTGTGTTTTAAAAGAATCAGCAAGGTTTTTTTTTTTAATTCAAATTCACATACACAGTCATACACAGTAGGATATGCAGTGAAATGCTTATACGACCGCCCGGGACCTTACATTTTTTTTTTTTTTTTTTACAAGAAATAAGGAAATAAATAGTGAATAGAGTAGTTAAATTATAAAACAAGATGCAAGATACAAAAATTTTCAAAAATATATAGGAAATCTAAAAATATAACTTATAAACTTTACTGTTTTTTTGCTTGAGCTGACATTTTCTTATACGTGTACTTTGGCATACATTTAAGGTTGCACATTTTGACATATTGTATGTACATCAGGGCGACACGGTGGTGTAGTGGTTAGCACTGTCGCCTTTGCGAGTTCTCCCCGTTCTTGGCGGGTTTCCTCCGAGTACTTTTGCCCATAGTGTGTGTGTGTCTGCGCCCTGCGATGGATTGGCACCCTGCCCAGGGTGTACCCTGCCATGTGCCCTAAGTCTCCTGGGATAGATATTATGAAAGCCCAGTTAGTGCTCTATATAAATAAGTAAAAATGCATTAGCTAATACATTGGCAAACATTTGAAATTTACTCAAATATAAGAAGATCGCTGACTTTCTCTTCAGAAAGTCTTTAGATCCCAACAGTGTTAACTTTCGACTGTCCAGAGTCAGTGTTAATAAGAGCATCCGATTCTTGATTGCCAGAAATGGACGCTGATACGGTCTTGTCCGCCTCTCTCAAAGGTTCCATGGGTTGTGCATGCTGCGGTACCTTTCTGCTCGCCACTAAAAAGTGATTATTTGACTTACTGTCCCCCTTTGCTGGCTATTTTCTTGGATAAAATTGTATTGATAAGGCGTTTCTACTCAGAGAACTATTCATGCATTCATTCGTTTATTCCAAAATTCCATGTAAGCTCTTGAGATCATTGCATTTGACAATCCCCAGGAGATCAGCAGATTTTGAAATAATCATACCAGCCTGTCTGCTAGCAACAACTATGCCAAGGTTTTTCTTCATTCTGGTGTTTGATGCAAACATTAACTGAAGCTTGGCCTGTATCTACTTTGACTGTTTTATGCATTGTGGTGTGTGTGTGTGTGTGTATTTGTGAGTGAGAGAGAGACTCATGACAACCTTATTCAAGTTTTATTTTCCTCCTGATATAAACCTTACCGTGTATTTGCCAGCTCGTGTCTGGCACCCTTATGGACTTGTTTCTCCTGCAGCCAATTGGATTCTTTCTGTCTGTCAATACACTTTCTTTCTAGGTATGATCATTTTCTTCCACCTGGCCCCTTAAGACTAACATATCATATCAGGGCACAAAACAAGATTGATCTAGAAGTGTAGCATTATTGATTAGCCTATGAATGAGTTTTACCTTCTGTGTCTCTCTCCTAGTTTATCCTCTGCTTCCTAGTCAATATACACTTCCTAGCAAAATAAATAAATACATAAATAAATAAATGCCTTTGAATATGGCTGTGGCGTCTTTCTGAAAAGCGTATGTAATGTCACAACATTTAATCTGGCACAAAGTAGCATTAATTATTCTCCAAAAGCTTGTACTGATGATGTAAGAGTTGGATCATTTAACCCCAAAGATTATCAACGGGGTTAATGTCTGGCCTCTGGTTAAGGTCTGTGGTGGCCAAACCATGGGTGAAAATCATGCCGCATGCTCTCTGAGCCACTTTTTCACCATTTGAATCGTCAACTTGAAATAGAACTTGGAAGAAAAAAAAAAATCCATTGATTGAAAAAACAGGTCACTTAGAAGTAGTCTGCTGACCTCATTTTTCAGGCACACAACATTTCTCAACCTACAGTAGACCTGACCAAGAGAAGCAACCCCAGATCATAACATGACCCCACATGCTTGCACTGTAGCTTCCAGGCATAATGGGTGCATCAATTTATGCAGCTCTCTTGTTACCCTGATGCGCCCATTCTTATGGAACAGTGTACACACTATCTGGACCCATCAGGTCACATGACCTCAACACGCCATTCTATATACTTTGAGCAAAATTAAGCGTTTTTTTTTTTCTGATTAGCCTCACTGATAAGTGGTTTTCCTATCAACCACTGCTTTTTAGTTCCAGTCCCTTCAGTTCTCTTTTTATTACCTGTGTGGAAATGTTCTTATTAAAAATAGCCATGAGTTCTGCTGTTGTTTCTTTTGACAATTTGATTTCAATAAGCATTGATCAGACATGCCTGATCTCCCATCATGCTCATTCAAGGATGTTTTTCCAACCACATTAGTTCCTCGAAGATTATGATTCACAACTATCCTTCGAGGTTTTAATAATGTGGTTTTTCCATTCTTAGCAATCTTAGTTCTTTTCTTGGCCACAGGATATGTTTTCTGACAAAGATGTTTAAGACATGAGAAGCTACGTACTGCATCAGTTAGGGTTACATAACTTGTTTGCTAAACAAGGCTTTATATATATATATATATATATATATATATATATATATATATATATATAGGAGACACGAATGGCACCCGGTTTGGTTTTCTTCAAAGTTTGACATATTGCACATTCAGAGACCATTCTCTGTAAACTCCAGAAGATCAGCAGTTTTGGAAAATACTCTGACCAGCCCACCAACATGCCACATTCAAAGATTTAAATCACCTTTCGTCCCCATTGTGATGTGCGGTTTGACCTTCATGTCTACATGCTTAAATGCAGTGAGATGCTGCCTTGTGATTGGATTGTTTGCATTAACGAGGAGTTGAACAGGTGTACCTAATGAAGTGAACAGTAAGTGTCTGTGTATACATACATACTGTAGATACGTACATACATACTGCAGGTGAAAAAGAGGTCATTACAAATATGTGGAGTTTAAACCATTTTTTTGTATTAATTTCCTGTAGTACTTCTTTTCAGTAGTGTCTTAATAGATTCATAAGCCCTTATCCAGTTTAGAAACATCCCAAAATAGTTGATTGAGTTAGTTTTAGGTCAGCAGTGAGCCATGGATAAATGAAAGTTTAATAACATTACGGTTGGTAATAATATATTGCCTAAATGTATTTTTTTACTTATTATGCGTTGTGCTGTATTCTGCCGTTATGAGTATGACGCTGTAGCCTGTGGCAGCAGAGCAATGATCGCTTTCATGATGCAAGAATCTTTTTATATTGCAGCAGCAAAATGCCACATAGAATAATAATAGAAAAATAAAGTTGTACTGTTATTCTTATTTAGCCATTGGCACGTTTTTTTTTTTTTTTTTGTATATATATTTTATGATTAAGTTCATAGCTTAGTAAGTCTTTCAATGATATTCTGAATCAAAATGTAAATAGTTTAACATTACAATACATCAAACTCAGAGCAACTTTTAAAATATATATTTTTTCCTAATGTCTGTTTCTCACGGCAACTCAAGTGCCATTTCCATGACTCAAAGTGCTCAATATCATGTAGGCATTTCACTGAAACCAGCTTGCTCGGTTCTAATTTTCTGAAATACGACGTATGAGGAATACAATTGTGCTCTTAAAACGATTATACAACAGCTTCCTAACCTCTATACATATCAGCTTATGCACTGTGTAAATGTAATATGAGTTTGATTTGACTTGAAATATGATTTGTGCTGCTCCTCCATTGCCTTCAAATGGCATTATGTGCTCCTTTTAAATGGACTCATTTACTAATCCTTTAATGTGTTATATGTTATTTTGACTAAAATGAGTTAAGACTATTGTATTATAAGGCTGTATGATCTCGGGCTGTAACAATACTCCAGTTACAGGTCAATTCTATTCATGGTACTGCCTTTATTCAGGAAAACTAAAAGATACTCCTGGAGCATGTAGAAGGAGGATATAGAAGGACCTACTGTAGCAAGCAGTTCACACTTTCTCTTCTGAGGTAATCAATGAGGTCATGGCATTATGTACGAAGTTGTCTTCCATGGAAAAGATTTTCATTTTAAAATCCAAACATCAGAAAGTATTTCTCTCTCAACTTTCTTCTCTGAATGTTATAATAACACATATTTGGAAAGCAGGAGTTATGGACAAATCCAAAGGAAGTTGGTCTTTAGAGACCATTTTGTGGTTGCACAGTGAGATAATGAAGAGATCAAGATAAAGTCAAGATAAAGTAGTAAGCTGCTGCTGAAAAACCCTGGCGACAAAAGCGCATCTCTGAACCTACAACTGGACTTTAGATCCTATTGTAGGACTACAAATCCAAGAAGTGAAGTGCAGGAAGTGAAAGAAATTTATTATACCTATCCAAATGGGCCTTTCTTGTAAAAAAAAAAAAAAAAAATGTGATGAGCTGATTTGTCCCATGATTTGCTTTGTGAGTGAGCTTTAATTCTGACTAATAAGGCTTTAGCCTGGCTAAATGCATCACTTTCATACCTCATTACATTCTGGAAATAAGTCATTCTGTCAGGCTTCATCCATTGTTTCAACAGATGGCTACAGAACGAAGCTTGTACCTCAGAGTTGTGGATATGTTTCAGAGATTTTGATATGCTTCTTGTTAATGCTCCTTTTAAATTATGAGATAAGTGAGATAAAATTAATACTTATTTAAAGTGTAGTGCCCCACAACAGGCACATCAAATCAGAAAAGCAAAACAGCTTATACTGTAGATGTAATGCAGTCTGAAAGTCATTGTACAGCCTAACTAAGCTACCATAAAGTGAAAAACATACATCAGCATTATTGTAGAACATCAAACACATACAGTAACATTTGTATATTCTAAGTCCAGAAGGGTCAGGACATGACACACTGCATACTAAAAAAAGAAGAAGAAGAAGAAGAAGAAGAAGAAGAAAGCGTCTCTAGAGTTAGGTGACAGTATTGAAACAAAATTCAAAATCACTGTAATGAAATGGGAAAATAGAAAAGAGGACGGAAAATCATCAGCCAATTAAAATGATCCCATTATAGTTATAATCATCTTGTTCATTATCCAAGCATGTGTGAAACGTTGGTGTTTGTAATACATAATTCCAGGGTGGACTGCTCCAAACTCCAAACTGCTCATCTCCACACATTAACCCAAATGAACTGCAGTCACTTACTAAAGACACATCTGAAGTCAGAAAAACCTCGAAAAGAACAAACAATCAGATTGGCTCTATTTCTGGCCTGGCAGAGTATCACTAGGAAAAATGTTAGGGAAGAATCCATGTATTCATCCATATATGATTATATCTAACCAAATGAATTTAGAAGTTATCTAGTAAACTAATGTTGTGATCTTGCTCAGAATGCTTAAAATAATGTAGTTATATTATTTCACTATGTGGCAAAGTAGAGTTATACACTTAGAGCAATAAACTTGGCTACTGTCAGAATGTGCTAAAGATACACCATACGGCCATAAATCTATGTGAAAACGTAACTACAGACCAATCAGCCATAGCATTACGACCAACCCGCCTAAAATTGATCAGGTCAAACCAAGTGTAAGAACCTGAGTTTCTTGCAAAGAGCTCGGACCTTAACCCCACTGTACATCTCTGAGATGAACTAGATCCCTGATGACAGTCCAGACCTCCACCTCTCAAACATCAGCACATCATCATCAGTGCCTGACCTCAATTACTGTATACTCTTGTAACTAAATCCACACAGCAGTGCTTCAAAATCTAATGATAAGATCCATCCATCCATCCAACTGAAGCTTTTTAACTAGCCCATGTGAGTGTGTTGGTTCATAAACCTTTGGTTGTATAGTGTATGTACAATAATTAACAAGGTCTAGAAGCTACCACCACAGGTTATTTATAATGTAGATTAATGCTGATAAATTTAACATGTACTGTATAATAAGGGTCATTGTGTTAACAATAAACAGTCATTTTTCTTTTTTTTTTTTTGGTCTGGCCCACTAAGCATTAAACCGTGATGTCGCCCATTACTTAAAGTTTTCAAGGTTAAAGGTTCACTAACTGTAATAATCTTGCAATGTACTAATCTCTATTTTACTGTTAAACTGTTCAGTGTAGAAAAAGCCATATTGAAGCCTGTTGTTCTCCTTTCAAATTCATAAAAACTGCACGGTTAAAAAAGTACAGCACAAATTCTGTATGTGCATAAATAAATAAATAAATAAATAAATAGATAGCTGTTTGTTCAACTCTGTGATTTGCGTCAGGGTGCAGGCAGATGGGAGCTGTGGATCGAGCAGCTGAAGCGGGCACCACGGATCCCCAGAGACGTGCAGTTCATTGAGAAACCGCGCCCTACGCGGCTCTGATGGAGCTGCTTGTCACGCATCGGAAGCCCATCATCTTTGTAGTGCCCAGAGGATCCGGCAAGAGCTTGTACATCATAGTAAGTGTGTCTGGGAAAATCTATTAAATTCTTGGATAACAGTAGTGGATAAAAGCGGATAAAAGTGCTCAAAGGACAGTGGAAACAGCTCGACAAAATAAGATCGATCATATCAAGGCTGTGTATAACATACTACACAAATTAACCAACGTGGCCGTTATGTTTATAATGTGAATAATCGTTAATCTTATTGAAGTGCAAGTTGCAAGATGTGGTGTTGCACACTCATCACACCCATGATTCCACGTGTGATTCCATTCATTTTGAAACCCTTCATTAGTTGAACAAGGGGTATGGCATGTAATAAACACTTGAAAGCTCATCTGAACACTCTCATCTGTCTCCTCGATTCTAATTGTGTTAAACCTAGTGGAATTGGAAATAGGAAAGATGTCCCCCTTTTCACTTCGACACTAAATCATCAAAACAAACAAACAAACAAACAAAAAAAAGTTAATCAGCCTCCGAGGAACAACCGAAAGCATACAGAAATAAACAATTCCTTGTGGGATCTTGTCCACCTGAGACAAATTTAGTGAATACATTTAGCACCAAGGGGGCTTCTCACTCACACTCTCAGTACGTTATCACTGCTGGAGCTAGTGTGTGTATCTGTGTGTTGCATGTGTGCACATGACAGCGGCTTGTGATAAACGAGCCGACGGACCGAGACCGACAGCGCCCTGCCGTGCCCCTTTCCTTCGTTCTATCCCTCTAGCCGAGGGAAGGAGAGGAAAACGACTCCTATTTTCGGCACGACCAGCTGGAGATCCATCACACTAACAGCCTCATCCATTACCCGCCTCGTTACGCTCATATTTTACACACAAGCACACACGCATACACACACACACACGCGCACACTCAGCCATGGTAGGAGCCCCCTTGTGCTTACTATAGATTAACGGTTACAAGTGCAGGGGCAAAGTACGTCCGGAGGTAGTTTTTCACTGAAGAATGAATGAAACGGAACGTGTTTTGTGGTGTGGTTGAGAAGACGACGATCGGTCCTCATTTTGCAAGGACTGAAAATGATTCATAGCGTCATAACACTTTAAGCAGCCATTTTGCAACGATTATGTTTACATCCTTCTGAACATCAGGCACTAAGCATCTGAACCTCTCTCGTTTGCTGTTCCTTTTTAACTTTTCTCATTCGTTCATCTGCAGAACCGAGGGCTTTTTAATAATATATGTGAAAGTACCCTGTACTTAAGTACAAAAAAAAAAAAAATGTACCCTCTTAAACAACATTTAACTTCTAGGATGAATTTTTTAATGGCTGCAAATGACTTTAATGGCCACAGAAAGTGGATGTGAAATCATGTCACTTGTTAAATGAGGGTGCTTGGTGCTTGTAGGAACCATAAAGTGATTTCACGACATGTTTCTGGCTCTGGTAAATGCAGGATGTTATCATTCCAAAGCAGGGATGCACAGATTTGCACTTATTGGATGGGGGGGGGGGTCATTATTAGACCCATAGAAAATAGTGGCAGTTGTTAAGTGTGAAGTGTCGTTAGTACTAATTGTTCAAATAAAACCATTCCAGATGCACATACTTAATGTCATAAATTTCATGCCAGCTGTAGACATTTGTGATATTTAAAGCAGCACTTGTTTCATATTATTAATTCCAAAAAGTATAAACGATTTTAATGTCAGCTTTTTTAAATGTCACATATTCCCCGCAATGATGCCATATGCTATTTGTCTACCTTCTCTAACCTACAGTGTTAGCATTTTGACATTTCTCTGTATATCTGCAGAGCTTGTGGTCCAGACCCCTCCAGTGAGATTAATGGAAACTCTTTGTTGCTCCACAGGATTTCCTATTGAAACGGCTCAACAAGTGTACAATCCTTTGCTAATTAACTTTTCTGCCCAAACCACAGCCACTCAAGCTCAAACAGATGTACCGCTGGGAAAAAAAAAGATGCCATGAGAGTTTGTGATTCTACAGTATATACAGTAGTATTTGGGCATTATACGGATATAATTTAAATTCAATTTTTTATCTTTTAAGATTATTATGTAAATCAATCTATAATAAGCTTTTCTAATACATTTCTCCATCAGCTTTCTTTTGCAAATTTGAAGCACGACATACAGTAGTGATCTCTTTATGATTAATATGACTTTGTTTTTGCTATGATAGCGTGTGCTTAATAATACTAATTACACTGCCTGGCCAAAAAGGGAAAAAAGAAAAAGAAAAGATAAGAGCTATAAAGGTAAGAGCCTTCCATTTTATAATTACTGCAGGGATGAATATGTTTCAGCTGGAAACAAGTTATTTAATGACTTATGTAGTAAGTTCTTTCCCTGTGCTTCCCATATGAGCCTGTGGGGGCAGTGTTGTTATGACCTGGGGGTGCTTCAGTTGGTCAGGTCCAGGCTCAGCATGTTACAGTTATTATGCGCCCAAAAAATGAGTTCAGCTGACGACCTAAATATACTGAATGACCAAGTTTTTTCATCAATGGATTTTTTTTTTTTTCTCCCCTGATGGCACAAGTGTTTTCAAAGATGACAATGTTAGGATAAGATGGATCAGGCTCAAATTGTGAATGAGTGGTTCAGTGAGCATGAGACATACAGTAATTTTCACGTGTGAATTGGCCAACACTGACGCCAGGCTTTCATCAAACCATTGAGATTGTTTGGGATGTGCTGAAGAAGATGCAGCAGTCTGACTCTCCTATCATCAATATATCATCAAAATATTTTTTTTCTATGATTGCAGGAGTTTTCTTAATTAAATTCTCGTCCTAGGTAACTTCTTGTGGTGGGTGTTTTAAAAAATATATTTTTTTACCTTTTTTTTTTTTACCATTTTCAAGTTCCAACATTTTTACACCTGAAGTCAATGTGTGTGTGTGTGTGTGTGTGTGTGTGTGTGTGTGTGTGTGTGTGCGTGCTTCTTTGGGGAGAGGTTTCAGGTTAAACACTGCTTATAGATCTTGTAGCATGCTTCAAGCATTGGGATATAACGCACATTATTTTATTATTATTTTATAAGACTTTTGCTTGTTCCTTGAAATGCTTGAATGTGTTCTCCGTGTAGGTGTTGTTTGTGGACGATGTGAATATGCCTGCGAGAGGGACGTGCGGTGCTCAGCCTCCTGTGGAGCTTCTGCGCCAGTGGCTGGACCACTGGAACTGGTATGACATGAAGGACTGCTACATGATCAACCTGGTGGACATCCAGCTTATGTGTGCCATGAGGCCTCCTGGGTGTGTCTGGCTATTTCTCACATAATGTGAACAAACACAATGATCAATGACTATGCACCATCCATTTTTTAAAAACAGGATTCAAAGCATTGCAAGCCATTATATTGTCCCTGAAAGGGTTTTGTTTTTCATGTGGGGCTGAATAATTTTAAACAATACCTGAACAGAATGGTGTCTGAGGTACTTCCCCTTGTCTTTTTGTCTTTTTTTGTTTTTCACTCTCAGGTGGTAAGAGTAACCCAGTGATACCACTCTCCTTCCATCATTTTATCACAGTATAGATTCATTCATTTGGTACAGTAGGAAGACCTTTTTTTTCTCTAGAATCCTGGACTGTAAATGGTCTGTGTTGTACATGTTAGGATGAGTTTTTATTTTTCTTAGCCTTACAACATCTGGTAAATAAAAGAAATTTTTATGATGAACAGAATGAAGCGTAACGGCTTACACGAGCAGCCCATAATCCTTAATTTTATAATAAAAAAATTCAGTTTGAGAATACGGCTAATATAAAAAAATGTAATTGGTCCTTCAGCCGATGCTTTGGGTGTACATAGTCCTCCTGTAATGCCATGCATGCCTTCTGGTGCGCCTCTTTATAAGCTCCCTGAATGCTTCATTCCATATGCAGACTTAGTTCTCTGCCCGACTACAGAGCAGCACAATGCCACGCTAGATTTATAGATTATTTCAAATGAGAAATTCTATTAGAAGAAAAGTCAGTGAAGAATGCTACTAAGAATGGACTAAGGATGCTAAGTACGGATATACAGGGTTACAGGGTTAACACACGTGGACAGAATTGTTGGTACCCTTCTGTCAATGAAAGAAAAACTCACAATGGTCACAGAAATAACTTTAATCTGACAAAAGTAATAATAAATAAGAATTCTATGAATGTTAACCAATGAAAGTCAGACATTGCTTTTCAACCATGCTTCAACAGAATTATTTAAAAAAATGAACTCATGCACAGGCCTGGACAAAAATGATGGTACCCCTAACTTAATGGTTTGTTGCACAACCTTTTGAGGCGATCACTGCAATCAAACGATTCCTGTAACTGTCACTGAGACTTCTGCGCCTCTCTGCAGGTATTTTGGCCCACTCCTCATGACCAAGCTGCTCCAGTTGTTTCCAGTTTGAAGGGTGCCTTTTCTAGACAGCATGTTTCAGCTCCTTCCAAAGATGCTCAATAGGATTGAGCTCAGGGCTCATAGAAGGCCACTTTAGAATAGTCCAATGTTTTCCTCTTAGCCATTCTTGGGTGTTTGTAGCTGTGTGTTTTGGGTCATTGTCCTGTTGCAAGACCCATGACCTGCGACTGAGACCCAGCTTTCTGACACTGGCCAGCACATTTCTCTCTAGACTCCCTTGATAGTCTTGAGATTTCATTGTACCCTGCACAGATTCAAGACACCCTGTGCCAGATGCAGCAAAGCAGCCCCAGAACATAACAGAGCCTCCTCCATGTTTCACAGTAGGGACAGTGTTCTTTTCTTCATATGCTTCATTTTTCTGTCTGTTAACATAGAGCTGATGTGCCTTGGCAAAAAGTTCCAGTTTTGTCTCATCTGTCCATAGCAGAAGCTTTGTGGCTTGTCAACATGTAGTTTGGCATATTCCAGTCTGGCGTTTTTATGATTTGTTTTCCACAATGGTGTCCTCCTTGGTCGTCTCCCATGTAGTCCACTTTGGCTCAAACAACGACGGATGGTGCGATCCGACACTGATGCTCCTTGAGCATGAAGTTCACCTTGGATCTCTTTAGAAGTCTTTCTAGGCTCTTTTGTTACCATTGGGATTATCCGTCTCTTTGATTTGTCATGAATTTTCCTCGTGCGGCCACGTCCAGGGAGGTTGGCTACAGTCCCATGGATCTTAAATTTCTGAATAATATGTGCAACTGTAGTCACAGGAACATCTAGCTGCTTGGAAATGGTCTTATAGCCTTTACCTTTAACATGCTTGTCTATAATTTTCTTTCGAATCTCCTGAAACAACTCTTTCCTTCGCTTCCTCTGGTCCATGTTGAGTGTGGTACACACCATGTCACCAAACAACACAGTGACGACCTGGAGCCCTATATATAGGCCCACTGACTGATTACAAGATTGTAGACACCTGTGATGCTAATTAGTGGACACACCTTGAATTAACATGTCCCTTTGGTCACATTATTTTCAGTATTTTCTAGGGGTACCATCATTTTTGTCCAGGCCTGTTCCATGAGTTTATTTATTTTTTTATAATTCTGTTGAAGCATGGTTGAAAAGCAATGTCTGACTTTCATTGGTTAACATTCATAGAATTTTTTTTTAATTATTACTTTTGTCAGATTAAAGTTATTTATATGACCATTGTGAGTTTTTCTTTCATTGACCAAAGGGTACCAACAATTTTGTCCACGTGTGTATGTCAAGTTGAGCCATTCATTAATTAATTCACCTTCTTCTCTGCTTATTTACATTTAAGCATTTGGCAGATGCACTAATCCTGACTCACTTACATCTATATCTCATTATGTAGATCTGAGCAGCTGAGGGTTAGAGGCCTTGCTCATGGGCCCAACAGTGGCAACTTGGTGTTCATGGGGTTTGAACTGCTGGGACCTTCTGAACTACAGTCTAATGCCCCACCACACACACCCACACACACCCACATCCACACAAAGTATTAATTTGAAGTTCTCAAGCTGAAATAACATTCATGTACAGTAGTTCATTTTTTTTTTATCTTTCAAACCCACTCTGTTCCACCACTCTTCTAAATGTGGCAATGTTTTTTGTAGTGGGTCATCTTTAAACTAAGGCTGGCCTACCCTTCATCCTATGGGCTCTCAGCTGACATTACTCACTCTCCTATAAATGCATGCCTTGCACTTGATTCTGTGAACCACAAATCATCCTTCTAGATCAAAGGAGCCGTACTGTGCATTTGTTTACTTTTCATGGCTAAACCCCATAACTTCCTTTTATGTTGACATTTTACATAATATTCCAAAATGAATATTCCTGCTTATTATTTTTCTTAGACTTTGCATGCACCTTGCACACGCACACACACACACAGAAATATGATATACTGTAATTGCATCAAAAGTATTTTGCTTGTATACACTTTAACTCTGTTGGTTAGCTGGAGTCCAACTCAAGATCACGCCTATACAGTATTTTTAAACGATACGGAGTCTTTGGTTATTGGCATTGATTAATATATTTTATGACATTTCTCGTTCATGGTTGCAAAACTCTATTTGTGTGGGTGTGCGCAAACATTTTTCCTTTTTCCTTTTTGGAACAAACATTCCAAGAGACAAAACACAATCAGACTGTAATTGATTATAAATTCTGTCCCCTTTGATGGTCTTTTTGTGTGGGCTTTGTTTATGCCTTTCATTTTTAAAAACTTTACTTAGTAGTTTTATCTTCAGATGTCTTGAAAAGCCCTATGGCTTTGCCTTTGTGTGCACTTTTCTTCAGTGCGTCATGCTGTTCCTGCTTTGAAGTCAGAAAAGTGAAGCTCTCGTTCCTTCTAAACCCACCCTCTTTGTACACACAGAAGCGAGACTCCCCTCCTGCACACCCAAACATACCGTTCTGATTTGTTTATGAGACCTGGGTGTTAGGTTTTTTTTTTTCTTTTCTTTTTTTTTTTTTCTTTTTTAACACATCACCAGGGCCCTTCTGTCTTTTTCTGCCCTATTTCACTACCTTTCATGTTTTGTCTTCTTTTCTTCCCCTTGTCTCTTCTGTCTGTCTGTTATTTATTTATTTATTTATTTATTTATTTATTCAGGCTGTCTCTTTTCCCTGTTCAATGGTGAAAATTGTTTATGCCATGCTCCCCCAAGCATATCGAACATCACATGCACAGGGGCAACATCTAACTCTTCCCCCAAATGCTACCTTTGAGAAAGATTTCATTTTTAATACTCAGCTTTCCTTTTCGTGTTTCAGGGGTTTTCATGTTTAACACCGGTGGATAAAATATTTCGGCCAAGAAGAAACATAACAGTCAAGGTTTTGGTTGTGACATAGCATTGATGACCGAGTTGCCATCCTGGCAGCAACAGCAGATAGTAAAAATAAATAAATAATCTAACACTAGATATTAATGTTATGAATAGATATTTATAATGCTATAATTAGATAATTTTGTCAACAATTATTGTGTCCTTTGTGTTTAATCTTCCTGTTAAAGGAGACTATAAACTGCTCTAAGCAATTTGCTAAACCAACACATGCTGAGAAAGATTATATACAGTGTATATATATATATATATATATATATATATATATATATATATATATATATATATATATATATAAATTATTAAAATAGGAAGTGCAGAAAAGTTAATAAATATAAAAATAAAAAGAATGAAATTTTTCTTTATGTTCCATGGTTTAGTGTTTTGCGTGCGTGCGTGCGTGCGTGTGTGTGTGTGTGTGTGTGTGTGTGTGTAAGTGTATTTCAACATGGGAACTCGTACTTTCCCTCAGTTTCAAAGTGTTTTGGTTATTATTGTTGTGGAGACAGTATAATGAAAGTAATCTCTCTCTCTCTCTCTCTCATATTTGTCTCATATTTGTCAGGCGACGTATTTCAAACGTATGACACCCCAGCCTGGTTCTCCATTTTATTTCTGTCTCAAAGCTCCTTGTTTGATGTGACCCAGGCAACACAGGCATTGCAGTTCTAAATATTTAACTTAATCATTTTTTATGAGACACATGAGGGGCAATATTAAAATGCCTTTGCAGTCTCTTTGTCATTATTGGCACACAAGCCTATGAAAAATGAATGAACCCAGAGAAAATATTTGGAAGCATGCTGTGAGATAATGTTGTGAACCTAGAGTAGTGACTAGGGAAGCAGGAGCACTTTAACTTCATTGTGTTCTCACAGACACTCCTTCTGCTCTATAAGAAATACCGACAGTATATTATGCTTGTGTGAACAAACAATTATGGTTTGAACAAAAAAAAAAGAAAAGAAAAGAAAGTCAACCAACCAGCCCAGCTATTAGATCACTGGGATATGCTATGCGTTTTTGTGCTTCATATTTCAGATTAGTTATACTTCCTTTTTCAAACCCTCAGGGAGATTCTTAGGAGAAAAAAAAAAAAAAATCATTATTTAATTAGTTCCACTGCCCATTGCTATCTTTTGCGCCAGGAGACTTGGAGGTGTGCGCTCTTTCTTTCTTATAAATCGTGCGTAGTATAATTTCTGCTTTTTCAAGCTGTGTCCAATTTTGCGATATGTGGGAGTGATATCAAATATACACAAGCAATATTCCTAACAGCTTGGAACAAGATATCCTGCTGTCAGAACCCACAGAAAAATGTAGTTCACCGAAGAGAGGTAATATAGTAGCTATCACTGTTGCTTAGAGATTAGACATGCTTTCATTTGAAACCTAACTCTCCAGCCCAGTTTAAAGCTGAAATTAATATGCATGAGACTGGCACTACCTGTGCTGAATTGACGTTCCGTCTAGGGTGTATCGCCGAAACACGCCCAGCGTTTCCAGGGTAGCCACGGGATCCAGCGTAATCAGATTGGCACTAGAAAAGACTCCGATCAGATTAGAATGGCATTATAAATGAGTCAGATCTGAAAATGTATTTGTGTCCATAAATATTTGGACAGCTGCACACTTTTCACATTTTTGTCCTTGCACACTAGTCACAGTGGTGCACCTGCAGTACTGTATAAAAGGAATTTAATGAAGGCAAACAAGTAAAAAATGCAAGGTCCAAAAAAAACAGGCACAAGCGGGAGTGGTGCAAACAGCTACATACTACGAGCAAGGACAAAATCAAGAAGTCAACATCAAAAGTCAAGACTAGGATATCAAATGAAAAGAACGGCTTTGTAAAGACATATGTCAAAGTTTGGAATATTGCTTCACAACCCCAGAGTCTCTTTATGTAGTCCTCGGTTAGAACTTCATTAAAGATGACATTGTGTGGTGCTGGGTGACGTAGTCCTTAGCTTAGGTGTAGTCCATCTTTTAAGGCCGTAACGTTTGCTTGAAGTCAGAGTTCTGGTTTAATATCACTGCTTCTCTAGCAGAGCCCCTTCCTGGAGGGCTCACTCCAAGAGAACTGTTCCTTTTTGCTCCCCACTGGAGCAGAGTCCTGTAGCTCTGGGTGCCAAGGGTGAAGTGACACAATTTGATTTGTTTTATGATTACAGTACCTGTACAGCAGGCATCTACAGACGTTTGGTGGCTTAAATACTACAAACTCACTGATACAGGGGTAGCTCAGTGGTTAAGGCATTGAACTACGGTTCGAAAGGTCCCAGGTTCAAGTCTCACTACCACCAAGTTGTCCCTGTTGGGCCCCTGAGCAAGGCCCTTAACCCCAGTGCTCAAATATATAGATAAAAATGTAAATGTAATAAGGGCGTCTGCCAAATGCCTAGATGTAGATGTAGATGGGAGTTCAGATGTTCTCCCTGTTCTTGGTTGGTTTCCTCTCACAGTCCAAAGACCTAGAGTAGAGATTAGGCTAATCAGTGTTTCAAAATTGCCCGTAGCGTGTAAATGAGCGTGTCTACTGTATGTGTGTGTGCCCTGTGTATGCCTACCTTGTCCAGGGTGTACCCCGCCTCGTGCCCAAGCCCTCCGTGATCCTGAATACAGGATTAAGCGGTATAGATGATGAGTAAGTAAGTGAGTGAGACTACACACGTACAATATTTATGACGTGGCTTATTTTGTTATACTGTACATGTACAATTGAACAATATAAGTGCAAAATGTGATAATTACCATTTACTTTTACAAGTGTTGAACTAGTACTAGTTTTGAAACTTTTGGGAGCCATAATGCGCTTCATGATAATATTTCTGAAATTGAATTAAATAGAGATACAGTGGAACCTCAGATTGCGAGTACCTCGGTTTATGAGTGTTCCGCAAGACGAGCAAAAGATTTTTTTTTATCAATTTTGACTTGAAAAACGAGCATGTCTTGGTTTACGAGTGCCAAGTTTTTTGACCGACACATACACACTTTCTCGCCTTTACAACCCCCCCCCTCCCTTACTTTACAGCAGTGATTCCGTTAGTCAGCGCTCACGCGAGTGTCATTATAGAGATTTATTTTTTCCCGTTAAAACAATGTTTCCGTTGTTTGTGTGTGTTTGTTGTGAAACTTAGAAAGCGGGGTGGGGGGAGGGAGGAGGAATTTTACTGTGTAAGACAAGGCGAGGGAAGGGACTAATTCCACACACACACACACACACACACAAATACACGGTGCCTGCGCGCACAAACGGAAATACTTATCTGTTGGGATTTATTAAACTTTTTTAAAAGGTAAAGTGCAGGTTAATTTGTTTTATTTTTACTTTATATATTGTATTAATTATTTTTCTGTATTTATTTTTTTGGGCTGTGGAACAAATTATTTGAGTTTTCATTATTTCTAATGGGAAGGTTTGATTTGGTTTATGAGGGTTTTAAGAATACATGCCCATTTCCAGAACTAATTATGCTCATAATCCAAGGTTCCACTGTGATGCTAAACACTCATTTCATATGTGATTGCTTTCTGTAAAAGATACATGAAGAAAGTGCCCTCTCTGCTGAAAGCTGTTGTCTTTGTTATGTCTGGTTACATTCACTTGGTCCTCCCGTTCTCTCGTTGGGATTTCTGAACTCTCACTGTAGAAGACAAGGCGGTTAGATGATGCCCCAAAATGTTAGACGGTGCACTTGAGCTATGAAAACCTTAATAAACACCAAGGGTTCGATATATATTACTCACTCACTCACACACTTACTCATTCATTGTCTATACGGCTTTACCCTGTATTCAGGGTCACAGGGGGCCTGGAGCCTATCACAGGACACTGAGGACACAAGACAGGGTACACTGTGGACGGGATGGTAATCCTTCAGAGGGCACATCCATACAGTATACACACTCACATGCTCATTTACACAGTACGGGCAATTTGGGAACGCCAATTAGTCTAATCCGCATGTCTTTGGGCTGTGGAAGGAAACCCGGAGGAAACCCACTAAGCACGAGGAGAACATGCAAACTCCATGCACACAGAGCCGAGGCGAGAACCAAACCAAACCGACACCTGTAAATGCAAGGCGACGGTACAAACCTCTAAGCAACCATGCCACCAGTTTAAAAAAAAATAAAAATTCTAAAATCAACCAACTTATCAGTATCAAAGTACTCTTTAAAATGTTGTACTTTTTCTTTGCTTCATATAAAAGTTTTATAAACAACATAAATAATCAATAATATATTCATAATAATGTTTTTCTTAAAATGGAGTTATCTCCATAAAACACTGAAAGGGTTTTAAAAGTTCAAACTAAGAAGACTTGATAGCATAAATGTTTCTACTTGCTAAGTTTGTGAAATTGATCCATGATCATTAGAATGTCCAATGAGTGTGATATAAATAAGTAAAAGAGAGAGAGAGAGAGAGAGAGAGCTCTTGCTGCCTGAGTGAGATTACAGAACATATTATTATATATTTATAGAGGGACAGAATTTACCAGCTTTTTTTTGTGCACTACACAAGATTTGACAGGGCAATAGCCGATGGTATTTTTAGGAAGCAATATAATGCTGTTTAAGAGCCTATGTGACAATATTTGAACAAAAAAAATCTTGCCATTTTTTGCAGTGTGTAATATTGAGAAGTGAATTATGTTTGTGTCGTGAGGAAAGATTAAAGAAGTGTTATTCTTGAGAAATAATGTAATTACATTCTGGAGACAATATGTCCTCAAAATAGAAAATATGTGCACTGGAAGAATGAGGCTGTTGCAGGTGAAGCCGGTGTCAAGATAAATGTGTGGAGAAAACGATTTGGTTGGAATTTCAAAATATAAAACTATTTACTTTTACTGTTCTGCATTCTAATCTTTATCATTTACAATATATCTCATCTTCATCACAAATGCTACAAATGTGTCTTTTGTAATATTAACTCATCAGATTCAAAGGAACTGCTAGCACATATTTGATTATTTGAAAGTTAAGGTTCTGACTGAACCAAATTCTTTAGTGAGCATATAAATGCATTCTCAATAATACCTTGCATTAATGTAAAAAAAAAAAAAAAAAAAAATTTGATTTATGAAAAACGAAGTTCTTAAAATGTAAATCCCTCATCTGCAGGAAGGCAGGGCGATGACAACTAACCCCTAGTCTCAGATTTTTACATCACCAAACATAACAGTGTTATATTTTATTTCTGACAATTGAGTCTTTTTTTTTTTTTTTTTTTAAGATCACAAGCATTTTTCCCCTACACTAATTTACTGTCATGGTGGCACGCTGATATCGTACATTTTGATCCTGAGCTTGGGTTCCTGCCTGACTCGCAGCATTCCCAGAGAAGAGACCAGGATCACCCTGAAGTGGACACTGAAGACAAATGAATATAATTTAGGCAGCTTTTTATTTTTAGATCGAGTCATACAGTATAATGCAGACTGTCATACGAAACCCTGTACAGTTTCCATTACAATCATGGAAACTGTACTACATTAAGAGTGCATTGATTTAGCAATATCACATGACCAAGTGTGCTATTGTACTGAATATCAGCTGACTTTTCAGATGTAATATTACCAAATAATACGTTTATTTCTGTTCCATGAACGAAAATCTGTCGAATCTACTTGTATTCCATCAATTCTGCTATATAGTCGGATATTTTACGCCACAGGTGTAATACTGCCCCCTCTCTCCAGGGGTCTCTCTTCACCAGGAAACCTGAAACAAACTATAAGTGTGAACTGAAACAACTGGAAAATACTCCCGTTTACACCTCTGGGCGATGACAATCTTGCTTATTTCCAGAACGCACACTGCCTACAAGCAGCATCTGCGCATGATTTTTGCATGTCTGATCCTCCAGGGCAGCTCAAAGGTGGGAACAAAACCCAGTCCTACTTTGTGATCATTTTCCCTGCCTGTCAGCCCTTTCCCTGAGAGAAAAGAGGAAGAAAGGAAACAAGAACGGGCCAGACAGTTCCGTTTGTGTTTGAATGATTCCCTTAGTATTTACTGTTTTTAGCCCTGATGATGAGAAGAACTGCTTTAATTCCCACCTCAGCAGCCGTGTACGGCCTTTGAGTAAATAGGTGTTGTTGAGCTTTTTTGTCAGCTTTTTCGAGCAGAAACAAAAAGGGGTTTTACACCAAATCATGCACTCAACTTGGTATGTATGTGTGTGTGTGTGTGTGTGTGTGTGTGTGTGTGTGTGTGTGTGTGTGTGTGTGTGTGTGTGAGAGAGAGAGAGAGAGAGAGAGAGAGAGAGAGAGAGAGAGAGAGAGAGAGAATATGGACAAGTCAAAAATATCCAGATGTCAAAATGAGGGACAAGGAAAAAATGCACATATATTACGTACATAATGGTACTCATAAAAAAATTGGAAAATCATTTATATCCTTATCATGCTCTGGAGTGTGTAAACCTATGCACAAAAAAGACTAACAAAACTATTAATTTCAATACTCTTACTAAGAAAAATCAATACTATTAATTTCAAACATTAAAAAATTCAAAAACTTAAAAAAAAATTTTTTTTAAAGACATTTTAAGGGTTTTTTTTGTTGTAAAAAATCTAAAACCTTTGGAGTCTCTAATCATAACTTCACTAGGTCATGCAGTAAGAGCATCATTAAGCACTTTAGTGAAAATCATAGTTATTTTATATTATGGGCATTAATTAAAGTTAATTAAACTGAGACAAACACACAAATCATTCTATTATGACAAAAGTAATGGCACCTGTTCACTTATGGCTATAAGTACTAAACAAATGCCTTGGATGATGTTAGATTTAGACCTTGCCTTCTATTATTATTACTCATCTCACTCACTCACTGATCATCTATACTGTTTAATCCTGTATTCAGGGTCATGAGGGGCCTGGAGTCTATCCCAGGAGACTTAGGACACAAGGTAGTGTCATAATCTGAAGGTGATCAGCATATGTACTGGGTTTGAGGATGAAGAAAAGTATTGTTTATGATTTTTTTAAACAATTTTATTTAGATTTAACTTACACAAAAACTTCACACAGCTTTACTAAAAATTGATAGATGTGGCCTAATATTAGCAAAAACATTTCCGAAATAGACGGGATGTACATATTTTTCTTAAGGTTATTTGAAGCTTGGAAAAAAACTCATATGGTGGTTAATTTATCAAATTTGAGGTCAGATTTTATTTAACTGCCATCTAATGGAAGGAGTTTAATGTTTTCATCAAAACAGAAAGGCAAGCTACTTGTAATTTTTCTTAGCATTTTTCGATTTTTAGTTATTTGTTACATTTTTATTCAGGTTCAGTAATGTACTGTATATGTGATAAATAAAGCCACAAATGTTCTTATTACACTTTGACTGTTACACAATGATGGGTGACGTACACAATCCTGTACTGGAGTAAAAGTAGAGATACTGTACTGTAGGTGAAATAATAATTAAAGTAAAAGTAGAAATTTCTCCTTTACATTTGTACTTTAGAAAAGTCCAAAAGGACTTAGCTGTAAATGTACCTAAGTATCAAATGTATTTTGCATTAGCTCTCTGTATCCTTCAAGTCATAATAAAGGTTGGATTGTTGTAGAATGTAGTGGAGTGAAAGTAAAGTTTCCAATAATAGAAATAACCAGAAGTCCAGATTTGTGACAACTGTACATAAGTACAATATTGGAGTAAATTTACCTGTTAATAAATGTTACTTTCTACATCTGCTGTTACATTTCCTGCTGTTTTATCCAATATCATACAGTACACTAGTAAGGTTGTCAGTATTGTAAGTTGCATTGTTTTGTTTCGTTTTCTCTCTGTTACATCAGAGATAATGTTGTGAATCATGATGTCTACTATCTATACATACTTTCTTAAAATGTGAAGTTGGAAATGGCTGCCTGTACTGCTACACAGGATGATTAGTCGCCTTTTAGTGCTGCTGGGAATCGTCGGGAAGCAGCTGTGCCCCTTCTAGTGTGGGTATCTGTTTGGGAGACTCCACCTTAGAGTACTGTACTTACTGGCCTTTCACTTCTCCATCACCACCAAACTATGCAACTCACACTATCTAGGGTTAAGGGTGGATTTGGACACACGTTTGTGCGCGTAATGAAAATTTGTACATCCCAGGGTAGACTTTTATTCAGATAAAGATAGAAAATTAAGGCACAGTACAGCATGTTCTGACACATGGACACTTCTCTTTGTGCTTCTTCATCCCTGCTTACAAACACCGATAACTCTGATTTAATCCTATGATGAAAGGTTGCCCTCTCCAACCTAGAATATAGCATTAGTGACAAAAGACAGTGCCCCAGTGCTGAAAGCAACTTAAGGCTAAGGCACTGCCATTTGCCCCCCTTTGCCATCCACTAGATTAAAGAGAAACTATCATAGAGAGATCATAATAGTGGCTTTCACTGCTTTCAAAGCTTTGCAGATTGCTTGGGTCTCTACCATCTACAGCCAATATCTCCGTCTCATACAGTACACACAGATGTGTGGCTGACAACAGCAGGACACAATAACAAAAACTGGTCCTGTTTAATTAATTAGCTAGCCTGCCAGGAAACAATGAATTCATTTAACAATTCAATTCAATTTTATTTTATTTGTATAGCGCTTTTAACAATTGCATCCAAAAAGTGTTTTACATTTACATTTAGGCATTTGGCAGATGCTTCTATCCAGAGCGACTTACAAATGTGCTTTGAAGTTTCCATCATTGGATAGATACTTATATTGAGGTACTAGGTTACTAACTAAGTACCATCAGTCAAACACCATTGGGAAGGTATTTTTCTTTTTTTGGTTGGGAGAGCGATTAACCCAAATATTGAAGAAACAGAGCGGTCTTTAGTCGTCATTTAAAGATTGGCTCAGCTGTACAGACATTTAGAGGAAGTTCATTCCACCTAGATCTAGCAGTACTGTTGGATAGGAGGGAACGTGGTGCAGTGTGGGGTGTGATTAGAGATGAGAAGTATGTGGGTGCTGGGCTGTTTTTAGCTTTGTAGGCAAGCATCAGCATTGAATTTGATGCGGGCAGCTACAGGAAGCCAGTGGAGGGAGCGGAGACGTGGGCTTGTGTGGGGGAACTTGGGAAGGTTGAAAACGAGACGTGCAGCTGCATTCTGGATCAGCTGCAGAGGACAAATGGTGGACAGAGGCAGACTTGCCAAGAGTGAGTTGCAGTAGTCCTGTCTTCAAATAACAAGGGAATGAACAAGCCCATGAGTAGCCTAGGGTTAGGGTTAGGGTTAGGCTTCTGATGTTGTAAAGTCACCCACAATCTTCTTCTTATAGGCAGCAATTTGGCAATATTTAAAAGTTTCTATTCTTATTAAATATTTAAAACTTCATATTCTTCTTATAGGCAGCAATTTGGCAATAATTTCAATATTCCAAATTTAATTAATGTCCAACACGTACACCATTTATATTTTTTTTCATGTCCAATTCCTCCCCATCACTAGGGGGCTCCCACATTAAGGCTACTACTACCACTCAGCCGGGTGGGCCGAAGACTATCACGTGTTTCCTCCGAACCACGTGACGCAAGCCGGCCGCATCTTTTCGAACTGCTTGCTCACGCACCGTTGGGGGCGGCGTAACACACTCCGACTATATAGGACGGCGCTATCCGCTCCTTTTGCTTGCGTGAGCTCACAGACGCCCCTGATTGGCTGTAGAGCCGTGATTAATGTGGGAGCACTAAGTACCTCTCATCCCTCCCCTCTGAGAGAGCTCGGCTAATCAGCTCTCTCTCCGGCTGCAAGAGGTTACAGCATCACCCGGGATTCGAACTTGCGATCTCCGGATGATAAGACGAGCACTTTACCGCTGCGCCACTCGGAGGCCCTGACAATTTTTATGTTCAAACTGAGTATGAGGACAAAGACATATTTTGGATTATCAGTGCCCAATTACAGTATGTAACATTTATGCAATCAGAACATTTAAAAGTCACTAAACAGATTTCATTTAACCCTGATTATGCTATTTACTGCTGCAATTATGTTTAAAATCTCGTAAAAATTAATCAGAATATTCAACAGATACTGTGTGGATGGTCAAACAGAGCATGTGACGGTCACGGTGGTGGTGAACGAACAGTGATGTTTCAGCACAAGCAGTGTTTTGGACCAGAGAAAACTACATGGTCACAGGCAGGCTGGGAAACCATTTCCCATGATAACCATTTTCTATCTCACCTAGATAATGACACTTCTCATGCCAGCAAACCTGATTTCCCCATGAAGAGTTTCCAGCTCAACTGCTGTGCCTCCTCAGAGGGCTTCTCATTCAGCCCTAACTGCAGCTCTGCGAGACCAGGGTACTGAATCTCAGCACCTCAACTTCTCTCCTGCTCCACATCACTACTCCTTAATAAAAACAAAAGAGCAAAAGCTTTTCCACTCTGGTTTGTGTTCTGCATCTGCTGCTGCAAGTTTTTACTCTGGCTGAAAATACAGGCATGACCACTGATTGAGAACCGGCTAGTGTATGTAGCAAGTTTTCCATCAGCTCTTGTAGCAGCAGGATTTTGAGCAAGAGCTGACCTGAAGACTCTGCTTGGTAAATGAAGCCATTCTCCCTGACCCATTCTACTCCACCAGTGCTTCCTGTCAAAGCGCTCACCACTGAGGATGATGTCCAAGCATTCCAATCAGGTGGGTCGTAGCAAGAGCAGGCCCCAGTTCTCACCCCTTTTCTCACTGGTGAGACTCAGCCACTGACTATGACTGGGTCAAGGAAGGGATCCTGATCCCTACAAAACAGTGGCAGAATTCCTTCAATGCCCTGCTAAATGTTGTGCTCCAGATCACTAATGGCGGTCTAGAGCTAGATTACCTGGCAGCTTGAGACCTTCCTTTAAGGAAATAAATATATCCTTGTCATCATGGACTATGCCACACAGGCATAAATAGTCCTTCTATTTAGCTAAGTTGGTCTAGCACTGGTGTCTTGCACCGCCAGGGTCCGGGTTCGATCCCCGGCCAGTCTTGATTCCCGTCTCTGTGTGCATGGAGTTTGCATGTTCTCCCCGTGCTTGGTGGGTTTCCTCTGGGTACTCCGGTTTCCTCCCACATTCCAAAGACATGTAGGTTAGGCTAACTGGTGTTCCCAAATTGCCCATAGTGTGTGAATGAGTGAGCGTATGTGTGTGTTTCTGTGCCCTGCGATGGATTGGCACCCTGTCCAGGGTGTACCCTGCCATGTGCCCTAAGTCTCCTGGGATAGGCTCCAGGGCCTCCGTGACCCTGAATACAGGATTAAGTGGTATAGATGATGAGTGAGTGAGTGAGTGAGAGTGGTCTACTTTTTGACTAAGGTATGCCCTTCATTACTAAGTTGATATCTGAATCAAGACATCTGTCTACCCTACCCAAACAGACAATCTACAGTAGTTGAAAAGTATACTTTATAATGTGTTGTAATTAAAAGGAGTGAAAATGGTACACCAAGGCCATGTCAGGAGTGAAAGTCCTGGTGGAGCATCTGGGCAGGGATCTGTTTCATATCCATCCTTGACTTCACAAAAGGCTACTGACAAGTTGCCCCTGCACCACAGGCAAGCCCCAAGATGGCGTTGTTGTAATAATGGGTTCTAAAGTTTGGCCTCGAAATGTTACCAGGGGCTGAGAGAGGTATAGTTACTATGTAACCCTGTAGCACAATGTAAGGATTTATCCAATGATAAAAACTTCAAAGCACTGGATGAGAGTGTGTGCTAAATGCCTAAATGAAAATGGAAGTGTAACTCGAAAATCGCACTAGCAGGGGGCTAATGAGAGAAAAAAAAACGTGGTGGCCAACAGAGGATACCCATAACCCACTAATAAACATTAGGCGTATGCCTTCATTATTCCTGTATAGTAAAAAAGGGTTTTAAGGGGTTGGGCATCAGTGCTGGCTATTCACCAGCACACTGTTTACCCTCACTTCCCTCCTCTCATCTTCCCCTTAATCCCATTTTTTAAAAAGCAAAATCTCTCTCTCTCTCTCTCTCTCAGTAGGTCTTAATAATTTCTCTTAATGGGTCCTGAAAACCATAGAAACTGCACTGACTGTTAAAAATTGCTGCTGTTACTGCTGCTGGCATCCTTGCAAAAATGTAAAACATTAGTAAATATTATCATTATTAGCCTGGAGTGATATAAACCTGTTTTTATTTTTTCTCTTAAACCAGATTTAATCATTACCTAATAATAACTCACAGTTTCCGTCCTACCAGTGCAACATTATATTACATTTAAAAAAAAAATCTGTGCATTCAGGATAGTCAGGATAAGTACCAGATTATAGACAGATCAAATGATATGATATGGTATCAGATAAAATGATAAAGCATCAGCATAATAAATATATTCTTTAAAAACCGGACTGCATATGTAGCAGAAATCGCTGTAGATAAACTCAAATGGTGCGAGGCATTAGATCTGGCCATTTGTAAGGGAGCCACATGCAAGAGCATGCTGATCTATTTCGCCTAATTGCTGCATGTTCACGTCTGAGGCATCAACACACAGCTGCAGGGAACAGGTGTGTGTCTCTGTGTGTGTGTGTGTGTGTGTGTGTGTGTGTGTGTGTGTGTCTGTGTGTGTGTGTGTGTCTGTGTGTGTGCGCACCCCTAATGAATTAGCTTCCCCCCAGCAAACAGATGCAAAGATATTTCATGCAGCGAGCTGTCTCTGTCTTCATCTGTCATGAATAATAAGCCCTAGAATATCAGATGTGCTCAAATACGCATTCCCATATTTAGATATGGAAGATTTCTATTTCCAAATGAAAGGACATCACGGCAATCTTTGAAAATGCTACTTGAATTGTTCTCTTTCGGAGTATTAACATTCTTTACAAATTAAAAGATCATGCAGTAATGGAGGATCTTTGGGTCTTCTTGGCTAAGAGTCGCAGTTGCTGCCTTTATGAGATCTTACAAATTTCAGTATTTAATTTTCATATTTCAAATTGAATTACTTTATATATATTTCGCACTTTCCTGATTATTGAGAGAAAACTAACAGTCACACACACACACACACACACACACACACACACACACACACACACACAAATTAATCTTCATAATCATCTTCAGTATTCAGTATTCAGATGCCAGATGTCATGTTTTAAGTCCCTGCCAATCTAAGTTATACATTTAATTTACTTGTAATAGTAGAAAAAAATATATAGATGTTAATCAGGATCAATATCTCTATCATTATTTTACTCAACAGGCAAGTAAAGTCTTGTCGTTCACAACTCAGAGCGTTACATCTGGAAGCTGCAAAAAGAAATAAGAAAGAAAAAAAGAAGAAAAATAACTGCAAATTTGGAAAAAGACACATGAGGTTGACTTGTTAAAGCAAATGATACTCAACAATAATTTGTTAAAATAAAAATAAAAAACTACAAATCAAGATGGACATTTGATTAATAGAAAACTAATATGAGGTCAATTTTACACTTTTGAGAAACGCTTCATTAAATAATACTATTTCAAACCAGGCTGCTGCATTGTGAAGAGCCATTCATCAATAATGCGTATGGCATGGAAGAGAACTTCTAAAAAAACAAATAGAACGGTCGAAGTTGTTGTACTGAAATTTAAGGTGTTGACTGATTCACAGCGTCAGCTCATTCATTAAGTAACATGCAAGAAAAACCTAAAAGCTGACATTAGTCTCGCAGCAACATGGAGAATATGGATCTAAACTTCACTTTCGGAGCAGCAAAGAAAGATGTGTGTGGTGTTTTGTGGCCTGCCATTCTCATCATACACATGCACAAATGTGCCTGTCACAGGTGTACAAACAGTACAAACAAATAGCTCTAATTATATTCCAAAGAATTTACAAAAGCGCAAAACCACAAACTATCGCTCATTTGGAGGACACCAAAAAAAAAATAAAATAAAAAAAAAAAAACCACAACCTACAAAACTAGCAAAGGATTCAAAACGGACCTTAAGGAACTCAAGGACCCGAAAGTGGAAACTGGATGTTTCTAATGCAGGTGTAGTAATGCAATTGACTATTTAGTTAATCAATCTTTAATTTATTGTACAGTTACATAGCAGGAGTCTGTAGGCCAAGCTCATTGACTTAGAGTAAAGCTCGTGTGTTTGGCAACCACACCACATCATCAGAGAACAATCTGACTGACTGAATTTCCCCAGATCCTAAAGACAGACATACTGTAGTATCGGAAAAATGTTTGTAAGTAATACATTGGGTAAAATGACAAGAAAATATTTTAGCTTAAGAAATATCATACAATTCCTCTGCTAAAGGCCCTAAAGGTGTTGAGGTGTCTTCACTGAGTATTTTACATAGACTTTATGGCCAAAGATTTGTAGTCTCCTGACCATGGACTCCATTCACAGACTTAATTTTCCAAAAGATTTTGCCACAAAGAATGTCTCTCTATGTTGTTGGATTACAGTTTCCCTAACTAAGCATGGCAAAATGGAATTAACCACGGGCAAAGTGAATTCCATAAGACATGGCTTGTCAATGTTGAAGTGGGACACTCACAGGGTCTTGACCTCAACCCCACTGAAAACCATTGGAACGAATTGGAATACCAACTGCACCCTGGACCTCTTCACCCAAAATCATTGACCCGACATCTTTTCCCTCACTAATGTTCTTGCAGCTGAATGAACACAAATACCTCGAGACTCTCCAATATTGTCCACGGATATCCTTCCCAGAGAAGTGGCATTTATTGTAATAGCAAGGGGAGATTCAATTGAAATGCAGAATGGGTCAGGTGACCTTGAGCGTGATATTGTATTCATACAAAACCTCCACAAACACCATTTATTATCCATCAATTTATGATTTGTTCCTTAACTAGTTATTTGTCTCCATCAGCACATATCCTTCCATGACTAAGGGAACTAACTCACTGGGACTGGCAGAGCTGGTGAGACACAGTTAGCAACTGGCAGTCAGTGTAATTAACAGCTTACGCTTCTCTTTATATTTCCACCGATTGTGCTTTATAATATTGGCTCTATTAACTTCCAGGTTCTGGGTTTAAATCCCAAATAGCATTACATGGAAAGCTAGTTTGCTAGGGGTACAATCCATTGTCACACACACACACACACACACACACACACACACACACACACACACACACACACACACACACACACACACACACACCAAGTCAGTTGTTCTCATCTCAGTATGGTGGACTGTACAGACCTACTGTCACCCATGCCGGTGACCAAAAGTTAGTGTTAATATGTACAGTGATGCATATATTTAAACCTCCCAGTGCTGTTATCGTAAATTATCACCACTTGTGAAATTCCTCTTGTCCAAATATTTCTATATTTCTATTCTATATTTCAATTATAATATTTCTTAAATGTAAATAAAAATCAAGTTGATTGTGGTCTTGAACAATTTTGACTAAAAGACAACCCTGATCATCCCAAAAAGTACTTCTGTCGCCTGACGGACAAGGCAGCTAACGTGCTGGCCAATAATATCTCAGAGAAACAAGTTGTGGCTGAGGTGATGGAAGGAAAGATTGATAAAACATGTTTGGGCCAGAAGCCCGTCTCGGTCCACTCCGGCATCTTGTACTGACCTGGTCAACACTGAACCCAGTACCAGTACCAGTACTCACTCACTGATTCATCAATCTCATCGACAAGACAGAGCAGCCTGGTCTGGTTTTAAAAAACTCCCCAGCAATCCTTAGGTTGTCTTTTAAGTTAAAATGAAAGATAACTGAGGCCTTTATTTGTACCATATGGTATATTACTGCACAGTTAGAATATTTCTTTACATATCCCAGCTTACAGTAAGTCTAAAAAAAAAAGAGCTTTAACACGTTTTTTTGCTATTGAGCAAGTGTTGACGCAAGTGTTTTTGCCTACATACAGTATGAAACACATAAATCATCACAGTTGTAGACGATGTTTCTTTGAGCCTTTAGAGGCCAATCATCTGAACAGACATGTTGCATTGATTCGTTTTGGTATAACGATATGTTTGGAAGCTCGGTATAAGTTCTTACACCAGCCTTCACATCTGTTTGATAGATAACACGACGTTAATCTGCATGAGATGGGCAATGAGATTTAGATCAAAAGAGAAATGTTTTTAAATGCACCATCGCTGACACCTACAGTTATCAGTGACGTTTTATTCCTCGAAGAATCATACAGAACATACTTACTATACAACTTACTGTATAATTCCAGTTTGTACTGTATCAGGATCTGGATTTTTACTCTATTTTTTCTATCAAAGTATTTCTTGCTTTGTGTTTATGACCCAATTACTGTACTTCGCAGGCTAGTCCAGCTCACTAACATCGGAGGTGAAGAAAACCGAACCTGTATAAAGAGCGTGATCGTTTGATCGATAATGCCGAGCGACACAGTAAACAAGCTCATCCGATTGGTTGCTTTAGGCAATATTTTAATTTTGATTCCCTCATCATTGAAGATGTTAAGTTGAAGTTTAAAGTATTTGTTGTGTTGTAACGTAAACATGTTTTTACCCATAATTTTTTATCTGCTCGTTTTAATATTATAGTTATATTATTACATTAATATTCTTCCTGCCCATTCAGAAAGTTAAAAATGACACTGGGAAGTAGCTGATAGTTTTTGTTTCCATCTTTTAGTCATGAACATGCCAAAAGCGGCAACTAGACTCAACGCACCAGCATGGCTGCAAACTATCAGGCCGAAAATCTTGCAGACTCGTGTGCAGGTATTTTATTTAAGAACACACACACACACACACTCACTGGCAAGTAAGTAAAACTTGGGTTTTCAAGGTCAGAATCAAAAACCCAAATTACCCATATATGCTCACACAGTATAAAAAGACTCTCAGTTCACATGCTCACTATAAAGTAAAGTAAAACCTCTGTATAGTATCTGATAGTTTGTTCTACCAAGCCTTCTGTATGTACAGTATACTGTGTCAGGTTACCTTTCATGTCCCAGTTTTTTTTTTTTTTTTTCATTTGTTCATCCCTTGCCCTTTGCCTGTTTATCATTGTTCACTTCCTCCACTACCTGTGTTTGTTTTGTTTTTTGGGGTTTTATTAAAGTTGGCTGACCTCTGATTGCATCCACCTATAGTTTCTGTAGATGATAGATTACTTCACCTTCATCATAGACGAGGCTAAGTCATTGAATGAACAGAAGCCCTTAAAAGAACCAGCAGAAATACAGCAACACACTGCATCTAGAGCTAGAGCTGGTTCACCAGCCAATTATGCGGCCCATGGCTAAGTGCCACGCCACATTTCCCCAACACCAGAAGCCACCATTTTGGTCCCATTCACACCACCTCTCCTATCCCAGCCAGCTGCCACACGGTTCACATGTCTCAAGAAGTACTCTGGAGAGGAGATAAGGTGCAAGGGCTTTCTGCCTCAGTGCTCCCTATATTTCACAAGCCAAGACAGAGTTAGTGAGCAGCTGAAGATTCATCGGTCACCTCTCTGTTCAGCACAGGAGTCTGTGAATTGGGAACGTTGCATCTTACAACTTCTTCTTTGAAAGATACTGACGGATCACTTACAAGAACAAAAAGAGTGGGGTGGATGTAGGTGCTGGCTGGAAGTGCTGGAATTGCTACACACTAAAAAATGCTGGCTTGTTTTTACTACCCAAACGCTGGGTTGCCTCTGTTGGGTCATTTTTCTGGGTTATTTACAGGGAGTTGGGTACTTTTTGTTTAACCCAGCTTGCTGGAGGTTGGAGTTGGGTTAGCTAGTGACAGCTAACATCACAGACAAGACCGCCCCTCCCCCTGAAGTTCACCGGTGTACTCAGTGGCTGTGTCAGCTTTGTGTCTTTTTTTTGGTCTTCCTCCTCACGCATTTAAGAGGAAATGTAAATCAACTATGACTGAATTTGTTCACTGAATGTAACATTTATTACTGTTACCATGGTAACGTCACACTCAAACTTTCAGCCCGATCTGTGCTATAGCATGCTAGTTTATCTGACAATGGCTGCTAGCTAGTTACACCAAAGACACCCACCTGTGTATGAAAGAAACAGCAAACATGTCTGAGCTTTTTAGCTTTCTTTGTAGAATGCTTGCAGGGCGTATGAAGATGGTGAAGTGATGAATGAAAGCTAAACTGTTAACTGTAGTGCCAGCATGACGCTAGCATTTAGCTAGGTTGCTAGCGTTAGCAACCACATATAAAAAGCTGAGGTGTTACAAAACACTAAATCTTCTTACAAATATGCATACTAGCCAACACTCTCGATTTTTCCATAAACCTTTACTTTCTTTCTTTCTAAGGTTGGAACCGACACCGTGGAATATCTCCAGCAGGCTGAAGTGTCAAGGCCGAACCCCTACATCCTGATGTTGGGTGATAATGACCAGCACTGCTCTCAGGCATTAGTGCTTCTCAGTCATAGTATCGTAATGATGTCGCTGTTGAACTGGTTTTGTATTATCTGATCTTGTGCTTTTGACAAATAAATATAAATATTTTGTCTGCGATTTGTACAATTAATTGGGTGTTGTTTATTACATATATGTATGGTTTGCGAAACTTAACATTCCAGTTAATAGAATAGGTAGTGTAGAATAGTTTTGGGTAGAACATTTGCCCAATTTATGTGGTAGAATTAACCCAGCATTATAGTTAAATATGACCTAGCATTTGGATTTAATATTTTACCCATCTTGCTACTGTAGGTTACCCAAATAACCCATTTTGCTGGGTTAAATTAACTCAGCATGTAGTTGGTCCAATATTTATCCAGCAGCTGGGTTAAAAACAACCCAAAATTTACCCAGTATTTTTTAGGGTGTAGATTTATTGCATTTTAGGAGCTTTATAAAAAGATTAAGAGCTTTAAAAAAAAGAGCTTAAAATATTTAGAGAAAGGGGATGCTGAACTTATTTTAGCACAAGATGAATCCCCCCCCAAAAAATCTACATTTTATTAAAATAATAATTCACCAAGTATTAATACAAGGTAACAAGTTACAATAATTTGTACATTTTAAGCCATTGCACCCAATATATATAATTTTGTTGAACGTTTTCAGCATGAAATCGTACTAACTCTTCCTTTCTTGCCTGTATGCCTGGGCGCCTAGATTGCAGATCCCAAGAGACCACTTCACCTATTCGCTATATATATGTCAATGTGTGCCAATCACTCTTAGAGAAGGATAAGTTGCACTTCTATTTCTGCCTCAGTGTCAACCTGCTTAAACACCAAGGACGTGTGCGTGTTGCCTTTTCACTACCATCATAACACCACCTGCAATGTTCACAAAAATGTTATTGCAGAAGCATCAACTGAGTTATTGGACCTAATAGATTTAAAAACTCTTTACAATTAATATAACATTCCCAAATTACTTTTTTAATTAGGGCCAGTTCCTATCATGAGAAAATCATGGCGCTGTACATATTGGATCTAGTGTAGACCTTTATGTTGTAGCACATGTGTATAAAACTACAAAACAAATTCGGCACTTTTCTACAGCAATTTTTTTCTTTTCTTCTAACAATCAATTCTCTTATAGATGATTAAATTCTTGTTTAGAATTTTTGTTAAGGGCGGAATGTGCCTCAAGCACACAACATCTGAGCACTTTTCCAACAAAAGAAGCCATAGTTCACTTAATATCATTTTTCCTTCTTCTTTAAAATAATACCTGTCATTTTAGATGATACTTTGTTCATGTCATGTGGCACTATAACCCAAAGGGGTTCCTGATTTTTGCTGTTTTTTTAGAAATTTATCTTAAAATATAGTCTAAAATAAATGAAATCTTTCAGTGATCCAGGTTATCCAGAATGCCTTGTGCTCATGGATGAACATGAACGTGTCACCGGTCACACTTAGCTTTTAATGCGATACTGTGCTATTGTCTCTTGGTGAAGGACGAATAGTTTGTTGTCACAGTCCCTGCTCTTAGTGTTATGCGCTAAAATGCCCCCCTGCTACAGATTCCACCCCCTATATAATCTCCGTCGAATATTATATTAGAACAGAAATTTATAGTTTATGATTTAGAAATTACAAATTAGACCAAATGAATTTGATTATAAAATGAGCATTATAAAAAATTACATGTTGTATAGGGAAAAAAATATAAATTATTATTTTTATATACATGATGTAGTTTTTGATATTGCTTATTTAATAATAAAAATCATTTCGTTAAATTTTTCATCATAAATATTTATTTATCGCAAGCATTTTTGTATTACATGACAAATCCCTGTAAAATAAATGTGCCACAAAATAAACATTATATGAGAATTTGTATTCATGGTCTCGACACCTGTCACGTGCCAAGGGTTAATTATAATAGTTATATCATATTTGATAACAATAAAATTATGAATTTATGTTGTAATATAATATTTGATAGAGATTATGTAGGGGGCAATCTGTGGCAGGGGGGCATTTTAGCGCATAACACCGGTATCGAAGACGGCCGCCTCATCTTGGTCACGTGACTGACGAACGGATTCCGTTCTGGCTCGATTGCTTTTCCTGTATTGAATTTGGGCTTGAATTTTTACTTGAATTTGTACTTGAATTTCCAAGCTTGAATTTTCTATCTGAATTTTTACAGCTTGAATTTTCTATCTGAATTTCACGTGTGACATTCAGAGCACTTAAATGTTGCTTTTTACATGTTGTTTTTAAAATCAAATATTTCAGTTGAATAAATTCAGTAGTATTTACATTTCAAAATTAACAATTCAACAGTTATTAAATTTCAAAATGTATTTTTCAAAGGCTGATATAATTCAAGTAATTATGATGCTAATTTGCTTCCATACTTTGCCTATCCCTCAGTATTACTGTAACATTTTATTGTCCAGATGTTCACTAGGTCAGGGGTACACATGTTTAGCCCTGGACAGTCGCAGTCCTGCAGATTTCAGCTCCAACCCTGAAAAAAACGTACCTGCCTGTACCCTTAGTAATCCAGAAGACGTTGATTATCTTTTTCAGTTGTGTTTTGATTAGGTTTGCAGAATTCCAACTCTCTAGGACCAAACTTGCCTCCCACTGCACCAAGTGGATAAATAAGCTCGAGTTAGTCCAGAATGCAGCAGGCAGAGTCCTTACTCAAACTCAATGTGAGCAAATCACCCCGGCCTTATCCATTCTGAATTGGTTCCAGGTGAAGTTTTTCCATTTATTTTAATACACTATTTTCTCGCACCACAGTACCTAAATAAGGATTTTATGTGTATGAACTTGTATTATTTTATGATCTCGTATTATTATCTGTTATTACCTGTTGGTATTTTATGGGATTATCTTGCCACACCCAAGTTAAATAAATTAAAAAAAAAATCAGGATGTTTGCTGGTACCTTGTAAAATGAAGACTACACCTCTTGAGTTTTCTTTATCATGTCTTCTTAGGCAGTTTTTCCATGTCAATATTGCTTCTGGCTTGCTTATTGGGGAAATAAATAAAGATATAAAATGTATAATACTATCCATTTGCTAATTTATATCCAGAATTGTTTATTTACAGGTTTATCTATTCTTAAATGTGGTACATAAATTACATTTCATTTCATTAATGAGCATTGAGTTGTGTGAACATTGGCACATCTTCTAAACAATATATCCAGGAGTTCCACCCAGATACCACTCGGTCAGACCTCTGTTTGTCGCTAACTAGTTACCCGGTTACTAATTTACCTATTGCTCTCTTTCAGGATTCTGTCAAGATGACAAACAAGACACCCAAAAGCCAAGCTTTCCAAAATCATTGGCTCCCTTTATACCAACCCCAACTCTAATCCAGACTTCTTAAATAGCAACTCAAAGCCAGTAAGTGGAGAATTTGGCGAAAATAGTCCTAAAATTCTGATATAGTGATTGAGCGAGTATGTGGGAAAAGGATAAATAATAGGGCAAAATGTTTTAGCCTCTTCAATATTTATGGAAGCATGCCTCCTTTTCAAAATCGCAAGCATTTGATACAAACATAACTGATGAGTGAGAAAGTAGATTTATAGGATTTTCCTTACTCTGGTAATTGTGTGGATTTTGTAATTGTTTAATTTGTATGCATGTTTTTTTTAGACGCTGTTCAAAAAGCTTCTGTATAGCTTGTGTTTCTTTCATGCTCTTACCCGAGAGCAAAGGAAGATCTGTCCCCTGGGCTGGAACATCCTTCTGTGAGTTCAAATCCCTGCCCTACAAGTGCATATGTTCCTAGACCGGTATAAAGTGACAACATTTGAACACACACACACACACACACACACACACACACACACACACACACACACACACACCATCCACTTCTGCTCCTCTTTTTATACTGACATAGACCAATTCTCACCCGCCTGCACTCTATCACATGTGCTCTTAACACAATCTCTCCGTGTCTCCGACTTCATTTTCACGCACCCCACCAATCCTTTCATAAGTCCCTCTGAAGAAGCATAAAAAAAAAAGCCTTGACATTTCCGCAGCTTCAGAGCCGCCCTCCATGCTTCTCTCACTATGCCTTTCAAAACAAGCACTCTGCATAAACTGATCAAGAACCCCCCCCCCCCCCCCCCCCCCCCCCCGAAAAAAAAAACATGCTGACATTTCCTCCGTGGCATTAGCAAGGGAAATTTCAGCAGGAAATGTCACGATCTGAGCGTCACCGGCTCCACCTTTTCATTTCTGAAGCCCCTCCGAAGTGTGCTGAACTTGCCAAATGACACCTTGCACCGCTGCACATTATGAAAGGGGTCTTTGGTGTGAAAATGAGACGAGGCATAGGTTGTTGCTTTGTTCCTAATTTAATGAGGCAGAATCGAAAGAAGGCTGCGAGACATGGTCATTAAAGTGTACAGTCCAATATCACTATTATTATTATTATTATAATAAAATCATTTATGATGAAAAGCATCATTTAAAACCTGAGATGAATTAAAGTAAGCAATAACAGCACAAAACATATCCAGGATCCTGATAGCAAGAAGTAAGGCAGATGCCAAAAAAAAAAAAAAAAAAAAAAAAAACTTTGACAGGCAAAGCATCATAGTTTATAAGAAGAAATCTATCTGATCTTTTTCAGGGTGATGTCTGTAAGTGGGGCACAAGGACTCAAGGAATGGATTGATAAGCATGTAAATGATCTAAACCATATGCTAAGGCTTTCACATTTACCAGATCCCTAGTCAGTTGAACACATAAATGTGAGATTTTTTCGAGTGACGTGTTAGACAGCACTGTCCACAGCCATCAGCAGAACACTAGCTGAGGGAATATATCTTTTGAAAGACTGGTGTTTTAGCGCACATATTTACACTTGAGGAGAACACCTTCTTCTAAAAGTTTCTTCTCAATTTGTCACCTGTCTGTATATTTAGCTGTCTCATATCTGAGATAACAGATGTCACTCCGTTCTCATTTAGTTTAATTAAAACATCCATATGCAGAGTGAAGAAGAAGAAAAAAAGACGACTTTATGCTGTCTATTTAGATTTACTAGTTTAATTACAAATTCCTAAAAACACGTATTATACTGTATAATGCTTGTTGTCAGTGGTTTGGAATGTTGTTCAGTCTAATTTAGTTGCATAACAACATTGGGGAATAATTTGAATTGACAAGCCACACCTTGCATCTTAAAAATAAAATGAAAATAAATGAGTGAAGAATTCCAGTAACCGGTTTATGATCATCCTTCAGAATTATATAAAAAAAAAAGCTAATTCATATATTTAAAAAAAAATTATAATAATTAAGTGTAGTTGAACATATTGCATTACATGACTATGGAGGTTGGATGACTGGGACCGCCGGACTCTCCGCACCATCCTTTCCATCTTCTACCTGAATAAGATCTTCTAAGACCCGGGCCTGTACTCACAAAGCTTCTTAGAATCCTATCTTAGCCTAAAAAGTCCTAGCTGGGAGTCTTAGACTGAAAGTGATTTAGGAAATTTCTTAGAGAAACTCTGAGTTAGGAAAGTACAAAAACCTTTATCTTAGTGAGGAGGTGTGGAGCAATTCAAGGACTGTAATTGGTTGATAATAAATAAGGTTTTAAAATGTGCTCTTTGTGAAAATAGAATGACTATATGATAATAGAACAGACAGTGAAATCATAATGTTTGTATATAAAGAAATTCTATAATCATGAATGCAGGCTACTTTATGCAAAGTTTCTGTCATAGGCTAAATATCTTAAAGTTCATTAAAACAGCCAAATGTAGAAAATGCGTCGCCACTCTTTTTCACAATTTTTACCTTAGGAGCTGTTTTTAGGGCGAATCATTTTTACCTTTCCTACGATTTAGTCCTAAATTTAAGGGGAAAATTTCTTAGAATTTCATCACTAGGAGCAACTTTTAGACTTAAGAAGCTTTGTTAATACGGGCCCTGGGACCGTATTCACTAAGCTTCTTAGAATTCTCCCAGAGAGCTCCTATCTTAGCCTAAAAAGTCCTAGCTGGGAGTCTTAGACTGAAAGTGATTTAGGAAATTTCTTAGAGCAACTCTGAGTAAGGAAAGTACAAAAACGTTTATCTTAGTGAGGAGGTGTGGTTGATCCCGTTGCTAGGGATGACGCAGCAATTCATGGACTGCGATTGGTTGATAAAAAAAATAACCTCTGACCTCTGCAAAGGTCTTGAAATGTGCTCTTTGTGAAAATAGAATATATGATAATAGAACAAACAGTGAAATCATAATGTTGGTTTATAAAGAAAACCAAATTGGACAGAAGAGCAGCGTTTACTCTTAGCTTTACGTTCAGTGTTTGGAGAATATTTCTTCCTTCCGCCATTTTGTGCTCTGCTATAGAAACTCTTAAGCTTCTTAAAAGTCCTCCTTTCTACTCTTAACAAACTTTACCTTAGGAGCTGTTTTCAGGGCTAAGATGTTTTGTGAATCATATTTATCTTTCCTAAGATTTAATCCTAAATTTAAGGGGAAATTCTAAGAAAATGCCATAATTCTAAGAATTTTCTTAGAATTTCGTCACTTTTAGGCTTAAGAAGCTTTGTGAATACGGGCCCTGGAGTACAAGTTCGACCCAAGTGGAATTTTCTACTAGCTGCCTGAAGGAGATGTAAGATCTCTCTCTCTCGCTCTCTCTCTCTCTCTCTTTGTATTTCTGTTTTTGCTTCTTGCTGTTACGTAATTATATAAATGGACTAATATTTTAATTAAACATTAGAGTTTTTCCACTCAATCTTCTGCAGAATTGTGCGCCTTTCATTTAAGTACCACGCAGTCTAAATGAAAAATGATGACCAGAACTTGATGTTTAGATCAAATGACTAAGATATGTAATGCCCACGCGATGCAAAATGCATCATTTCTGATTCACTTGCCCACTCCTTTATTTATTTATTTATTTTTTTAATATTTTTTTTCATTCTAACAAGTTCTGAAAATCATAATGAGCTCCAAGTTCAATAACCGTGCACGGTGGGATGCCACCAGTGGCCGCTGCCTAATTTATTTGCGAGCACATGTATAATCTACGCTGGGTTTTATTTGCCATTTTCTGCCGGAATCTTTTATTCATGAACGTTGATTTGCATAGCCATTATTATAAATGTCAGCGATCTCGTGGGTGGCGTGCTTTAAGTGCGCCATCGCTATTTAGTGTCTTGCTTTCTGGATGTGTGCAACTGAAAGTGTCTTGTTTCTTTTGCAGTTTAACAGCTACATAGAGTACACCAAAGCACTCCCATTGTACCCGTCACCAGAGATCTTTGGCATGAATGCCAACGCTGACGTCGCCAAGGACCAGAGGGAGACGTACTGTAGCTCCTGTCTGACAGCATCCTGCTCACTCAGGTTTGATGGGGTATGGACTACAATCACAATGCTGAACGTACAATGTGCATATGAGAAAAATCTTATTTGTGATCTTTATTCATTTCATCCAATCCTGGATGAAATGATGGTCAGGTTAAATCGTGAGGCACAACTGAGGTTAATTCACATAGAGAGAGGCTAAGTTTGAGAGCTGCAGAACGGAGAGATCTTTTCAGCAGAATGATGAGAAGGATGAGCAAAACCAGGTTGTATAGGAGTTGCTCTTTTGGCTGCTCATATTGAGGGGTCGCTAGAGCAGACCATTCGATCCACACAAAACTTGGCACAGGCCCTTCCTCATTCAATCCTTATATTTTACTGAGACTTGGGACTTGTAAAACATCCAGTGGCTGGGAATTGAACCCAGACCTTCTGCTGAGAAACTTTCCACCAAGCCACCAATGAATAGTATGCATTCATACAGTAGCATGAATTCTCCACTGAATGCAATTGTTTATTTAGTCAGATGTAAGAGTTTATACACACGTGGACAAAATTGTTGGTACCCTTCGGTCAATGAAAGAAAAACTCACAATGGTCACAGAAATAACTTTAATCTGACAAAAGTAATAATAAATAAGATGAATTCTATGAATGTTAACCAATGAAAGTCAGACATTGCTTTTCAACCATGCTTCAACGGAATTATTAAAAAAAAATGAACTCATAGAACAGGCCTGGACAAAAATGACTTAATAGTTTGTTGCACAACCTTTTGAGGCAATCACTGCAATCAAACGATTCCTGTAACTGTCAATGAGACTTCTGCACCTCTCTGCAGGTATTTTGGCCCACTCCTCATGAGCAAGCTGCTCCAGTTGTTTCCGGTTTGAAGGGTGCCTTTTCCAGACAGCATGTTTCAGCTCCTTCCAAAGATGCTCAATAGGATTGAGGTCAGGGCTCATAGAAGGCCACTTTAGAATAGTCCAATGTTTTCCTCTTAGCCATTCTTGGGTGTTTTTAGCTGTGTGTTTTGGGTCATTATCCTGTTGCAAGACCCATGACCTGTGACTGAGACCCAGCTTTCTGACACTGGCCAGCACATTTCTCTCTAGAATCCCTTGATAGTCTTGAGATTTCATTGTACCCTGCACAGATTCAAGACACCCTGTGCCAGATGCAGCAAAGCAGCCCCAGAACATAACAGAGCCTCCTCCATGTTTCACAGTAGGGACAGTGTTCTTTTCTTCATATGCTTCATTTTTCCGTCTGTGAACATAGAGCGGATGTGCCTCGGCCAAAAGTTCCATTTTTGTCTCATCTGTCAATAGGTCGTCTCCCATGTAGTCCACTTTGGCTGAAACAACGACGGATGGTGCGATCTGACACTGATGTTCCTTGAGCATGAAGTTGACCTTGGATCTCTTTAGAAGTCTTTCTGGGCTCTTTTGTTACCATTGGGATTATCCGTCTCTTTGATTTGTCATCGATTGTCCTCCTGCGTCCACGTCCAGGTAGGTTGGCTACAGTCCCATGGATCTTAAATTTCTGAATAATATGTGCAACTGTAGTCACAGGAACATCTAGCTGCTTGGAAATGGTCTTATAGCCTTTACCTTTAACATGCTTGTCTATAATTTTCTTTTGAATCTCCTGAGACAACTCTTTCCTTCGCTTCCTCTGGTCCATGTTGAGTGTGGTACATACCATGTCACCAAACAACACAGTGATGACCTGGAGCCCTATATATAGGCCCACTGACTGATTACAACATTGTAGACACCTGTGATGCTAATTAGTGGACACACCTTGAATTAACATGTCCCTTTGGTCACATTATTTTCAGTATTTTCTAGGGGTACCATCATTTTTGTCCAGGCCTGTTCCATGAGTTTATTTCTTTAAATAATTCAGTTGAAGCATGGTTGAAAAGCAATGTCTGACTTTCATTGGTTAACATTCATATAATTTTTTTAATTATTACTTTTGTCAGATTAAAGTTATTTATGTGACCATTGTGAGTTTTTCTTTCATTGACCCAAGGGTACCAACAATTTTGTCCACGTGTGTATGTCATTCCTGGAATTTACATCTACTGTAGATTTGTTTCTATGTAACTAATGAAAAAGGGCTGCCTCTTGCTACTTGCTCTAAAGTTAATGTGCTGCTAATGATCCAATTTAGCTTGCATAGCTGATGACTGCAATAGTCAAACTCTTAAAAAGAGGTTGTGAGACAATTATCTAAAAACCTGTTTAAGTTTCTAATGGACTATAAGAAGTCATTGCTTGTTAATTTATGTGTGTGCAGGCTCAGGTACAGACAGATTTACTCAGAAATATGGTTAACTGAAACCCATTCCCCTATATTACAACCATGGGTGGTGATTTTGTGTCTTCACAGAATGAACTGCAAGCAAAGTGAAACCGCCACAAGGTTCCCTACCAGATACAAGCAGAGCATGAACACAGTGCTGATGCTTGTTGCTTCAACAAGCTGTCACAGACAACCCTCAATATTCAGAATACCATCAACACTCAGAGGAACATTTGGAGGCTCTAAGGAACCTTAGACAAATCTGAAAAGGACTCTGTGGAGCCATAAAAAATATTATAGATGGTCTAGCAGCTCTAAGGTCACTTTTAAAACTCTAATGAAGCATTTTAACCCTATTAATGCCTCCAAGGGGATCTTAGTGTCAAACTTTGGTGGCTCCGTGGACAAGGTTTGGTAGCTGATGATCATTAGATTACTGTAGCTGTAGAGGCTTCGTGGAACCTAAGAAAAATGTAAGTGGAAACTTGGAGACTGTGAAGAACCTTAGAAAAATCTTGGAGCCACTTATTAGGCTCAAAGCAACCTAAAGAAAAATGTTAGCTAAACTTTAAAATCTTTGAAGAACCTTAGATTAGCTTTGGAGGCAGAGAGGAACCTACTACTACTCACTGCAGAACCCTTACAGAAGCTTAGATGGGCTTCGCAGGCCCTGAGAAATCTTACAACCAGCTTCGATGAGATTTGGAAGCTCTGTGGAATCTTAGAGAAATCTTACATCAGCTTTAGAAACTGTGGAGATTCAAAAAAAATCCCAGAGAACTTTGGTGGCTCTGAGGAACTGTAAAGAAACGTTAGAGGAGCTTCAGAGCCCCTGAGAAACTTTACAGGAGCTTTACAGTCACTGAGCAATCTCAGAAATTTTAGGCAAGCTTTAGATTTTCTGACGAACCTCGAGGGAACCTTATGTTATGGAAAAGTATAGGTCATTGATTTGGTTTACAGTTAAATACAAAGATGCCTGATGGTCAGCCACGAGCTTTCAGTTGAACCATGTGTGATATTATAAAGACTCATTTTGTCCACCTTGTTTAAAATTAAAATTGACCAAAGAACAATAAATACATTGTTCAATAAATACCAACAGATTAGTTAGTCATCTGCCATTTTAGGAACAATTGACCATTCTTTTACCCCTCCATAACACTATTCACATCACTCCATAGGAATGATTGATGACAAATGTGTCTCTCTCTCTCTCTCTCTCTCTCTCTCCTTTTCATTAACACATTATTAGTATTTATTATGAATTATTAACATTTTTAGCATAAATATAAAAGACTCTTTAAGGGTTCCATGGTGGTGCATTGATTAGCCGTATACCTCCAGGGTTGATGGCCCCACCTTCGGGTCTTGTATGTTTGCATAAAGTTCTCCATGTGATAAATGGGTTTCTTCTGAGTGTTCCAGTTTCCTCCCGCAGCCCAAAGACATGTAGATTAGGACGAATTGGTGTTTCGAAATTGCCCTTAGTGTGTGAATTTAGTGTTTAGGCTTTTGCACTATAATGGGTTGGCGCAACATCCAGGATGCATCCTGCCTTGTGCCCCGATTCTCATCCGGGTCCTCCGGCGATGTTGAACAGGGAAAGCGTTATAGAGAATGAGTGAGGGTGAGTAAATGATTCTATAAGTACATTTTAAATACACAGTGTGTGACAGATGCCCTAATATATATATATATATATATATATATATATATATATATATATATATATATATATATATATATATATATTTTTTTTTTTTTTTTTTTTTTGTCACACTTCTTGTTAGTGTGTCTGGCCCTGAAGATTCTGTACCTGTGCTGGATCTCCTCCTGCTGTTTGGTTGACAGCTCCAATCCTGGTTAACGCCGTCCTCCGCTCTTGATGAGAGAGCAGCACTTCTGAATGCACCCTGTGGCCCCTGATTCTATAATCTAACCCTAATATAATCCTCTTCATCTCCTCCAACTCCCTGCTTGAACCCTGCCCCAGGGTGTCACTCAGTTTCTTTCCCCCCTTCTCATTTCATGATTTTTAGCCTCTCTATTCCCTTTTCCATTCTTCTCTTTCACATCGCTGCGCTCTCCTGCGCTTGTTAACTCCGCATCCTCTGGAGAAGATGAAGAGGCGGCCGTCCTTTAATCTCGGCTGCTGTTTGCGCACAGCCTCGCAATATGAGCTCTTGTTAGATTAAATTTTGTCTGAGGGGGAACATGGAGACAGTTGGCCAAAGTTCAACTTTAAAATGCTGTTACTTCAAGCCATATGCGAGTTTTATGCAGCTCACACACGCGTGGCATTTCAGCAGGCGATTTGAATACAATGTAACTTCAGGCACACTTTTATCTCAAAGAAGTACAAAATCTGCTCTTAGTACTGACAGCTTCTCAGTACCAGTTAGCTTTCCTGCCAAGTGCAAACTCCCATGAGGCTAATTAATTCAGACTTGCTAGTTTAAAATACATTATTCATGGCGGAAATAAACACAAATCCATGCATTCCTGAATTCTGAAATAAAACATTTAAGAGCTACAAAAGCATTTTAAGACTTTTATATATACGTATATATATATCTGGGTGGTTTGCCCTGTCGCACCTCCAGGGTCCACGTTTTCCACGGTTCCCGGCCAGGTTCGAATCCCGTCTCTGTGTGCATGGACTTTGCATGTTCTCCCCGTGCTTGGTGGGTTTCCTCCGGGTACTCCGGTTTCCTCCTACAGTCCAAAGACATGCAGATTACACTAATTGGCGTTCTCAATTTACCAGTAGTGTGAGTGTGTGTGTGGCCTACGATGGATTGGCACGCAGTCCAGAGTGTACCCCGCCTCATGCCCTAAGTCTCCAGGCATAAGCTCCAGGCCCCCCCGAGACCCTGAATACAGCAGTATAGACAATGAGTGAGTGAGCTTATATATCCTTATTACTATGTATCATTACAGTTCAACAGGATTTAAAAGTACTTAACAGACTAGTGCTGTAACTCACAGCTAAATTATCACAGCCAATATCACAGTGTTCACAGAATTATCAAAAGCTTTATAACTGAAAAAAAAAAAAAAGTGGGGACAAGCTATCTAATGGTTTCCTGCAGAGCCTCAGATGGGTCTCCATTTATTTAATGTTTCACTGAGCCCCTAAAACTCATTAAAGGCTCCTCTAAGGTTCCTCGAACGTTTCCACAAAGAAATTTTACCATGGCAAAAGGTACCATGGTAGTCCAGGTACCAACAATGCCAGATCCCACAATCTGTTATGGCACCAATGTGGTGGAATGAAATAGCTCTAAATGTCCGTACAGCTGAGTCTCTGGCAATCTTTAAAGGAAGGCTAAAGAAATCCATCCATGTCTGAAATAAATAAATAAATAAATAAATAAATAAATAACCCTTCCCAACAGTGTCTGACTGATGGAACTTATACTGTAGGTAGTAAACTAATAACCAGTGTAAGGATCTATCCAATGGTGGAAACTTTAAAGCACTTCTGTCAGTCTCTCTGGATAAGAGAGGATCTGCCAAACGCCAAAATGTACTTGTACCACGCCTAGACTTTCCTTCACTGGAAACCTGTTCCAGCCTGACGACACCTCAAGAACCTCAACCTCACTGAAACACCTTTGGGATACAGTGGAACTGGACCTTCCTCAGCATCCCAAGCATCAGCACCTGGCTCATGTAGGTGTGTAAACCTCCACGAAAGATCTCCACAGCCATGCTCCAACCCCTAGTGGAAAGTCTTCCTGCAACAGGGAGGTTATTATACCAGTAAAAGGGGCAATAATTTACAAAAGAAGCACATGTTGGGTGAGAGAGGTGTCCACACACCATATAGATCCTGAGTCCTGAGCAAGACCAGACTTGAGTTAGTGAAGACGAATTTGTTTACTTTTTTGGATAAAACTGTAAGCTTTGCTTAGAAGATGAAAGAAAAAAGAAAGCAGACTCTTCAAACATGTTTCTGAATTTAGCAAAGGACTTTCTGAAGGTTTAAGCAGTATGTTTGGATTAGGTGTCTACACAGTATGTGTCTGAGCTGTACTTTTTGTGTGCGTGTGTGTGTGTGCTGCTGTGTCCCGTGATCCAGGATTGCGGATGACAAAGTCGTACCCGAGCCTTAAACCTCTTGGAGGAAACGCCAACAAGTTCCTGGAGACGCTCGCGGCTCTTACAGGTGAGCTGCTGAGTTACAGTACGTGCCAGACCTGGAGGTGAACGCCAAAGTAGCTGTATATTTATCGATGTGGTGCCATATCCTCTGCGCCTCAGGAGGGCAGTAGAACGCTTTAGTTATGAGGAGGAGAATGAAATCTCACACAGTGTATGAATTTTCAGGAAAGAAGTGTGTCTGTGCGTGATGCCGAATTTGACAGCGTAGTTAGCGATAACTGGGTGTTTTGCCTGTTTAGAAGAATTACGGAGATGTTAGTATAAGTGGTTCTAGATGATACAGAGGTATATAGAGATGAGACCATGGAAAAGGCAAAGTATAATGTGTAATAAGGTAAACTTGATTACAGACATTAGCATATTTCATATTTTGACTCACAAATTCTTTCCCCTTTTTTTTTTTCCCATTAATGCACAACTTGTGATGGCATAGTGGTTAGCACAGATACCTTTCACCTCCAGGCTCCGGGTTCGATTCCCGCCTCAGGGTCTGTGTGCATGGAGTTTGCATGTTCTCCCTGTGATTGCTGGGTTTCCTCCAGGTACTCCGGTTTCCTCCGACAGTCTAAAGACATTCTCAAATCGCCCGTAGTGCGTGAATGAGTGTATGTGTGTTTGGCACCCCGTCCAGGGTCTACGCCCCAAGTCTCCTGGGAAAGGCTCCAGGCCCTCGCGACCCTATAAACAGGATAAAGTGTTCTAGTCCATAAATGAGTGAGTGCACAACTTGATGCAGTACTTTTTTGATTATCAGGATTAACCCACACCCCCACACCAAACTCAGCCAGCTGTTAAACGCTCACACTGGTATACCGCGAGCAAGTAATTAGGCACACAGTAGATATGCAAATGTCCTCTTAATTATCTACTTTTTTTTTTCTTTCCTATTTCGATGTCTGACAATCATTGAGAAGTGAGAGCACTGCAACAGCATGCATATTTTTCCTGTCCAAATGTTGTGTCGTTTTTAGAGCACTTCTCGTCTCTCTCTCTCTCTCTCTCTCTCTCTCTGTCGAGATACAGTTACAGATGTGTTTACAGGTTCGGCTCTTCACTGCCTTTTAATGAGAAATGCTTAGCTGAGCAGTAATTATCCTAAAGTACGTACACACATTTCCCTTGCAATTATTGCCGTGTGATAATAAACGGTGTCATAGCAATATTATTACTTTCTTTCTTTGCTACCTCTGAAATGTAAATGAGATTGCATTAAACTGACACAACCGCACGAATGAAACGGATCTTAATAAGCACTTGCACTCGTACTTGGATGAGTACTTGTTCTTATGATGGATTCATACTTCCTGATGCTGTACAGTTGACAAAAGCAATTAAAAGACGAAAAAAAAAAAAAAAAAAAGGAGAATTCCAGTACAGTGAGAGCCAGTGGGGGGGGGGTAGGGGCGGAGGGGGAGGGGAAGTCACATGCTCACCATCTGATTTGAACATGCACTCTAATCATAATCCTGCGTAATCACTACTACAAGGTAGGAAGCTTTTTGATGTTTGGTTTAATGTGTAGATTATCACATTCCTGTAAATAACTCGTTAGCATTCACACGGGCTTCGAGCCGCGCCACTGGCTGCTTTTCAGCATGGATTATAAAGATGACTTTTCCCCCCCGAAGACTTTCATTTGATTTTAAATCTCGAGTATTCGGCTTTAATTACTCCAACGCTGCCATGTGGATTCTGTAGCGGTCACTGAAGGACCGTTCGAGACTTGAACCAGTGTGTGACCTGATGCCTTATCATGGTGGAATTAAAGCTATTATACTGTAAAATTATAACCTGTGACCGTAAACATGAACATCACGCCAACAATAATCACATAGACTGGGACATTCAACAATGCAACGATGTTTGATTGGTACCAGGTCCAGTGTGTACTAAGAAAAGGTTTCCCACACCACACCAGTATACAACCAATACCAGTTTGGACCAGTTGATTCAAGGCAGAATAGACTCCTTCAAAAGTCCATTCTTGAGTTGTTTTGTCTGCTCCTTGAGGTGATATGTGATCGAGGCTGATGATTTGAGTTCCCATGGTCCACTGTCAGCTCGAGCCAGTGTAGCTATTCTCCTCTGACCTGTCACTCATTATGAAGGTGTTTCTGTTCACAGGACTGGCACACACTGCACAGTGCCTTATTCATTTTTTTTCATCACAATAGTGTAAAGTCTATAGATTCTCGTTCGTGAACATCCCGGGAGACGGCTTGTTTCTCAGAAAGACGTCATTATGGCCACATTTTTGACACAAAAAGACCATTATCTTTATTACTATATGTTGATTGGATCATTTCGGGAACGAGCAGTTACAGTACGAAGGTGTTCCTATTAAAGTGGCTGGTTGGGATGGAGGAAAAGATGGCTAAATATGGGTGGATGTATAGAGATAGAGAAACATGGAGATCCATATGGAGACTGCATTGTATATATATATATATATATATATATATATATATATATATATATATATATATATATATATCGGACATACAGGTGGAAATCGATGGACAAACAGATGGATACACAGAGGGACAGACAGAGATAGGGACACATAAACATAAAGAATAAAGGGATTAAGGAAGACTAAAACCTGAGCGAACATGACAGAACAGAGGAGAGGAGTTGAGAGATGGAGAGGGGGAAAGGGAGACAGGAGGAGAGAGGACGCATTAACCCCTTGCCGTGCCCACGGGCTATCAATCAGAGTCAACATTACCTCGCTCTTTTACATCAGACCCCTGTCGCTCGTTCATCAGCATGTGATGAAGCTCTTGTTCCTCAGGGGGCTGCATGCATGCAGGAACACACTCACACGCACGCACACAGATTGACAGCTGGTGTGTGTGTGTGTGTGTTGGTATATACTAGTGTTTACCAAGTTTTCAGAGTCGTTAATGTCTGCCCCAGGGCTTCTTCTTCAGGCTAAACTCAGGGTGTGTAAAACGATAAAAAAAAAAAATAATAATAAAATAAGTTTCTGTGTGTGCGAGATAGTGAGAGAGAGAGAGACCTAGCATGTTTGCAGTTCATGATTGTGGGTGTTTATAAAACCCATGGCGTAGCTACCATCCCTGGCAGGCATCTACATTCATGCTTTGTTCCTGGATGGGGCTCGCTGGGACCGAGAAAAAAAAGCATGGCACAGTCTTACCCCAAGGTCCTCCATGACACCATGCCCATGGTAAGCATTCATAATTTCCTTATTCATTATTTATTTCCTTAGGCTTGGTTACATACTGTGCATCAGCCTGATAGCTTATGCAAGTTAATCAACAAGGTGAAATTTTAACCATAAATCACATACAGCACGGTCATGCTGGTCTTTACACACCACCCTATTAGACTGTCCTCCAGAAAGGTCACGGCTCCTTCGTGCGGGTGTTTCCAGCAATAAAAACTCACAATTGATCATATTTTTGTCAAAACCTCTTTGACAAATATGTAGTTTATTATATAGAGCATAATGCTCCAGTTATAGAATGACAAGGCTTAGGTAACCAGGCAACGTGATGAGTATCCGGGGCTGCATGGATAAAAGTATTTGGCCAAACCTGTCAATTGTTGAATTCAGGTGTTTCGATCAGGCCCCTTATCCTCAGTGAAGGACGATCTGAATTCTTCAGCGTTATACCAAGACATTTCGGACAATACTATGCTTCCAACTTCGTGGCAGCAGTTTGGGGAAGGCCTTTTCTATTCCAACACGACTGAGCCCCAGTGCACAAAGCAAGGACTGTAAAGACCTGGTTTGATGAGTTCGGAATGGAAGAACTCGAGCGGCCCTAACACAGAGCCCTGTGACCTCGACCCCATCGAGCACCTTTGGGATGAACTGGAACAGAGATTGCGAGCCAGGCCTTCTCATCCAACATCAGTGCCTGACCTCATAAATGCTCGACAGAATGAATTCCCACCGAAACACTCCAACATCTTATGGACGGCCTTCCAAGAAGAGTGGAAGCTGTTATAGCTGCGAAAGGGGACCAAGTCCATATTGAAGTACCAGATGTATTTGGATACAATGTCATTGCAGTTTTGTCCAAATAGTGTGCGGTCTTTCGGCTGTTCCCACCACAGCGGACCATCGATCTTGCGCACAACAAGTTGGCGAAAGATTTTACCCCTCCTGACGCAACTCTCCCATTTTATCCGGGCCTGGGATATCCCGGCACTGCATGGGGCGGGGCTCAAACCCAGATCCCCAAACCAACAACTTAAAGCCTTAGCCGCTTGAGCATATATAAATATATAGACAGATATGTAGCGAGGCCGGCAATTAATATACACACATATTGTATTAGTTTTGTTGTTTATGTTGAGTTTCCACTATATCATCTCTGTAAACATGCTGCTACTTAAATTCTTCTACTGAAGAGAAAAAAAGAAAAAGACAAAAAAATCTGAGGTTTTACAGCCGGCACTACTGTCACAGCTGCTGTTAGAGGAAATTAATAAAGTGTGTTGCTAGTACTAAAACTTCACAGACAAGAAAACGAGACTCGCACATCAATAGCGTGAGAGCCAGGATACCCGAGAGCCAGGAACCTTAAGGTACTAGTGAGTGCATATATCTAAGCTGGAAATATTCTGCTCATTTCTCCAACAACAAACCGTTGAAGAAATAAAAAAAAAAAGATTTGGGTTGTATCTCCGGAGTCATGCGGTATCAATCCCTGAAGACTGGCATTAAGTGGCACTTTTATCACTGTGGCCTATTTTATGATCATTTGATTGACGTTCCCCCATTGCAGACTTCGTGCAGGAGACCTTTACTTTACAACTTATCCTGGAAACATCTCAACGTGGCTGAGATGAGCTCACACGTCGTGTGGAGGTTTCAGTAGACAAGGGCGCTTGTTCGAACTTGGCAGAAAAGCGCTAAATGAACAAACTACTGCAGTACATCCCTGACCGGCCGAGAGATTCCTCCAAGTTTCTGTTGCATGATCAGCGTGCAACTTTTCTCAGCGAAGTCATGTAAACACGGCGAACTGAAAGTGTATTGCGGTACAAACACAGCACACGGGGGAGGATAGGATAACAGAGTTCCTCCAGACAGTATGCGGCTCGGCTCCTGGGAGGCAACGCTTTTCATCTCCCCACAATACCCAAAAGCCTTTGCTACACTGAGTATCCGAATGATTAATTATAGCTGCTGTGACCCAGGAGACAAAACACACATGGTGAGCTTTTGTCTTGCTGGGTGTTATCTTGGGGCTTTGGAAAGGCATAAAGCCATTTCAGCTCAGAAACTCAAAAAACAAGAAGTTGACTTTGTCTTTGTTCGAGACTGATTGGAAGACATTCCAATTACAAAGTTATAAAAATGTCTATGCAGTGAGTGGATAAACTGTTTCTTTCCCCCTCCCAAACGCACCTTATAATGCGCCTCCCTCCCACAGACCCATGCTGCTGAAATACGCACCAGTTGCTGTTTAATAGTCAGAAAATCCAAGGTGACTTATTCCACGAATCCAAATTTAACATGAAGCGAAAGTATTATGACGAAGCTTTTTGCTGGCTTTTAACTGACATGTGCGCACACATTATTAATGGAGATAATTAATGCTTAATCCTAGGCTTAGTCGCAGTAACTAAATGGAAATCTTATGGCTTTTTTTGAGGGTTTTTCTTTTGTTTTGTTTTTTTTTTAAATAAAAGCTGCAAATTTTGCTTATTGGAAATTAACCAAATGTCTCGACAACTCAAGAATGACACTTATTTACACACGTGGACAAAATTGTTGGTACCCTTCGGTCAATGAAAGGAAAAAACTCACAATGGTCACAGAAATAACTTTAACTTGGTGTCCTCCTTGGTCGTCTCCCATGTAGTCCACTTTGGCTGCAACAACGACGGATGGTGCGATCTGACACTGATGTTCCTTGAGCATGAAGTTCACCTTGGATCTCTTTAGAAGTCTTTCTGGGCTCTTTTGTTACCAATGGGATTATCCGTCTCTTTGATTTGTCATCGATTGTCCTCCTGCGTCCACGTCCAGGGAGGTTGGCTACAGTCCCATGGACCTTAAATTTCTGAATAATATATGCAACTGTAGTCACAGGAACGTCTAGCTGCTTGGAAATGGTCTTATAGCCTTTACCTTTAACATGCTTGTCTATAATTTTCTTTCGAATCTCCTGAGACAACTCTTTCCTTCGCTTCCTCTGGTCCATGTTGAGTGTGGTACATACCATGTCACCAAACAACACAGTGACGACCTGGAGCCCTATATATAGGCCCCCTGACTGATTACAAGATTGTAGACACCTGTGATGCTAATTAGTGGACACACCTTGAATTAACACGTCCCTTTGGTCACATTATTTTCAGTATTTTCTAGGGGTACCATCATTTTTGTCCAGGCCTGTTCCATGAGTTTATTTTTTTAAATAATTCAGTTGAAGCATGGTTAAAAAGCAATGTCTGACTTTCATTGGTTAACATTCATAGAATTTTTTTTAATTATTACTTTTGTCAGATTAAAGTCATTTATGTGACCCTTGTGAGTTTTTCTTTCATTGACCGAAGGGTACCAACAATTTTGTCCACGTGTGTATTTTCCCACAAAGACATAAGGCATACTACCTAGGCTGTTTGGGTTATGGTTTACATCAGGAAGAGTTGGACAGAAGGACCAGATTTTATAAACTGTTTTCTCCGTAACATTTAAATAACATATTTTACTAAGACCTACTGTACTTGTACTGTAATTGGTGTAACAGCCAGGTTTATTAATACAGTATTTTATCCAGGATACCAATCCATCGCAGGGCACACACACACACATACACTCACTCATTCACACACTACGGGCAATTCGGGAACACCAGTTAGCCTAACCTACATGTCTTTGGACTGTGGGAGGAAACCGGAGTACCCGGAGGAAACCCACCAAGCACGGGGAGAACATGCAAACTCCATGCACACAGAGACGGGAATCGAGCCTGGCCGGGGATTCAAATGGCTGAAATATGGAGGACAATTTGATCACTGGAATGTTAATTTGGTTTTTGAGAGATTTTTTTCTCCACCTTGTTTTATTTTTTTTTCACGGAAATAAAATATACCTTAATTAAGCAGTATCGCAGGAGAGGGAGTGCTGTTGTGCTGAATATCGGCACGGTTGTGACGCTATCGATTGCACGCCCGAGTACTCACGATGCTTTTATGTAACAGTTCTACAAGCGCCATTTATCAACAGATTATGATTATTTCTTTATTGAACCAGTTATTTTTGCCCCACCAACACAAATCCTGCTGTGACTGGTGGAACTAACCAATTAACCGCGACTGATGGAGCTGGCTACCATAATTAACAGGAGAGAAAGTAGTTTTAAATTGTTAGCCGTACCACATAGACAAAAGTTGAGAAGAATAAACTATGGACAGTCCTGAGAAACGTACAGGATTTACTATTTATTCCGCATTAGAGCGAAGCGAAAGAGAAACCTTCTAAGGTCTCAGGGTTGAATTCCAAATAGCGTTAAATGAAAAGCTAGTCTGGTAGGGTGTGCCATCCCGCTTAGTGCCCCTAGGGTTAGAGAATTATTTGGGGTCCAACATGGCTCCGAGGCGATTCCGAATGAGTTAAAAGCAATTACTAATTAGACAAAGATGAAAGTTATTTCACATGACAATGTGATCAGATTCATTTTCATGCTGAAGGTGCACTGTTTTTTGGCAAGCAGCTGCTCTCCTCTTCTTTCTGAACTACTTTCACCCATGCTGTGAAGGACAATTAGTGTAATTAATGATTGTAAGGACACCTGTGATGCACAGTGATGCATACTGTGTCCCACTAAAATGTCCCAGTGGTGTCCACTCATGGAATGTCAAAAACTTATAGATTTCATTTTTTTGCAGAAGACTTAGAGTGAGTCCAGCTCATAGTCACATCAAAGGATTCAGGTTCTTCAGATGACCGTTGAAAAAAGTTTTTTTTTTTTTTTCAGGTTACTTTTCATCCACTACTTCCATTACAGATCCTAATTTTTTTTTTTTAGGGGTGGGGGGGGATCCTCAATCCTGTCAAGCTCAAAACACAACACAAGTTGGTGTTACCCCTTTATTTCTAGACAGAGAGATATCAGCATGACTAACGTGACCAAGACATTTATACACTCAGGCTTTCAGACCAACATAATTAAAAAAGAAAAAAAATAATAATAATTTATCAAGGTCAGCTCCTTCACATTTTTAATCTTTAAAGCAAGGAAGTATTTCTCAGGTAAATAAAAAAATTTTTTAAAAAGACATTTTAGTATTACTATTATGTTTTCTTTTTTTTTCAGATACAAGCTGCAGCACCATGTTGGAAATTAAAATGGAAATGAGTGTTATACAAGATCTTGTTAATCAAACTACATGCCTTGAGGCAAGTTCTTTTTTTTTTTTTTTTTTTTAAGTAAAGGTTTGAACCACCTTCTGCTTTGGTTCAACTGATGAAACGACGGCATTATCAAGGTGAACACTGAAATCATTTCTTCATCACTTCCTGCCCCAAAGTCTCTCACAGTGCTCAAGTTTTTAAATCACACACAAATAACCATGAAGCAAAACCAACAAGACACTCAATATTCAGCATACTCTATTTAATAGAAATCAAACACTGACCAAAACAAGAAGGGGAAAGAAAAAAAAAAAAGAAAAAAAAAAAAAAAGTTTGTTCCATTCAGCTCATGCCACATGCATGTTTCAGGTCCATTGGAGAATGTTGGTGAAATGGACACGACCATGGATCTTTATACATACATTCAAAAGAACATATCGAAGAATAGGAGTGTTATCTTTGTTAGCTAATCGAGCAGCACACACCACGGGCCAATGGAATGTACGGTGGAAAAGTTCATGAGTGCAGTTCTGTGGCAAGTGTTCTCAAAATAGTATGGCGTATTACAGAAAGAAAAGGAAAAAAGAAAAAAAGAAAAGAATCCATCATTTGTTTAGATGACAGGGACGTGAAATACGTGAAATTCGCAGCGCTAATTAGCCTAATAAGAGATGAGGTGGAGTTTGGATATTTGAGCCTGGTAGTCTGGATTGTCAAAGAAGCCACAGAGAAACTGTTGCATTTACATGATAAATCTATTAACCACTTTCAAAGAACTGTTTCTGATTGTGTCATGATAAAAAAAAAAATAAAAAATAAAAAAAACATACATAGATAGCACCCTGGGTGAAATGCACTAATAACCTTGATTCGACCTGTATAATAACCTGAAAGTAAGAGCGGTAATGATCCAAAAAACAAACAAACAAAAAAACTAATATGGGTTGATTGACACTAACTAATAAATATCTTGTGTGGTGATCCGGCTGATGCAACAAATCCTAGCTAACAAGACACTACTCCTTAGCAGCTTGACTTTTATAGTATTCTAACCTTCCTTTAAAACACTGTGCATGTTTTTTCTTTTTTAAACTAATACTCGGACATTCCGACAGATAGAAACAGATGGCTTTACAGGATTTGCTGATGAAGGGATTTGAAGGGAGTCGTGCGCTTCCTCCAACTAGGAACCTTAGAATTACTACAGCATAATGAAAAGCACTCAAATCTACACAACTTCTGATGAGAAGCACACTAAGACTAAGGTTTTAGTCCGTTTTTTTTTTTTGACTGTCGTCCATTATTGGGACAGTATGTAAAGATTTTTTAAGTGGCTCTTTAGCCACGACATGACAACGGGAGAGAAAACACGGCAAGAGACGGTACACTTCTTCATGAATGGGTCTGCAAGTGCGCTACAAATAACGACAACAACTCTGCACTACTAGACTTAGACAGATGGATGGATGGATGGATGGGTGGATGGATGTCCGCACCTCTCTCAACAGTCTGATCGTCATGATATTAAAGGGATAATCCTTCAATTCTCAGACTTCCTGCTCACTGATATGATATTTAGATGAGATTCACATACTGATACACGTGTTAAGACAAGCACTGGGACATGCGCTTTGAGCTTTTGAGGACACACAGAGAGAGAGAGAGAGAGAGAGAGAGAGAGAGAGAGACGTTTACTGTATGTTTCTGCATCTGTATTGTGCTTACTCGGGTTTCGAACCCATACTCGACAGAAGGGGAAATGAAACCGAATTGTAAATGTTCTTGTCTGCTGGTCCGTTATAAGCCACAGAGGCCCTCGTAGAGAGCAAATGAAGACGCAAGGACACAAACTGAGACGTGAGGATGCTTCGTGCCATGTTTTGCGGGAGGACGCTGCTGGCGTGGTGATGAAGCTAGAAGTCGAAGTCGAACACGATACGGTCCTCGAAGATGGCGATGAGCAGCATGATGCCGAAACCTGTGAGCATGCCGACGTTCTGCAAGACAAAGTGTCCCAGCTGGCAGCGCTTGTGATCTTCACTATCGCCATGCAGCATCTCGGGCATCTGGATGACACAAGAATCAAATTCGCTGATTTTAGATTGAATGGCACATATGGCATCTAGAAGGCATTTTTACTGTTTAAATGCATTTTTGTTGTTCTACTGTATTGCACTTGTCTGGATGAAAATCATCCACATCTGCACGGTTTTAGAAACAAAACATTTCTGCAGCTTTAAATGCCGTTTTTTTTTTTTTAATTCCGTAACGCCCGAGGAATGTCCAAGTACTCACCATGTCCACCAAGGCCACATAAAGGAACATGCCGGCAGTGATGGCAAAAATCCAGCTTGTGACGTTGTGTGTGTACTGACCCACAGCTGTGCCGATCACCATGCCGAAGTAGGCCATGAGAGCTGACAGCAGGTTGTACACAATAGCCTGCTTTACCGTCATACCGGCCTTCAGCAGCACCGCAAAGTCACCTAGAGGCAAGAAGAGGCACGGTGTCAGAGACGTACATCACACCAGCGCACAGCACAACTTAGTGAGTGTGTACACACTTCTACTGCACTCATCACGAAAGCACAAATGCTAAAAAGGAACACGGCCAACTGGCACTCGGTCTCAATCCCTGAGCAAGACGGAGTTTAAAAAAGAAAAAAAAAAAAAAAAACGCCAAAAAGAGTCGATTATTGGCCTAGATTCATGTTACACCATGTGTCCTGTCCTCCTTCCCTGCTAATTACTGTCTAAAATGCATTAATGTGTCTCTCATGCATCAATCCATCTCAGGAAAAGCGGTGGAGACGTGACAGCCTCAACTGTGCGGCGCTTGTGCGCTAGCTCTTGCCTTCCCTTGTGTCGACAGGCACAATTAAAACAGTCGGCAGAGGAAATTAGCTGTGCCTCGAGGTGCAAAAGAGCACTCATTACCGCAGTGTCGTGCTTCGTAAAAGAGGCGCTGGCAGACCCGTCATTCCCTTAGGATGGCACAAATATAAACACAACAACACATGCCAGTGAGAGTAATTTAACAAAAGAAAAATACCAGACATACAGGAACATGTATACGGCTGTGGTCAGAAGTATACATGAACGTGGCACGGAAATAGATTTGTGTTTTTGAGCTGGTCTCTTTTTACACTCGTTGGATTTTTGACCTCTCCTCTTGCCAGAATTAGCTGAGCTCAATTAAATTGTTTTTTTTTTATAATTATTTAAATTGTGTTGTTTTCCTGATGCATACGTGACTGTGTTAGGTGTAACGTGTTACAAAGTAACTTACATCAAAAAAGTAACGTTTGTAAAAATAAATAAATACATTTTAAAAATGTAACAAGTAATGTAATGCATTCGGTCCACCATTCAAGTACTCGGTTACTTTTTCAAAAATGTAATCTGTTATTCAGACAATTTATGTAATCCGTGAGCCAGACAGTAGTCACTCCCAATCTATTAGTGTGTGCGAGAGAGAGAGAGAGAGAGAGAGAGAAAGTCGTCCTCATCTGACTGCAACTGTACAAATGAGCTTCTATTTATTGCCCCAAAAATAAACCCATATTCTGAGTAGACGATTACCCACAATTCCCTCAGTTGGCTCAATGGCTCATGTGACATGTGACACTCTGTGTCAAAATAAGAAGCGCATGCATGATACTCGGTACTCGTCAACCAAGACTTTCGCTCGGTTTCCAAGTCAAAATTTATTTAAAGAACCGCGTTACTCGCAAACCGCGTTACTCGCAATCCGAGTACAATGAGGTTCCACAGTACAATGAGCCTTTTGCCACAAAGCAATGAGTTGTGCTTAATGCAAATAAAAAATACCATTGCATTTTTTTTTTTTCACCAAGGCCAGTTTTGCTTCCATTGATTTTACTAAAATGTTAGTATTGCTCACTTGACGGTATTATTTCCAGTTTAGCAAATCCCAATATCACTATTTAACACAAAGATGCAAATCAGCCATTTTTAGATTGATTGATCCAGAGTTAGGAGAATACACTACAGAATATTTGAGTTTTTTTGTTGTTGTTTTGTCTCAGCCTTGATCGATCTATGGCACTGCCATTTCGGTTTCAGTTTGTGTTGCTTCCATTTAAACATGAAAGGAGGCACATGCACACGGAGAGATAGATGGGACTTTCTCTTTTCCCCAGCAGATGTCTGGGACGAAGTGATCAATCGATATTGGATGCAAAAGGCATCACTGGAAATGAAAGGCCATTACTCACACAAGCAGGAGAAATTTTACAGCATGGTATTGTTGCAGGAAAGCAATAGGAGTGATTCATAGTGACTGGCAGCATCCTTAAGGACAGCTTAACCTTCCTGATACCAAATACAGCGGGGTCGGGATGTCTGAAGCCACTACCAGCAATTACCTTCTCAGATGCATCGCTCTCTCTCTCTAAACATTACTCATGATTTTAACTAGATGTTGGCATTGTTTAGCATGTGGGTTGTACCTGACCATCACCCGCATATGTGGCTCTCATACAAACTGAGTTAGAAGCACACAGTTGTAGAAATGTCTTATAAATGAGGATTTCCCTCCACTGGGCCTGAGAGGTCCAAACCTGTTCCAGTGCGACAATGCCCCTGTGCACTAAGCAAAGTCTATGAAGATATGGTTTGCCAAAGGTGCACTCAGGAGTCCTGCACAGAGACTTTCTCAGAAGAGTGGCGTTTATTAACTGTAAAGTTGGTACACCAATGTGGAATGGGACGTTCACTGAAAACGAGCGCAACGGTCAGGTGTCCACATACTTTTGAGCATAGTGTCAGATCAAATCCCCTATTTGAAAAGAATATTATTCATTAGAAATGTATATCTTTTAAAGATAATTTAGAGGGGAAAAAAAGAAAAGAAAAAAAAACAATCAGGGGGGAAAAAATGGTGGATCAATCCAAAAATGTAAACACCAAAAAAAAAAAAAAAAAAGCAGAGTGAACCTGTAAAACCCTGTTATGAATGATGCAAGCTGTCTTCTAGATTACTACATTTCATTAAATAACGTCTTACTTACAGTACGACAAGCAGAACCGTGCGATGATTTCGAAGAGAACCTTCACGCTGCGTTACAACAACAAATACATCCGTCCCAGAGTGCTTAGCATAAATTTGAGGGCTTTTAGAAGTCGACTTACCTCCCCACCAAGCATGTGAATTATGAAATATTAACTCTACTAACAATCCCTTGAGCTCGTGTTTCCCTTTCTTGCTCTACCAGCCTTCCCAGCAGGCTTTTCTGAACTGATGGGTCTCCTAGTCCTTGACCTAGCGAAGTGGGATGATTTTTGTCGATAAATACTACAAAGCACTTCAAAAAATTAAAATAAATAAATAAAATCCTCCGAGGATAAAGGCATCTGCTAAACGCTGTAAATGTCAGTGTAAATGCTAACTTAAAGTCTTAAATGAATAATAAAAGCATGCTTTTTTATTTATTTATTTTTTTTTTACTGAAAATAGAGACAAAGATGAGGAACACTTAAAGGACTTTTTTTCTCAGATGTCTGTTCAAGCTCGGCATATACACGGTAATACACTGTATGTTTTGCAAGAACGTCAGGCGAGGTATATTTCCGTTTCCTACAGTACATTTGCATTAGTTTTGATGAACGACCTACCCAGTTCATGAGGTAATTCATGGCAGAAGACAGCGACAGATGTACTGATGCCCCCTGTAATGTTGGCGCTAAACGCCGCACCTGTAACACAGAATACAGATGTTAAATATATCAGATTCCATAGTTCGTAAAATTTTAGTTCATTCACTCAAGCGCTTATCCATGTACAGTGTCACGGCAAGACAGGAGTCTATTCCGGGAGCACGAGGCACACACACATTCATTCACACACTTCGGGCAATTTGGGAGCGCAGAACTATCGTATTCTGCACGTTTTTGGATTGTTGGAGGAAACCAGAGTAACCCACCAAACACGGAGAGAACAAACTCCACACATACAGACCCGATGGGCGAAGCAAACCTTCGACCCTGGAGGAGCGAGGCCAACAGTGCTCAGTGCTAACCATCACTACACCACGGTGCTGCCAACATTTTTAGTTTTTTAAAGAATTTGTTCATTGTACACATCAATACTGTCTGTCATTAAACGCTCATCTGCATCAACGCTGACTGTTCAAAGTAACTAATGAACACCAGGGGTGTTACGTGGCAGGATACACGGTAGGGCGCATTGTTTTGTAACGCCGCAGTCTGGAGTGTATTATTTCACTAGCACTACAACGAGTTGTCAAAGAGTTACTTTTATTTTTATATGTCACTTTGCAAGTTTAAATGGTTTAACGTTAGATTTTAATTGTTTGGAGCATCTGAGGGACAAGGTTCCTGTTCTAACTTGTGTTAAAGGTGTGATAAACAGTCACCTTCACCATCCTCATCCTCACTCACTCTCATCATTTTACAAAGAAACCTAAAACCAGGAACTCCTCCGTCCTGTAGACCTTTTAACCCTGGAAACTTTGCATAAGTATTAAAACTGTGTCGTGGACAAGAAAAATCAGTAATTATTCTAGCCATTTCCTTTTTCTACACATTTGTAGGCCTATTTGTAGGATCATTGAGGACTGTTCCATCGGCCAGTGTCGGCTGTGCACCTCATTCGGTATTAGCTAGCCTATTACTAATGATCCCGCGCCTGGTTCAGATTACATGCTCACCGTGAACATGAATGTCATGGGAATATTGGGACTTTCAATGATTTTTTGCATGATGCATGATTCTTTGAACTGATCTTTCAATGTTGAAGAATGAGTCGGCGTGTAACGAACATCTTTAACAAAGGAAAATCCCAAGAAATTGGAGCAAAAGCTTTAATAATCAAATTCTAGTCAATTATCATCACTTACAGAACCTTGTTTTTAAGGGCACGGTTCCGAATGTTAGTTTTGATTAATCTTTTATTTAAGTTAAGCCTTTATGTGTCACGTATACATTTTTGCACAGTGAAATGCTTTCTTTGCATATCCCAGTGTAACAGGGGTCAGCCATGATACAGCGCCCCTGGCGCAGATAGGGCTAAGGGCCTTGATCAAGAGCCCAACAATAGCAACCTGGTGGAGCAGGGTCTCGAACCACTGACCTTCCAATTAGTAACTCAGTGCCTTAGCCCTCTGAGATACCCCTGCCCCTAATTGATTAACTGCCTAGCCCTGGTACAAATAATTGTTATATTATTTTTATATTTTCTTGTTCAAAAGAAACCCAATATTACAATGCAAGGGCACAAAACAAAACCTACTATTCATGTTACAGTCCAAGCTGATCAATTAAAATAATGCACAATTCTTTATCACAGCTCTACATTAATATGCCAGATGTCACACAGGCATTTGTGCTGATTACTGTTTTTGTCATCGCTTCCAGGCTAAACACATTGTAACTTCTTGACCTTTCAACACGCCTCACCTATAGCTAACCCATCGCTGAAGTTGTGCATGCCGTCTCCCATGATGACCATCCAGGCTATGCTAGCGATGCCAGCATCTTTCATTTCCTTCTCCGAGTGGCAGTGGCCCTGATGCGAGTGGCCGTGACCGTGCTTCTTCGTTTTGGTCTTCTTGCTGGTTTCCTCAGCGGCTACAGACTGCTCCCTGTCCGTGATGGCCAGGGGAGTCTTGCTGGGAGAATCTGGAGGCTGCGGTTCCATCATCGGCGTGTCGCTCTGGGAAGCTGATTGCGAAAAAGCAGATTTCTGAATCAGTTAAAAAAACAAAACAAAAACACACTGTAAATAGTCTATGTTGTACAGTAGTGTCTAAAATGGTGAGTCAGGTGGTCCTTTAAAAAGCCTCTTCACTAAACACGTAAATAAGCAGTATATATATATATATATATATTTTTTTTTTTAAAGTCTCAAAGGATGTCTGCTAAATGCAATAGATCTAAATCACATTTTTATTATTTTATCCCGGTAAGGGATTTACCGTCATCTAAACGTTTTAAATCCATCCACTCCGCATCTGAACGCCTGTTTAGTTGGTGGTCCGACAGCTTTTTCCCGATCTTCCCATCCTCGCCTCTCTTTTTTCTCCGACACAAGCCACCCTGAACAAACAAAACCATTTGAATATTTCAGGAAAACAATGACAAAAAATAAATAAATAAATTTTTAAAAATCACCCCTTTTTGTACATTTCTTCCTTTCTTTTTTAAAATACCTTTGTAGCATTGTAGTGATGTGTGTGTTCTCCATGCTTTCTACTAACTCTGGATCAATCAATCTAAAAATGGCTGATTTGCATCTTTGTGTTAAATAGTGATATTGGGATTTGCTAAACTGGAAATAGTACCGTCAAGTGAGCAATACTAACATTCTAGTAAAATCAATGGAAGCAAAACTGGCCTTAGTGAAAAAAAATAAATAAAAAATGCAATGGTATTTTTTATTTGCATTAAGCACAACTCATTGCTTTGTGGCAAAAGGCTCATTGTATCAGTAAATCACATTACAGTGGAACCTCGGATTGCGAGTAATGCGGTTTGCGAGTGTTCCGCAAGATAAGCAAAGATTTTTAATAAATTTTGACTTGGAAACCGAGCGAAAGTTGGTTGACGAGCATCATGTATCATATTTTTATATCAGCTTCATATTTTGACACCGAGCGTCACATGATCACAACTGAGCCAACTGAGGAATTGTGGGTAATCGTCTCCCCTGCTGGGTCTTGGTGCTCGTCTCTTACTGGTATAATCAACATCTCCCTCCCTGTTTCAGCGTCGTTAATCATGTGTGCGCGCGCACGTAACTTGACACCGACACACACACACTCTCTCTCGCCTTAACACCCCCCCAGAAAATCTACCTTTGAAAAGAATCGCGACAGAGCAAAGTGCTGGTTCATTTGTTTGTTTTTTACTTTACAGCAGTGATTCCGTCAGTATGCGCTCAGTGTCATTAGCGATGTCCCTTGCAAATTTTTTCCGATAAAACAGTCTTTCCGTTAATGTGTGTGTGCACGCACATTACACGCACATACACACAAACATACACACACACAGCGCCTGCGCACATACATACATATGTATTTATTTTTTGGGGGGCTGTGGAACGAATAATAAGTATTTCAAGAATAAGTTTTCATTATTTCGAAAATTCGATTTGGTTTAAGAGTGTTTTGGAATACGAGCCCGCTTCCGGAACGAATTATGCTCAAGGTTACACTGTATATGAGGTGTTTTCAAACCAGGACTTGTGATGGACTTTCTCGTGAATGAAGCCGTTTCAGTTAATTTCCAGCGAGTAGCCTGATCGTGGCTCTGGCGTATTGAGTAAACTTTCTATCTTGATGGTGTTCAAGCACTAGTGAAACACTGGGATAAGTGTCTTAGTGTAGCAGCAGATTAAATAGAGAAATAAAGGGAGTTCTGTTCTGTTATGTTGCACAAACGTCCTGGTTTGATTTGAACACCCCTTCCATTTATTTATTAATTTTATTTATAAATTTTTTATTCCATTAGATAACCAGTTAAGCTGAATACAGCTCGATACATTACAATGTTTTCATCCTGAAGCCAAAGATTATACTGGACCCCTTGTTCTTTCAGTACACACACACACACACACAATACTTGTACTAGGCCGTGTTTGTGCATGACATAGTGTGTCCTTTTTATGCCTCTATTCTACCATGCACTCTCTCCCAGTCCTTCACTGATTAGCTATTCTGTCGTGATGCTAGATTTGAATAGCCTTGACCCAGCAGTCCCTGTGCTGTCTGAAATAGCCTCGTACCCCATGGTCTTTGTAATGTTTGATCATCCTGATGCAGTGCTCGATGATGAACAGGAGGTAGATTCCTGCCAGCGCAGTCAGTCCCTTCCACACCCCGTCGAACTCCGTGAGCAGATCCGTGTCGACAGCCTCGTGCCCGTGCTCGCCGTGACTGTGGTCGTGGCTTCCGTGAGACTGAAAACAGAACATGGAAAAACGGACTCAGCGCACCGTGACAGAAACCGCGACCCCCGAGCTTTAGCGCTAGCGGTACGCAACGCCATCGGCGGTCATTAAACACATCAGCCTGTCAGGCAGAAAGTTCATTCGGTCTTACGTGAGGCAGCAGATGGAGGAGGGCATCGCCGCTCAGCGTGCCCACTGCCAGCGCCACCAGGAAGGTGAGCAGGAACTTGAAGCAGGACTGATTGAGGATGGGCACCAGCACGACGCCCAGCAGGGACAGCAGGCTGATCACGGTGATGGACACGAAGCCCCACACCCAGATCCATGCTGCAACGGCAAGAGCAAGTGTTCAACTCGGTGCTGCTGAAATCTAAATTACATCAACTCTGCGCTTGAACGACAGGTCATTACTCTATACGGACAATAGTGACATTTCTAAACACTTTAACTGCAAGATGTGCAAGGATGTATGAAGAACATAAGGAAAAACAACAACAAAAAGCTGTGCTTTAGTAAAATTGTGGTAAATCGTGTAGATCCTGGGGGCGGAGTTTCATGAACATCACTACAAAACCCAACTAATCATTAGAGATGTAATCTTGTGGGATACAAACAAACAAACAAACAAACAAACAAACAAACATGTACACATTTCACCAGACCCGGTGTGTGAATAATACCATGTTCTGATCATAATGCAAGGTCGCGGTTATTTATTTTGTTTGAACAGAACAATGTGTGGTTTGTTTGCGCAGGAGAGCACACGAAGCACACGGCATTCGCACTCGGGGTGCAAAACTAACACAAGTCGAAGCGCATGAGCGAGGTGTTCCCTGTCCGCTCATGTGAACTACGGCGTAGTTTAAGTACAGAGAGACAAACAACCCAACTGAGTCTCGAGGAGCAAAACATTAACTAAAGATCAGAGCTGTGGCGCTGCCACGAGTGCCATGTGTGTTCTGGATAACTGGACCGATCATCAAGGAAAAGAAAAAACAGACTTGGATCTGATACACAAAATGAGTATAAAAACCTTCTTTTTTTTTATTTTTTTTAGATTTAGATTTCACTATATTTCTAATCAACCAACAGAATAGGTTCACAATGCTGTGTTCAGCTCTAAATGCTCCTTTTGCCTTACAGTATTTGCACAGGATTAGAAAGACCTGGCGACGCCGAGGTCCTGTGAGAATATTAGTCCGTGCGAATCTGCATGTCCGTGATTTGGCGGGGTCGTAAATAGTTTTTTTTCACGATTTTTGTTGCCTGTGCGCCTTTTTCTTCTCCATCTACCTCAAAGAATGGAGGCTGCGTTGGAGTGCTTTGAAAGTATTTTGGGCGCTGGGGGAAAACATAGCTATACACCATGCAACAGTACCATGCGCAGAAAGAGAAAGCTGAAAACTATCAGAAGAGCGAAAGCAAAAGATGGAGGAGGATGACATGTCTAGCAGGATGCGGTAAGGAACACTCTTCTGTTTATATCATACAGATAGACCCTATGATGACAAGACATTTCCAAACAGTAGCCTGTACAAAAGAGTGCACCTGACATCATGTCCTGGAGATATGTCAGCAAATTCAAGCAAAATCGCACAACAACGCCACAAGAAACTCAGATCTGTGTGAGTGGGGGGGGCATTTCTAAATCACACGAGGTCCCCAGATAATACTAATCCCGCATGAACAGGGCTTATGTGTACTGTGAAACCAAACCAAACTAAACTCCTGACGTTTCTCCAGTCCAGACTTTTCAAACTACTGAAAGCATCCAAGGTAGACAGTCAGGTTATGGTTTTAAGTTCACACTGGAAGCCCTGATTAATATGCTGAAATGCTAATCGACTGTACCGAGCAAAATTAACTTCATTAGGCAATCACTTAATTGTATTTTAATGAGAGTTATTTAAAAGTTTTAGAGGTCATACACAGAGGAGACTTTGTGCAGCTTTTTCACTGGGCGATGCTGTTTAGAACAACTGCAAGTCCTGTTCCATGCACAAGGTCATCGTTAATTCATTTATTTGACTGAAATGCCTAGCTTATTAACACAATACACAGAGTTCTGCTTTTAGAATAAAAAAAAAAGGTGTTAATAGACCTCATAATACTGACACAATGCTGATTAGAGTTTATGACTCCACAATTTGAAATTTTAATTAATATGCATCATCGAGAGAAGAGAAAAAAAAAAAGAATTATGACTTTTTTTGCTAAAACTTTCTTACCGTGAAGGGAACGGCAGAAAATTATTAACTATAAACTTGTAAAGGATTGACACTCGCTAAGGAGAGCTGTACACTATCTCTGGAGGAAAAAGCAATCACGCACTGACACACAGCACTAATTATACAGGCCTAATAAATAGGACCCTCAAGCTCGTGCCCCGTAAAACACACACAGACAGACGCGCGCGCGCGCACCGGCAGAGACGCGCGCACTGGGCTGATCGATAACTCACACACAATAACGTTTCAGACCTGTCATTATAGAATTTGTCTAAGATTTTAGTCCAGGTCTCCCTCGATGTGCTCAAACGATTATCACGCGGTCTTTATACGGGATCTCCACAACAGGCATTGAGCTCAGGTTTCACTTTTGTTTTTTTAGGATTATCTGCTTCTGCGCCTCAACACGACAACATTTTCAGTATTAATAACTTTTTTGTGCGGACGCGAGAAGTCTCCAGGAGTGAGGCATATGATCGCTTTCCTCAGGGAACACACCGCCAACGAGAGAGGCATGATTCACGCTGAACCCTCATTTAGACATTTTGTTTCATTTTGTTTCATTCTGCCAGAATTAAAATAATGTGACTATTGATTCAGCGAGCAGAAATATTCCAGATATCCGTACACACTACACTGGCTCGTGTAGTTATCTTTAATATCATGTTTGTCTTTAATATCATGTAAAGCTTGGCGTTTCCTCCAGAGGGTTATTTCCGTAATGTCGATCACCGCCTGTTTGCGAGTCAAATGATTTTACTACTTTATTACAGCGGGTTATAAACCTTTGATAAAATGTACAGGAAGATAAAGAAACCAGACCAAACAAAGCAGGAGATGCCACCGATTAGGACAAAAAACACTCTCAGATAACAGCCTTTGTATATTTAACACTTTCATGCTGACTGTCAACATACATATTACAAATTTTGTTATACAAGATTATTATGTCAAAACCCAGGAGTCTACATTACTGATTTTTTTTCCCGATCTGAAAACTGCTCTGTCATGTAATATGTCGCTTTCTTTACAGGCATGCAAATATTCCTCTGTAATGTTATTTATTAGTTAATGTTAATGTATCTTTGTAGGGAATGATCTTGAACATAATAATGCAGATATAATAAACTTCCACTTAAAGTATCTGGGGATAATAATAATATACAGGTTAAAATGTCATTTTATGGCCACTGACATTTTCACTTCAGTTAAATTTTTATTTATATATAGCGCTTTTAACAATGTTCATTGTCTCACAGCAGCTCCATTTGATAGCACTAATGTTTACTGTCCAAAAGGAAATATTAAACCCTATTAAATGAATCGAATATGTATTGGAATGCTGTGTATTTTACCAACCTTCCACAATCTTTAAGAGAGCGAGGATCTCATAAACCGCAAAAGATGAAAGCAGTTTGCATTTTCGCAGAAGCTCTGGTTTTTTAATGGAGTTTTAATGATTTCATAAATTTTACGCATTAAAGTGGCGCTGTGGTAAAGCGCTCGCCCTATCGTCCGGAGATCGCGAGTTCGATTCCCGGGTGGTGCTGTAGCCTCCCGCAGCCGGAGGTCTAGAGAGAGCCGATTGGCCGAGCTCTCTCAGAGGGGAGGGATGAGAGGTACTTGGTGCTCCCACATTAATCACGGCTCTACAGCCAGTCAGGGGCGTCTGTGAGCTCACGCGAGCGGAAGGAGCGGATGGATAGCGCCGTCCCCCGAGTGTGTTACTCCGCCCCCAACGGTGCGCGAGCGAGCAGTTCGAAAATGCGTCACGTGGTTCGGAGGAAACATGTGATAGTCTTCGACTGAGTGGTAGTGGTAGCCTTAATGTGGGCGCCCCCTAGTGACGGGGAGGAATTGGACACGACTAAATTAGGGAGAAAATCAGGAGGGGGAAAAAAAAAAAAAAAAAGATGACGGTTCACATTCGTAATTACAAGTGACTTTTATCTGACTCCAATGCAGACGAGTCAGTCCTCTGAAACGGCATGCGTGCGCATGCCGTTTCATATGTCTTTGCTCGTGACATCTGGGTGGTGAGTTTGTGCGACCGCTCATTCACGCCTAACAATGGATGCGATGTTAACAAAAAGTCACATGAATTCTGATCCGAGTCACATGACCACGTATCGATCTAGGACTGAATACGAAAGTGAAACAGCCCTTAAAAACAATAAATCAATCAATCAATCAATCAGATCCGCCTGACACTGGGGTAAAAAAAAAAAAAAAAATTGTATTTGTGACACTTTAGGCGGGCGATGTGAACATAGCCCTAGAGAATTTAACATTTGAAAGTTTACCTCTATAGTTCAAAAAAATGTGAATGGGTCCTGAATTGAAAACTGGCCAATCAATTCAATTAATTGAACGGATCAACGAAAATCCAATTTTAAAAAAATAATAAAATTTTTTTTTTTAAAAATCACTCAGCTCAAGTTAATACTGTACAGGATGCAGAAAATATTCTTTTGTTAGATGAAGTCTGGGTGTGCTTTAGATCGTTCTATGCTTTTCAGTAAACTTTTAAGAAGTAAAATGTTTTTTTTTTTTTTTTTTTTTTTTTGGGACATGGAAAATCCCTTTACTTGTGATATATGAAGTTTGATTCTGTTGAGAATATCTATACCTATATAGTATGCAATTTTTAATGTTTTTAAATTCAAACAATCTGGAAAGGCACATAAATAATTTAGCCATGAAGGCCTTTCACTTTAGCTAAGCCTTTCCGTTTGGCTCGGATATCAGCAGAGCCGTTCTGTCATGGATAACTCGTGTAGTGAACGACTCCTGAGCGGGTCTGAGTTTGCACGCATCATGAGTGGAAAAAGTTGAACACTGGATCAGAGTGTGCCAGGTGCGAGACAGACAGAGGTGCCATCTGATAGACAGCCCTAGAGCACGCAGTAATGAGGACTGTGGTGATTTCATTAACGCGAGCGTGTACCTGAGATCTGAGGCGCTTCCTGAACGTCGACCTGGTGATAATGTAGGATGCAGAGGCGACTGTCTATCTGATAGAGTAAGGCGGGGCACAGGTAGGTGAACTGTGCTGGCGAGATAAGCGACTCGGGACTCAAGCCGTAGTGGTGCAGCAGCTCGGTGAGGTTGAGACACTGAAACACAAGATCAGGATGAAGGTTCATGATGAAGTAAAAGTGTGCAGGAATAATAATAATAATAACAACAACAACAACGAGTCGAGTGGACTGGGGCTACCTCCTCGTGTTGGTGAGGCTTGTCTTCAAACCGACCAGCCGAAGAGGAGTTTGAACTCATCAGCTCGTCTGGTACTGCGCGTTTCTCTTTGCTGGATGATCCGTGATGGTGCTCATGGTCGTGCTCCTCCTCTACTCCGGGGCTCGTGGAAGGGTCGGGAGTTCTGCTACGTCCACGCTGTCCCTTACCCTTTTCTAGCCTCCTGAACCGCGTGGGCGTAGAGGTCGGACGCTGGGCCGAGGGCTGCACAGCAAGCACTTCGGAGTTGCTAATCTGCAGGGACGGCGCGGTCATCTGTGTAGGCATCATTTGGTCTGGAGTGTGGTGGTAGTGGTGAGGGTGAGCGTGTTCATGGTGGTGGTGGCCATGGCGATGAGGCTGTGGCTTGTCTTCATGGCTACTGCTGTCTAAGGATGATGCGGTGAGGTCATTGGTTTCCTGCATGCGCTCGCTGGTGTGGTCGTGTGAGTGAACATGTGAGCGCGCAAGACCGTCCTGTGCGTGGTCGTGGTCATGGTCATGGTCGTGGTCATGGTCGTCGTCGGGGGTTTCAGTCGGAGTACCGTCCTGGTCGTGGTCATGTGAGTGATCATGCGAGTGTTCGTGACTGTTGTGTATGTGATCGTGTTCAACGCTCCGAGTGTCCATTTTCGGGTCGTGTACACGGTCGGGTTTACCGTTCCGTCCATGAGGCTTGCTCTCGGCGGTAGGTGTGGCTACGGCAGTGACATTCGGGCTACACGAGCTTCCATCAGCCTCGCCGCGAGAGTGATGGTGGTGGTTGTGATGAGAATGCTTCGGATGCGAGTGACCGGCCGAATGCGAATGCAGTCCTTCCTGCACTTCCAGGAGGTCCAGATGGGCGACGTGGTCATGGCCCAAGCTGTCATGGTCCAGCTCCACCACTCGCACCTCGCCTAGCCCCAGGCTCAGCAGCAGGCTCTGGAAGCCACTGAAGTCGAGCCGGTCCTGCTGGCCGTAGCGCCGGAACAGCTGCTGGATGTAGAACTGCTGCTCCTGCTCTGCGGCGTCCTTCTGGTTCTTGGGCACTGGGTGACCTCGTGTGCTCACGTAGGACTCCCTCGATATCTGGTGGTCATCGTGGACATGGTCGTGGTCGTGGTCATCGGTGTGGTGATGATGGTGGTGGTGGTGGTGGTGGTGGTGGTGGTGATCGTCACTTTCATGACAGTGTGTGCACTGATGAAAGAGGAGGGTGAAGACGCAGAGAAAGCAAAACTTGGTGTGTGCGTGAACTCTCATCGTCTCTTCAATGCGAGACCACTGTGAAGACAAGAAGTACAAGAAACAAGATTTTTAAAAAATTATAATAATAATAATAAATAATTCTTTCATGTAGCATGGAATGTATTCTCTCTTTGATTACATGACAAAACCAGAAGCAGCGACATAACTCCAGGTGGGTTATTTAGAGACACCTTTAGATGGAGACGGTCTTTTGTCTCGCAGTAATAAAGAATGGACGCAGAAGAGCTCTGTTACAGAAGATTGAAATGTTGACAGAAACTTGAGACAGGTCAAGCATCAACAAGCTAACTACCAAAATAATAATAATAATAATAATAATAATAATAAAATAAACCTTATCATTTTTTTATGGAATTTTGAAAAATCATACCAGCATGAATTTTCAACCATGCTGACAATTTCAATACCACCGAAAACACTAGATCTCCATGAACTCAGATACTCAGTGCTACAAGTCATCTTTAAAATTTATTTAAAAAATAATAATAAAATGAATAAAAATAATGAAAAAAAAAAAAAAACACTTTACAAATATCATATTGGCTCAAATTCCCCGTGTAACATTTGTCATACATTTTTCTTGAATCTAAAGTAAAACTTTAGAACATAAACTTCTAACGTAGATCTAATATAAAAACAAAAAAAATAATATAAAAATATATATAATATAATACAATAAAAAAAAATTTATAATCATCTCTGTAACTGAGGCAGAACCCGAAAGAGCGTATAAAGCTTTAGGATGATCGACAGGTGTTTCCTGTGAAACACATCGTTCTACTTAGAACATCCTGACATTGAGGACGGAGACACGTAAAAAAAAAAAAAAAAAGACACGACTGACACAAGTAGCACAAAAGACTTAAGCCAGAGAAACAGATGTCACTTTTTTTTTTTTTTGTGGGATAGAAAGAAGACATTGCAATAGATAAGCATGTTTGTTTTTTGCAACAGCATGCATTGTAAAAGAGAGAAAGTAAAAAAAAGTGTGGTTTCCATCACAACCTTCAAATACAGAAATAAATGCAGGTGCGTCGAGGGATTAGGAGCGAAAGAAGCCGACGGCGTCTTGAATGAAAACCCATAGGTATTCTACTCTTTCCAGATCGGCGGCATAAAAAGGTGACGGCGCGGCAGAGACGTCGATCTCCGGCGTCTCGTTTCAGAAGAACGGAGCATCGACTTGGAGGAATACAGACGCGACACAGAAATCTTCTTTCGTACGACGACACCACGTTGAACGATGAAATTTTCGATCAAATTGCTATCGTTCAAGACACAATCAGTATCACGCTGTTCTTCCTGGAGGGGAAAAAAAAAAAAAAAGAAAAAAGAAAAAAAGAAACCTCTTACACACTTTGAGTTCAGCGATGACCTCAGGCGGTACGATTCTAAGCTGGGATGAAAAGATTGCTGCCTAAATATTTCTTTATTCCACTTCAAAGCAGACAGAAAAAGAAAAAAAAAAAATCATAAAAGTGTCACCAGCACAGCTCTAGATCACATGCTAGTGTTAAAAAAAGATTAAATAACGAAATAAATAAATGAAATCATAACCGTTCGTTAGGATCGGCTAAGCCACTTCAACGAAACTCCCCTGCCTCGTGTGTGTCAAGTATAGTACTTACACTTAGTCTTCAGTGTGTGTGCGGTTCCCGAACGACGAGCTCAGGCGAATTAGAGACACGAGAGCGAGCTGGCGTTCTGGCTTTCACTTTCAAATAATCGGTGCAGTATTTTGAGCTCGTCTGAACAGTGTTTATAAACATGCAACTAGAGTGACCTCTGAACCCTGGAGGAGATAGGATAGGGCAATAATTCAGGATATTCTCAGGGCAATCCTGCCTCACAAACGCCGCAGTGTTGCATGCTCAATGTGCTCTTTGTTACCTGCGAAAGGGTTTTTTTTCTAGCATAAGCGCGTGTTGAACAAAAAATAAATAAATAAATGGGGGGGAAAAAAAAGAAAAGGGAAAAAAAAAAAAATCATGAGACAATTCGGCTCAGAACCGGAATCCGCTGGAAAAGCGATCGCTGAGAGTATTTCTTTGAGACTTGGAGATGCTGTAGAAATGTCACATGTTCAGCACCAGATAGATGTACACTCAACATCCTAACAGCCTTAACTGTGCCGTGCGCAACACACATCTCTCTAAAAGCTCCGACTACATCCGAGCATCTCCAAACGGCTACAAACAAAGAACGAGCTTATTGTTCAAATAAACTGTAACATAACATAACGTACCCTCGCTAACAAAGCTAGTGTTTGAGTTTGTACCTGCCAGCGACGCTTCCTACCAAATACGAGTAGTCTTTGATTTACCAATTATTCGAGTTGCGAATTTCCGCAGATACGAAACGGGCCGCGGTTCTACTTCATCAAAGTAGCTCACGTGTATTGGAGGAACAAAAATACATACATACATAAAAAAAAAAAATTATAAAAAATAGACCCTGCACTGCACCAGATACCAATATTTTACGATTATATATGATATTTTCAGCATGGTCTGGTATATTGCAGAAGAAACGAGTCGGCCGCACCGGTTTCTAAGGATCAGTCCGATAGAAAATGGCCGTCCTATAAAGCTGTCCTGATGGGGAATAATCCTGATTTCGGAAAATCCTCAACAAGACAATAAAAAAAGTTCACAGTCCAAGACGGTGGAAAACAGCTCCAAGACATTTTTTGGGGGATTCCCCTGGCGATTTAAAGGCGCGGTGACAATTTGCGCATTTCATCTTTTTTTTTTCTTATTTTGAATTGGCATTTATTAATCAAATTTTTTTCCCCTCATTGCCGTTTGTGCAACCTGCTGCTGCTGTAACACAATAATTTCCCCTCACGGGATCAATAAAGTCTGTCGGTCTGTCTGTTAAGTTTTTTGGCCACATGATGGCAGTGTGGGGAGAGGGGACAGATTTACTCAAGTGTATATATACATCTGTATATTTGTGTCAAAGGCGTAGAAGGCTCACTTTGTCGGACTTGAGAACAAATCGGACTTGCGGACGTGCTCCCGGAATGCAACTCGTTCGTAAGTCGAGGACCTTCTGTACAGCAGGATCAATTTCCTCAAAACAAAGAAATGAACGGCCTGATTTGATTTAAATCGCCACACCCCTGACCAAGCGGACACTTATAAAGCGGATAAATAAATGAACGCTGTAAATACTTCATTAATAAACGAGGCCTTTCTTTTGTCGTCACGTGAGTGTTTCAGATCTGACTACCTGCTTGAAACCTCACGCAGACGTACACAGACCTACCTCCTTTTTTCTTTCGGGACCTGTTTAAAACCGTTTGCGTTAGCTGATCATTCTGCATAACGTACATAATGCAGAATGTATTTGCTTCAGTGAAATCAGGATGCCTCGGGCCTTTGATAAAATCGGAGACGCAAAAAAAGTTTCAGGCAGATACTATTAACTTTTTTTTTCTTCTTTTTACTTTAAATGAAGAAGTAAGCCAAGGGTCACGAGCTGCTGAAAAGGCACTGCAGGACAATTTAAGAAATATTAAGAAAACTGTAAGACTTGAATGTAAAACTGATTTAACCTCATTTATGCTTAATATTTACCGTAGAGTTGAGAACCACATACCGTAAATCCACAGCCCGCCACTTTGGCCCCGGTCCGGCTCTGAAGATGGTTTCCCCAGCTCTTCACTTTGGTCGGAGTCTAAATAAGACGCAAAACCAGATCACAGGATTGATATTACATTCTTTTCATTTATTAACCTCACACATGACACGCCGCACTACTGATGAATGGAGGACGCTCTTTCGAAACGGCGTCATGCTGTCGCGTGTACATGCTCCATGAGCACGGGCTTGTGGAGAAGCCGAATGGCGTGGAGCCGAGTCGGACGCTCAAACTTCCTCACGGGCACTTGCGCAACAAACGCACACAACAAGTGCTTCCTCTGGTGAAAGGCGGGGGGTTAGGGGGGATGGGGGTGGGTGTCAGGAGGATCAAGCCTAATTCTGAGGAAACTTCATTTATATTGAGGGGGGGGGGCGTAAAAAAATTAAAAAAAACTTAGCAGAATGAAAAACACTTTAAAACACCAGAAGATCAGACGTATCCTTGAGAATAGCCAAAAGAAAAAAAAGAAATGACCACAGCAGCAAAAACAAACATATAAACTCACTTCCCAAAGTCTTTAAGTCAGCCGAGTTCATATGACTCTCATGTGCTCTCGTCGTCTCTGCAGGCACGAGTCCATCTCCGGTTCGTCGCTCTACATGTAACCCAGACTGCCGAGGCTTTAGTAAATCTGTCTCGATTAGCCGATTGGATTATCCCATAAATCACACCCTGCTTCATTTGTTTAATTAGCAATCTCTCTCTCTCTCTCTCTCTCTCTCTTTCTCACACTCACTCACACAGACAGACTCCAGTAGGCAGGCATGTACGAATAGACACCTACTGAGCTGAGAGTCAAATCATCCAAACTGCGTGACTGATTCGAACAAACGTTGATTAAACTTTGGATTAAAATTTCCTCTCCAGGACCTTCCACAGGTTTGCCGACTTCAGCTCTTATACATGTTCGAATGCCGACAGTTTGATGTTCATTGATTTCATTTGAACTTAAACGATGTAGATATCCTGTAGATCATGGAAATCTTTCATGTTGTTTGGAAAGGTATTTAAGCTTAATGATGTTTATGTTTTTTAGCTTGAGAAAGCTCACAATTTGTGCATGAAAATATATTTTTAAAAAAATAAATCAAGCATCCTCTGAGACGTCTATTCAAAACGAAGCACCTGACTAAGGTACGTTCACAATACAAAGAAAATATGATGTTAAGTAAATACACCAATCCTAATACGTGGAGTAAAATCAGGAAGAAAAGAAAAAAAAAAAAAAAAGGAAAAAAAACATTACATTACAGCGGCTGAGAAAGTGAACGGTGAATAAGGACGGATTTTATAAGTATGAATAATGAATACAAAAAAGTCGACGTAGTTTTCCTCGCACCGGTTCCTGAGTTTTCAGACGCTCTGTACATCACACATTAAACCATGTGACGCATGCAGGTTGTTTATAAACCGAGAAGAAGATCTGATTCGTGTTCACCGGTATTCATATTCCCTCTCCTGGATCGGTGTAAACAGCCTTTTATCATCAACATGACGCATGCAAGACAGTGACGTCTGTCTGCCTGTTTTTTTTGTTTTTTTTCCCCCTGACGTACGACTACACACTTTACGAAATCACACTGCCTACCCCTTCATGATCTTGGAGAACCTGAGCGATCCGATCCGGTCAAAAATAAACAAAATAAATAAATAAATAACTGAAGTCTGAATGTGTATGATGAATGGGTATGTTTTGGGAAACCCTCACAGGGTCAGGATCGATGAGCAGATGAGCGCCGGAAGACGATGGCAGATGGTGGGAGGAGACAGTGTGTGCTCTGGGACGACTGGGGAAATTAAGTGGAGATGTTCGAGGGATTTCGTTGACCGAACTTGTGTAGAACTTGCCGTTAATCGGGGCGTGCACAGATACCGAGACGTACCGATGGCTCTGTCGGTTTTATATACTCTGCCCTCTCCATTTAATGCTGCAATACGGAAAGTGTCAAAGTTGAGGGACTCGTGCAGGATCTTGCTGTGATACAAATGAATGGAGGAAATATCTAAAACATGAAACGGAGCGCGACTTGTTCACACACGGCAAAATAAAAAAAAAAATAAAAAAAAAAAACGCTCCTGGATCGATTAATTCTAACTCGGAAAAATCTGAAAGATTTCCCGAATGCCTCCCGGATAAAACTCGGATCACCTGAAGGTCATACGGTTGAAACATCCAGCTGTCTCAAGAGACCAACCCGTCTTCGGCAATGTTAGTAAAAAAAAATAAAATAAAGAAACACCTGGGGTGTGGAGAGCCTAGCCCAAAAATCCTTGATCCTTCAGTCAAAGAGACACACACACACACACACACCTACCTTAAAATAAACTGACACACCATAAAACCAAACACACACGACCCAGATAGATGACCAGCAAGTTTACCGGGGTCAGAGGGGATCCGACTGTCGAGCTCAACCTGTCAAAACACACTGAAAGATTCACACCATTTCACGTTTAAACGGCAAAAACATAAACTTGCGCAGGAACATGCAACAAGCAGATGCCATGTGTAAACTGTAAATAAATACAGAGCTCAGGGTCATAAAGATGTTTAGATTCTGAACTATTCTGAAAAATAAATAAAGGAATGAATAAATAAAAATTCTATTAATTCTTTAAAATACCTTCGAGCTGACTTTTTTTTTTTCTTCCTCCAGCAGCACAAAGTGAAATGCGCGAGAGTGAAAGCTACACATTCTTTTTAAAAAAACAACAACAACAACAACAACAACAAAAAAAGCATCAGTGATTCGGCTCGAGCGAATTCATCACAAGGCCGCGATGAACCTGCGAGATAAGTTGCGATGTGTGTCCAGGCGAGGACGAAGTGCATACCTTACACCCGGAGGTGACTGGAGAGCAGGCTTTACGTGCTCCTCTGCAGCACCGTGCAGGATCGACTCCCTCACCGCGATGCATTTTTTGGGTTTATAAAGGCGCGGTTGGTGGACTCGGACGCATAGTAGTGGGTGGAGCGCGGGATTTAGGTTAATCAGCTACAGGGGCGACCACATGCTGTAAAGACATCAGGGCACTGCGGAGGAATGCTTCGATGAACAGGGCTGGCGTTTTAGGTGCCACAAGTCAGTTCGTTAAAAAAATTTAAGTAAGAGGAATCTTTATCAGTCACCACTCGATTAAAATTCTCAATTGCGATTTCGTACATTCTGTGGATTTTGTTACAATTTTGAACCTTTAAAAAAAAAAAAAAAGTTTGCTGAGTAATTAAACGTAAACATTTGTTTTCTCATTTAAAAACAAAGTGCAGCATTTAAATGATATAAACAAACTTCAAACACAATAGTTTAACATTTAACTTCAAATTAAATTAACTACGTGTTTACTGAGCAGCACGCATCTCCGTCAGGTCCGCCGTAATTATTATTTCTAAAACCAACTCGGCAAATAACTCGCCCCTAGCACACGGGATACGAAATAAAAAAAGTGTAAAGAGTTCCGAGTGCGCCACCTGTAGGATCATAAAGAAACAGTAACGTTTTATCGCCTCGAACGTCTCGAGACACGACTTCGCAGTGAGCGCGAGTATGCGCGGCTTCTAACGCGCGTGATTTCTGACTAATTTGCGCTCGTGGTGTTTTGAGACTGGAGTAAGCGTGTATAATGACTGGGATTGAGACTAATTCGCTTACAAAGTTTGTAGAAAATCTTTTTTAAAAGGTGCACAATTTTTAATAATGTAACGCCCGGAGGAGTCATGATTCATAACGGGATCGATTTTAACGTTCATCTCTAATGTTTGCCGCAAAATTGACTCGGCTCAGCGTGCTAAAGTCGTTTAAAATAAATAAATAAATAAATAAATAAATGTGGTACAAATGTGGTGAAGTCGACATGTCACCTAAACTCCACGCACACCTAGGACACTCTGCTCTGCGTGGTCCGATGATCCCTTAAAACCAGCTACTAAACTCCGAAACCAGATTATCTGATTATTGCGTGTGAAGAATATCTGAATTGCCAACCTTTCCAAAATATTTAGCTCGGTTTTTCTTCCTTCTCACGCACATCGAGCAAACGGCAGGAACAGCAGAAGCTCTGTGTGTGTGTGTGTGAGAGAGAGAGAGAGACATTCTGGTATGGGAACGAGGAAGCAAAATCTACTGCACATCCATTATTCTAGTAAACAAACAAACAAAACAAACAAAAAGAATGATGTCCAACAACGATGTGCATATAATATTATAAAAATAAATTCTGTTGTGTCATCACTAATGAGGAAACTAAATGAATACAAAAAACAACAACAACAATAATAATAGCGGCGATACTATACTATAAATCAGGCAGTCTGTAAGTAATGTTCACCTCAAAAACAGATTTCTGGCTTGACATGGGGTTCATTTTAAATTAAAAAGGCATGCGGTGGTCCTCCTATGGCTCTTATTAGGTAGAGGATAAGAGGCGGAAACAAAGCCCAGGGTGCCAATATTTTATTTAGTGGTAGTCATGGAAAATCTGTAGGGGAGCTGAATTTGTGAAACGGTGATTAAACGCAACAAACATACAAGTCTGTTGCTCAGTCAGGCGACATTAATACGTCTTTTCTGCTCAGTATTCAGGCGCTAATATAAATATACAAGTGTATGTAAAGTACAGATATTCTACAAGTCCATTACAGCATGATCTCCTTATTACACACCATCTAAGCACACAAGTTAAGACGTACACAGATATCACACACACACACACACACACACAACCAGAAATGATCAAATATTAAAGCGAGGAATTCATCCAGTTGCTTTATCATCATCTTGCTTTATTGCGTCACTTGTTCTTGTGATGATAACTGGATCATTTCCTATTCAGGGACTCCGCATCATCATCATTACTATTATTATAACCACAACTATTGCATTACTAGCAGAGTACAAAGTAGCTCTATTGGTATTCAATTGGCTTAAAAAGCCGTTATAGGTTACTCTCTGCATGGGTTTGCGTTTTTCTGGACTTCCCCTCCAAGTTGTTCCACTTAGTCGTCACAACTAAAGTTTATTTTTTTGAGGAGCTGCTGAAGTCAAACTTTCTAATGCTCATTTACTGCTAGTGGAGCATGTCAGCGCAGTTAAAAACACAAAGACAACACGTACACTCGGAGACGTTTTAAAATGTGACTGTGACAAAAAAACTGCATTTAATTATTTGTCTGTTTGCATAAATGTATACAGTTTGTTTTTATTAATTAATGGCCCTGAAATCAAAGCTAACCGATGAAGTTTTTGTGACAAAATTCTTAGGAAGAAAAACAAACTTCTGAAAAAAAAATCTTACTGTGAGCAAAACACAGTTGGAGGCCTGAACGTCACTGACGAACGAATAAAACAACACAGAGCCGATTGTCCATTTCTTTATAAATGAATCACTTTATCTGTTTATTCAATGCGCCCTAGTTTGTGGTCTGTACCATCATTCTTATGGACTAATATAAATATTAGTTTTATACATATACATATACAGATACACAGATAGAAATAAATCCAGCTTTATGTTTTTTTTTAAATTATTGTATTGTAGTAAGTTTTAAAACAGGCCAAATACTGTAGATACTATAAACACTGTAGCCAAATACTGTGACCTCCCACACCCCTAATGTGACATCATATCGGAAGAAGCCCCTCCCCCCTGGCTTGTTGTTCAGCAGAAGCTCATTAACCCAGACTCTGAAACGGTGCATTGGTTTTGGAGCTTTAACTGAGTAACACTTTAGAGGGAACTACGGGACCTTTAAAAGTTAAAAATTAATGGTGACCTGCTCTCAGTGTCCTGTCTCAGCTGTCTCACTTTGGATTAATCGCATCAGCCATATGAGGTCTTACAGACAGCATTACTGTAGCGTTAACCCCTTTCTCTGATTCATTTATTTTAATCACACACACACGCACACAGGTGGCCACGCCGCCCGACGATCAAGGTGTGTCTTTTTAACCAAA